>OZ023263.1:173242206-173842206 GCA_964006375.1 Tillus elongatus | reverse complement strand
AAACCTGGTAGTAACTTAAGTAGATATCGAAGATGGTATCGTACAGAATACTGATCTCAGTCAAAATGGTTTGTGTAGAATGCTGAAGAGCATTGCCAATGAACTCTTGAAATCAATCTGAAATGTAGAAATAAATATTTAAAAAAAGCAAATATATATATATATATATATATATATATATATATATATATATATATATATATATATATATATATATATATATATATATATATATATGTATATATATATATGCGAGGGAAATTCACATACGAGGTGTAAATAAATGTTGGTGATGTTTTGTATGTGTGGAAACAAATAAAATGGGTAAAGCAAATTCCTATACACTCAAAATATAAAGACACTCATATAACCACACAAGTAAAGCATTTTAAAGTAAGTTGTAAATGAAATTCATATAAAATAAACTTACTAAAGATGCAGATGTTTTCAAATATCCAGTGAAAGCAAACTAGAATACAACACTGCATTGTTGTCCAATAGAGATCTGCATAAACAGCCGCAGATCTAAAACACAAAGGTTATAAAATTAATCAAAAACAGATATATAAAAAGACATGTTTCAGACAATAAATGTAGAAAATGATTCTTAAATTAATTTTAAGCAGTGTCAATAATGTATCCAAATAGACACTACAGGAGTGAAATTCAAAAGACTTTTTCAAGCTACAATAAGACATTTAGGAAGAAATAAAATGTAGCTTGAATTAAATATAAACTGATAAACAAAGAGGTATAATTTGGTTAATAAATAGTTGATACATGTTTTGTTATAAAAAAATGAAAAGTGTTTATATATACATATATATATATATATATATATATATATATATATATATATATATATATATATATATATATATATATATATATATATATATATATACATATATATAAAATTTACTACTAACCTTTTAAAATAATGTTTGTAATATTCTGACACCACTACTTAAAAATGTGATAAATAAATCTATAGGTAATTAAGTATTTAAGATTTATTTTGTTGATGTATTTTAAAATGATCTAAAATATGTCATATTTAGAGTTTTACAAGTAGGCAAGTGAATTTGACGTTTATACCAAAGACATTCCATAAATGTAAATGAACTTCTCAGTTGTTATGTACATAGACAAAACAACATGTCTGTGCTCAGAAATGTGAATATTTCTGACAGTTCGTGAAATTTCTAGATTGATTTGCATTCAATATTTTGAAATGAAAGTAAAAAATAATTGAACAAAGTTATCTCTCTTCAATTTGCTTCATCATATCGAGAGGATGCCAGTGCAATTTGTCAATGCATAAAAGTGAAAAATAAGTCGTAAAATCGGCAAATTAAAGTATGAAAAGTGTTGAAAACTATTAATTAATCAATAGTGTGTCCCCTATTTGAGCTAAGCTCAAAGAAAGTGCTGCGAGAGAAGATATGCAAATATCAGAATAATAATTGACGGTATAGACGCGTTGCTTGAAGTGGGAATTCCACAAGATTGCTGCCTAGCAACGATTGGATTTCAACGACGCCAACAGCTGTTGGTAGGGAAGGAATTAGGGCGTTCAAAAGTTAAAACTTCTGTAACAAATAAAAAGGCCTTTTTAAATTGAAGTAAATGGAACTTTGAAATTACGCAAATGAATGTATGAATGGGAATTTATGTCATTGGTGTATATAAACCTTTAATCTGTTTGTAGTATTAAAATTTTGATCAAAGATTAAACCGAAATAAAAAGAGCTCAAATAGTAATATAAGAATTTGTTGAATAAGTAGTGGTGTAAATTTGTTAATTTTGTCATTTCTTTGATCTTATAAAGTTGGTGGAAGAAAATCAGACATATATATATATATATATATATATATATATATATATATATATATATATATATATATATATATATATATATATATATATATATATATAGTAAATTTTAAATGCAGTATTATTGTTTGAGAACATGATAAATATATCTATTTTTTTTATTTGGGCAAATAAAAGGAAATTAAATAATCGTTAAAATCATTAATTTTAAAATCAAAAGAACTCACTACATACCCTAGCAGTATGGACTTAATAGTCGGGCAATTATAAACACATATAAAATTTAAAAACATACATAGAAAGATCAGATAATAACAAACATAAAATAAAACCCATTTTTTTGCAAAATCATTTTATATATACATCAGATATTTCATATATTTAACATAATTAATATAATTGTCGCCTAAAAGTGGGCAGCTCGAAAATCTCGATCAAAAATCTTATAATTATAACTATATCAAGTTTATATATATATATATATATATATATATATATATATATATATATATATATATATATATATATATATATATATATATATATATATATATATATATATATATATATATATTGTAATATCCCCAACGCTAAACGAATTTTTACACACAAAACAAGACTAACAAAACAAAAGGCAACAATACAACTAAAATGGCAACATTGCATGATATTGCGTAATACCTAATTGAAACAAATTTTATTTTAAATAAAATGCATCTTAGTCTGTCTTGCATCGTTGACTAATATGTAATTAAATCCCGGACTACGTTAAATTACTACAGGTGACCTGAAATATATTCACTTACCTTACTTTAAAGGCCTCTACATTTGCTTACTAAGAATGAATAATTTTCTGGGCTACCAGGATGGATTAAGGCGTGAAAATCTAGGGTTAGGACCAGGTTGTGTTTGTTCAGACTATGGGTTGGAACATTGTGAGAGAAACGCTATAATTCGCAAACACTTAATTTATTTAACAAAGTTTCCCATTTGACCAATACAGTGAAACAGACATGAAAGCACAGACATCTAGGCGCCCTATTGCTACGAGAAATCACACGGCTGGGCCTAATATTACACATATGGGGAATGCACTAGCATAAAAAATTTGGATCGCTTGGAGGGGTGATGACCTGGTGTGGATCAAGGTCTCCGATGTCACTCTCAGTTCCCACAGTGGTGTAGAATTAAAGATTGGTATTTTCATTTCAATATTCATTATTTAGATTTTATTGGTTTCATCGTTCACATTTCAGTTTTGGTTTGTCTTTGGTTTATTACCGTGGGACTGATTGAGCAACACCGCAGAACAGGACACCACACCCGGGCATATACTTGAGGCTAACCGACTCCTCCCTCTACGTCTCTCATGTGGCCATTGGTCACTAGGAAATGACGCATTGCGCATTTGGGTTGCCTTTTCCACTTCCATGGTGCCACAGTTAAGATATTTCGCGAGCCCTTTCTTGGGCTATAGCCTCACTGGAGGTCTTAGATTTTCGGAGGTTTGGCAGGTCAAGAAGTAGAAAGTTCACCCAAATACCGCTTGACAAGTATTTTGTTTTGGACCTGTAGGCTCTAGGAGGCGCAAGGGGAAGGTATTGTTGTAATTCAGGCCAGATCACTGTTGACTGACTAAGCGGAGACGGTAACAAACCTAATACTACCTCGCCCAATATTTTGACGTGTATCGCAAGCCTTTCAACTAATTACTGACCTTCAGGTTGCCCTCTCGTTTCAGTCATGCAAAATTGTGATAAATCGCGAAGTCCTTCATAGACTATGCCTCACTGGAGGTCTTAAATGTTCGGATAGTGGCACTTCGTGAAACAAGGCTTCACCTGAATGTCATTCTAGACACAAGGAGAATAATTACACAACTTTGTCAAAACATAGGGGAAAGTACTTCATTTATTCTATATCCCTTTGCTTTATTTTCCGAACCGTCCAGTGCACACCACATATTCTCAATTTCAAGTTTTAGTTTAATACAAAAGGGGGATCTAAGATGTCTGTTTCAGGTACAAAACAATTTCATCAGGTAACATACAAAATAATGAGATTCCTAACTTCAGGTTTTAGTTTCAAAGTGCATTAAAAGTGTGCCACATATTTTTGACTTCAAGTTTCAGTTTCAATATTACACAGAGATGGAATTACATACCTTCAGTTGCAAGTTTCGGGTTTAAAATTACCTCATGTAGAGCTAGATATTGCTGGTTTCCCGATTCAGGTTCAAAATTGTATTATGTAAGACTAGGTACTGTTGATTTCAAATTTCAGATTCAAATTATCTTATATAGAGCTACGGACCTCTCGTTTTCAAGTTTCAGATTCAAAATTATATTCTAAAGAGCTGCATACTTTTGGTTTCCAGATTCAAACTTAATTCACATTATAATAAGATACATACTTCTGGTTTCATAATTCAGATTTAAACCACATCATAAAGAGCTACATGTTCCTGGTTTCATGATTCAGATTTAAATTACATTATAAAGAGCTACTTCATTCTGGTTTCACGATTCAGATTTAAATTATATTATAAAGAGCTACTTCATTCTGGTTTCACGATTCAGATTTAAATTATATTATCAAGAGCAACGTACTTCTGGTTTCACAATTCAGATTTAAATATATTATAAAGAGCTACTTAATTCTGGTTTCACGATTCAGATTTAAATTATATTATCAAGAGCTAGATAATTCTGGTTTCACAATTAAATTATATTATAAAGAGCTACATACTTCTGGTTTCACGATTCAGATTTAAATTATATTATCAAGAGCAACGTAATTCTGGTTTCACGATTTAAATTTAAATTATATTATAAGGAGCTACATAATTCTGGTTTCACGATTCAGATTTATATTATATTATAAAGAGCTACATACTTCTGGTTTCACGATTCAGATTTAAATTATATTATAAAGAGCTACATACTTCTGGCTTCACGATTCAGATTTAAATTATATTATAAAGAGCTAGATAATCCTGGTTTCACGATTCAGATTTAAATTATATTATAAAGAGCTACATAATTCTGGTTTCACGATTCAGATTTAAATTATATTATAAAGAGCTACACAATTCTGGTTTTACGATTTAGATTCAAGTTACATTATAAAGAACTACATAATTCTGGTTTCACGATTCAGATTTAAATTATATGGTAAAGAGCTACAGAATTCTGGTTTCACAATTCAGATTTAAATTATATTATAAAGAGCTACATAATTCTAGTTTTACGATTCAGATTTAAATTATATGGTAAAGAGCTACAGAATTCTGGTTTCACGATTCAGATTTAAATTCCATTAGGTGGGAACAAGATATTTGTTTTCAAATGCAAAGTAATTTCATTAAATACGGCATGAGCTAGCAACGTTTCTGATTTCAAGTTTTCAGTTTACCTATCAGTAAATTTGGCAACTCTTCAGATGCGGAATTAATTTATCTGAATGACATACAAAGTAAATTGCAGACTTCAAGTTTCAGTTTGAATATGTCAGATTTTGTGACATTTACCGGCACAAATAATTTATCGACATAATGTAAACAAATAAGCTTCCAAATTTCAAGTTTAGTTTAAATATATTAAATTTGGCAACGTCTCAATGCTCGAGTAATTCCTCTATGCGATACGCAAACAAATCAAAATTCCAGACTTTAAGTTTTAGTCTGAATATGTTAAATTTGGCAACATCTGAACGCACAAATAATTTTTCTACATACTGTACAAGCAGATAACAGTCCAGATCTCAAGTTTCAGTTTAATTTATACAATTTAAATGCACAAATGATTTCTACACATAATATTCAACCAAAAAATACTAGGTTTCAAGTTTAGTTTAAATATATTAAATTTGGCAACATTTCAATGCTCGAGTATTTCTTCCACACTATATGCAAACAAACTAAAATTCCAGACTTCAAGTTTTAGTCCGAATATATCAAATTTGGCAACATCTGAACCCAGAAATAATTTTTCTACATGCTTAGCAAACAAATAACCGTCCAGATTTCAGGTTTCAGTTTAATTTATATAATTTAACTGCACAAATAATTTCTACATATAATATGCAACCAGCTAAAATACTAGGTTTCAAGTTTAGTTTAAATACATTAAATTTGGCAACGTTTTTAGATGTAGAGATAATTTCTTTACCTAACAAGCAGATAAAATTCCAGATTTCAAGTTATAGTTTAATCATATTAAATTTGGAAACATTCAAATGCACAACTAACCTTATTAAAAACGTATAGCAAATAAAACTCCTGGTTTCATGTCTGGTGATATTTTTGAGTGCACAATTAGTTTCATGAACTAATATACCAACAAATAGAATTTCAGGCCTTAAGTTTCATTCAAATATATCAAATTTGGCAACTCTGAACACACAAATAATTTTTCTACATAATACTCAAACTAATAAAATTCCCGATTTCGAGTTTAGTTTAAATCTACTAAATTGGGCAACATTCAAATGCACGAATAATTTCGCTTTGATAATATACAAATCAACAAAATCTCAGCTCTCAAGTTTTAGTTTAAATATATCGAACTTGGCAACTTTTAATGCACAAATACAAATAACTAAAATATTAGGGGTCAAGTTTAGTCTAAATACGCCGATTTCGGTAACAAAAAAATAATATCTGTACATTATATGTTCACAATTAAAACGCTAGGTTTCAAGCTTAGTTTACATATGGCATATTTGGCAACATTTAGGTGCAAAAGATACTTTCTATACATGATATATAAGTAAATAAAATGCTAAGTTTCAAGTTTAGATTAAATATAACAAACTTGGCAACATTTAATGCACAAATAAACTTATTTAAATAATATGCAGGCAAATAAACTTACAGGGTTCAAGTTTCCGTTTAAATATACTAAATTGGGCAAACAATTTAGGGACACCGATAGCATATGTCATTTTAAAGGTACACTCACCGTTTGCTGTTACTCGGACATTCTGTCCGTGGCTTCTCCGCTTACACTATGAAAAACTGAAACCCCAGATGAGTCGCTTGGAAGCCTACAGCTTTCAGTAACAGTATAAACCGACACGAATTGAGCTTGGCGATTGTATACTGCACCTACTACCTATAGAAATTCCGCACTATGGCCGGCTGACTTCAGACGAGGTTCTAGGAACCCCACAGTGTTCAACACAGCATAAATCTGCCAGAATCGATCATTGCGATATTATGCTGTGCCTAATAACCACAGGGAACTTTTTAGCAGACGGACGTTCAAAAGGCAGACACAATTCCAAGGAAAACCACAGTTTTCAACAGCAGCACCAATCAGCCAGAATCGATCATTGCGAGAGTATGCTGTTGCTTACTAGCCGTAGGGTTTTCCAACAGGATAGTCCACAAGTCTGCTTAAGAACCTTCAGTTCGAAGAAAGCTTTGCAGGTCAGACCACTCTGAGGGACAGATGAAGTCTGATCTCCGTTCCAATCGTATGTGCTTTTATATCAATCCCCCACGCATTCAGCGTGAGAATACATGATTCCAGGCCTAGTCACTACGGTTTAAAATATATCGCCTGTGTACATAATTATCGACCTAATTGTTGCGTCCGTGCTGGCTCGCATTTCTTTGAAACAGATGGCCCACATAAAAACTGTCTCACTACATTTGTAGTATACCTTCTTCTAATTAAAATATAATTTTAATAATTCACTGCTCCATTTATTTCACTTATTTTGCGAACGTCCCTGTATATTACTATTTCCGAGTTTCCCTGATTTGCCAAAGAACTTTGCATGCATAAACACACATTAAGTTTTCCAGCTAATTTTAAAATTGCAAAAAGTAGTTGAATTGCCAGCTAAATAATTCATAAACATCATAGGATACTCGCTTGCATCAAAACATGTGACACTTGCGTCGTTATTTCGGACAGCGCTTCCCATTAAGATTGCATGCGTTAATCGCATGGCTCTTATTTAGAACGCATCCCCTATTTTTGCAATGGCAACACTGTAGTAATTGCTAAATATCCACGAGATTACTTTCGCTGGCTTGTGTATTGCATGGTATATCAGGCTTACGTGAAGCTTTACGAGAGGTTTTTATGTAAACAACGTGTACAGGCTATTTTGATTGCTCTAAAATGATAGAAATTAAACACAAATGCGGTTTTTCTTAGAGGTGAAACTGGGGAAATAAATGTCATTATTGATCATTATTATTTCTAGTTGAATTGCTTGGCAATTTGCCGTAAGTGAGACTCAAATGCTAATTGGCTTCTCGACTAATCAGGCCTCGATAAAAATCATCGTCACAATTGATTGTTTGCTTGGCAGAGCCTGGATATTAGCACAAACATTTCCTTTTAGTTTTAAATTACTAAACATTCATGTGCTCAGTGAAAACAGATTATGTCTTATTATCACAAATACACACCTATGGCTGCGACACAAGGGAACTTCACAGCACTTAAACTAACTTATGGCCTAACATATTTGCTGAAAATTGCAGATTTACGCACAAGCAGCAAGCATTGTCTTAAAAATATAATGTTTCTCCGTAAGAATGTCCGTGCCAGACATAGTTTTAATATTCCCATGGTACTCAAATCTTTATCTATGAAAGTTATTACGAAATGCTTTTTAAAACTCGAGACTGACAATTAGTTACCCTTAGTTATGTCTCACACTCAACTATTAAGTGGTGTTGATGACAGAGAACCACAATATGTCTAGAGCTCTGACCTTTACACCCCCCTGCAAGCGTGTGAAAATCTTTTAACGTGGTTCGTTTTTATCGTCTCAAATGACATATTGAAATCTCCCTTATGCATAGTTTTCTTAATGTTATCTAATATTAATTCTATACAGGGCATAACAAACACAAAAATACAATCCCTATCTGGCATTTCACCTGTCGTATGAGAGCTATTTAATAAACATTAAAAGGCCAATAAAATGACTAATTGCTGACGGGTCCGAAAGAAAATAATATGCTAATATACCAGGATATTTCAATATATATATATATATATATATATATATATATATATATATATATATATATATATATTTATATATATATATATATATATATATATATATATATATATATATATATATATATATATATATATATATAACAAATTTTGCTTCGTTCCCTTTCCATTACATATTTGGGAAGTGACGCTTCTGATTATAATACTTAACAGTCCAATGCTTGAAATTACGTGCGTTAGAGGTGATCGTTTGTATAGACAGGCACATTATTAACCCCTACTCTTTTGCTTTGGGTATAAATATGTTCATTTTTACTTTCTATTTCAGACTCATAGGGTGCGGTACTCTCCCAAAGGTCTACAGGGCAATGATGCATCACATCTACATCAACATCAACATCAGCATCACCATCAACAAACACAAGTTTTATACACAAAAGGTGTACAGGGCAATGATGCATCACATCAACATCACCATCAACAAACACAAGTTTTTACCGAATAAGTTCGCCGTTTGTAATATTTTAATCCAGATCATCTAATACTAAGCTGTTTTCAACATGTTTAACGGAAAGCTGTGGAGGTTATACACTTTTAGCGGCTATTCGTTTTTTACTTTATAACATTATAGAGGATACTTTTAAGTAAATTAAATCGTTTAGCCGTAATGTAAATATAATATTACGTATTTTCATGTGATACATGTTTGGAAAATAAACATTGAAATAATTTTGTATTTTATTTCAATAGGCAAATGTTAAACATTGCTGGGGTGTGATATTTCATTAGCGCTATCCCCAATATTTTCAATAGAAGGTCTGCTAAATTAGCAAGGTAACGCAGAATTTTAAGCTAAACTTCTTTCAGATTCAATTTATTCTGAATTGTAACGAAGTTATCTGAAAGAAGACAATTTCTTTTAGTGTTATATATTCCTTCTAATTGGGTAATTTTTAAAAATTAGACAGACAACAGAACCAATTTTTACGTAAACTGATAATAAAAATCGACTGGTCTATTTAATCTTGCAATATCGCGACAAAGTGTGATTGAGCGATAGTCAACTTTTTTCTTATAGCCGCCATATATATTTT
This sequence comes from Tillus elongatus, assembly GCA_964006375.1. NCBI lineage: Eukaryota > Metazoa > Arthropoda > Insecta > Coleoptera > Cleridae > Tillus > Tillus elongatus. The sequence goes on along the minus strand of OZ023263.1, from coordinate 173,832,286 downwards.
TTCTATAATTTAAACAACGTTTTATTTCTGAATAGATCGTTGACAAACTGTCAGATTAAAAAAAAAATTAACAAATTTTTATAAGTAAATTTGTGCGTTTAGAGAGGTTTCCACGCTTTTTTTTTGCAACAAATAATTATGATGCAAAGCCAGCTTGAAGATAAATAACCCTCAAGGCTCTATACATACAACGTGGTGTCAACGTGCGACCGCTATGAGTGACGTTGCATGCCAAGCAACTCTAGTGTAGATGGGGTGGGTCTAAGGATAAAATAAAATAATAATAATGGCCTAGTGGCCAACCACCAAACTCAATTAATTTCCGAGGGGCGCCACTGACCAAAGCACCCTGGCCAGAAGGTTCCAGGTGGTACGGAGGCACACACGCAGATACAAAGGTAGCACGCTTGCCGACCTAAAAATTATCAAGCAATAACCATATGAGCAAAAGTAAATAATAGTTAAAACAAACAATTGGTACAAAATCTGTACAACATCAATCGCAGACCAGATGGTCGCTAATAGATATATCACTAACGCTCTAACTATATAGTTGAAAATATGTACATCCATATATATATATATATATATATATATATATATATATATATATATATATATATATATATATATATATATATATATATATATATATATACACAACATATGAAAAACGCTGTGGGAGTCAGTGGGATATAACACATTAGTTATTTAATTAAACACAACAATATAATCATAAGTACACAAATATAGCTATTTAAAAAAATGAGAAAACGCACCAAGATATTTTCTAAGGTCTAACTAACATTAACTAAGATATTATTAACTAACAAGGTTCATTAGGCCATTCGAGATCTCGCAAGCTTTACAGCGGAAAATACAAATTTAAATGTCCACTAATCTTGTACTCAAAAGAAAAAAAATTAAGTGATTCCAATAAGCGACAACAAAAATCTTCTAATATTACTTCAATACCTAAAAGATCTAATTCACTATTAGATAACAGGCCAAAAATGACCAACTAACTAATTTACCTGCCCTGAAGGGAATTTAATTTATCAGATCAAAAATATTGCCTGAAGGCATGACTCTAATTATAACTAAATTTGAAAAATTGTAAAATAATTTACAAGCCGTTATTGGTGCATCAAGTATTACGTGTTATGATTGCTGATGCAAGTTCTTAATGGACGCACATAAATTAAAATAGTAGGGAAAACCTGTGAGTGCTGATTTTCTTCGGCTGAAGTTATAAAAAAAATTGGTTTAGACAGGAAGTAATTAATCGATTTGGTCCAATTTATTACGGTAGTACAGCTATACAAGTCCTACTGATGTACATTCGGAGTTCGACACGGACCTAACTGCTACACAGCAACACCAAAATGTGTCGAACACCAGTTAGTTGCAGACACACACTTAATCCCAATCAAATGGAGGAATAAATAATTCCAAACGGTGCATGCTACAACAAAAGCTGACTAGATGTTAAAAGAAAAATTATCACCTTCACTTTGGAAGTGGATTATGCTTGGAGAAAAACAACTAGATCTTCTCATAGGGCATATGTTTATAATGCCATAGATCACTAATTCCTTACTGCCATATGCAACTACATATTCATATATACCTGCATACCATATAACAGTGTTAAAATTACACCAATTTACTAGTGACCAATTTCCATTCAAACTACCATCATTCGGGACACCTATGTGTCTCAGTAAACCTAATTCAACATCCGCCCTGTTGAAACGGCTTGAGGATCTTCTATGATAACAGTATGAAGGCTTCTACGGGTATTACAGACGACTAAAATTCCAGGTCCATCTCAACTTTACATAATTCCATAAAAAAGGGTGTGTAGAATACACTAGGAATGCAACACACCAATAAAATAAATGACCAGCTCGACCACGATTTTCCAAATTCATAGAAGTTTTCCAACAAGGTTACCATTAAAATTTACCAAATAATATGTACAACTTTTCTATACAGCTGTAAACTAGCATATCGACAAAACCTTTCTAATAGAATCGAGTTGCCGAATTTTTTAAAGGAAGAGTTCATTTCGGCACCAGTTTTTCGGAGAACAGGTGGAAGTTGTCGGCATATTAGGCGTAGTTTAAGAATGCATGGTTTAACCAAGAGTGCATAAGAAAGAAGGTCATCCCGGGGTACGCAATCGTAACAACTACTGCAACATCAAATCAGTCAAAAATTGCTACCAGAAAAGCCAGCTTCATCTGGCTGAAAGAAGACTCCAAGAAATGGTTGTCCATTCGTGATAGTTTGGTTCTTTATATCAAGCTAATATATTCAGAACTTACCCATAAATTACATCCCGTAGAATTTGACATAATAGATGACCAAATATATATTTTAGTTAGTGAATTGAAATTTTAAAAACGCTTAACACAGACAAACAAAATTAGAACCCTAGAAAGGACACAACATTTACATGATCGAGAAAGACCTCCCCCAAAAACACCCAGATTCTACACAAGATTTGAAAACTTAAGCGATACAATTTTTACAACTGAAGAAATTTCTTTTCAAAATAAAGGATATAGATACTGCCCAAAATTTAAATTTACAAACAAAATTGGTCAAAATAAAACTGTAAAATCCATTCCTCATAAAATATTCGAAAATGATTTATTTTTTACTAAAGCCGATAAAGCAAATACAACTGCAGCTATAAATAGGGAAGCATATAACATTAAAATTAATGATTTTATTAATGACGAAAATTTAACAGAATATAGGAGAGACCCAACAAATTTATTTCAGACAAAACTAAAAATTTCACTTCAAAATACATATATTTTTAGTCAACAATAAAAGAAATATCTTTTATATAAAAGCCCACAACCACCAAAAATGTATTGCTACCTAAAAATCCAGAAGCCAAATATTCCGGTGAGACCAGTAGTTAGCTATGTTAATACACCTAATCACAAGATAGCGAGCAAAATGGTTTCACTTATTAGAGAATACATCTACATTCTAAAATATTCAGTTGAGATTTCTTATGAACTACCACAAAAATTAAATAACTTAATTGTTCCTACAGAAAGTATATTAGTCTCCTTTGATGTTTGTAGCATGTATTCTAAGATACATCCTAGAAAATGTTCACCTCTATTAGAAAACATTTTAATAGAAAAGAACGTGAATGTCATAAAAATCAAGAAATAATGAATTTTTTCAACGAATGTATAAAGCAAGACTATTTTTAATTTAATGATAAAATTTATATGCAAAATGAAGGCCTACCCATGGGTAGTCCGTTGTCACCTTTATTAGCCAACATATTTATGGACAACTTAGAAAACCAAATTTTAACATCAGAACCTTCGCATAATATTGTCTTTTAGTACAGATACGTAGATGACATTCTACCATGTTTTCAAGGTAGCCATACAGAATTAAAGGAATTTTTTAATTTTATTAATGACCTTCACACAAATATTAAGTATATTTTAGAAGAAGAAGCTAGTAGTTGTATAATTTTTTTAGACTTGACGATTAGAAAGTTATAAAATAATTCATTTGATTTTTCAATATAGAGGAAGCGAACTTACACTGACACAACCATACCATACGATTCATGTCACCCTTTTTCACAAAAGCTGTCAGCCTATCATTCTATGATACATCGTGCGTTTTAATACCTATGTCCCAAAACAATTTTTTTAATAACGACTACTCTGTTAAAATAATAGATAAAATGATAGAGAGAACAGAAGACAAATTAGCGATTAATTTAATTAATCCAAATATTTAGAGACAAAAAAGATAACAGGTATGTTTCGATAACTTATTTTGGAACCATTTCAGAAAACATGTCAAAAATGTTAAATGCCTGTACAAATACTAAGGTAGCTTTTAAATATTACAACACGACGTGTGATTTATTATTTAACGCGAAAGAAAAATCTTGTTTATTGACAAAAGCTGGAGTTTATAAATTAGCTTGTACACATTGTGACACCATCTACATAGGTCAAACTCCTAGAAATTTTAACACCCGGTACAAAGAACATATTTCTACATTTATGAATAACCACGCTGACAACTCTACATTTGTAAAACATATTATTGATACTCAACATAGATCTACAGTAAATAACTGCATAAAACCACTACATATACGTAGTTAAATATCTTTAATTGTATTATAACATACTATAATATATAGTTATCATATTAAAATTGGTTATAAACGAGTATGTTTAAAAAACGTTGATATTTTGAAATAAATTTTATAACTATAGATAGGTCTTCTTGGTATTTTTGTTTTGCAATGAAAACATACAGGGGGGAGAATCTGAATACTCATATATCTAGATAATTCTGCTAATGAGTCTCTAATTACACTACCAATCTCTTCTATTATTATAAGCGCTTCCAACGGTATATTAAAATTGTTCATTATTTCTCCATTATGTAGTTTAAACAATGCTGTTTTTCTTTGTGTTTTCACAGGATATTGTTCTTTTGCGCGACTCCATAGTAATATTTAACTATAATTTCACTGTGTTGGGTATTTATATGTTTTCGAAAAGCACGGTAATTGTATGGCTCTTTAACGTGTATACCTAAAATGCATTAACTTACGAGTTATTTTGCTTATATCCCATAAGAGACGGTGTAAAAAAAAGATAAATATAAATGTAGAGTCTGAATATTTAGTGAATAATTTAGACGAAATGGAGCAGGTTCTAAATAATGAACAGAAATTATTACAAGACAGTGAAGAAGAAAGAAAACATGCAATAGGAATTAATTGAAAACACGACCAAGAACAACTAAGGCAGGAATGATGAAACTAAAGAGAAATCATCCATTTCGAAAACGTCTCACGCTCCCCGCCGGATCCGTCCGTTAACCAGACGAGCGCGTCCCGTGGTATGCCCGGCGTCTCCTCCCGCCAAGACGCGCGGTCAGGGATTTCCACTGTAACGTTGTTTTCCCTGTAGATTCGCGGACTCGCGAAGTCTGACCTCATTTTAAGCATGGGCTCCTTCACGATCTCCTGAATTTTGCAGTGGCCCCTGAAGCCTGGATTGATCATCAGTCTACCATTGCAAGCTAGTCTGTATAGTCATAGCCTGGCCTCCCGCATAATAACTAAGTGTAGGGGGGGGGGGGCAGATCCAGCAACACCTCCATGGCGGCTGTTGGGGTTGAAGACATGGCCCCTGTGATGCCTAGGCAAGCCATCCTTTGGATCTTGCCTAGTTTTTGTTTGGCACTGAATTGTGTCACCTTAAGCAACCAGACCAGTGCCGCGTATCGTAACGATGGTCTGACCACCCTTGTGTACAGCCAGTGAGCCATACTAGGTCTTACTCCCCACGTTTTTCCATATAGCCGCCTAGTGACGGCTAGGGTCATAACTGCCTTACGCAGTATTTTTTCAACGTGACCATTCCAGGTTAGCTTAGAGCCCAATACGACCACAAGATATTTTACCTCCCTGGCCATTGGAATGTTCCTACCGTATAGAGTGAGAGTTCTGTGACTCTCCTAACTTCCTCCTCCGCATAAGCGGCATGGCGGTTGCTTTCTCGGGGCTCACCACAAGCGCTTCACCAACCGCCCACCCTTCCACCACTTTCAGTGCTGTCTGCATGCGCTCCCACACTGATTGTGCAACCTTTCCTCGGACTATGATGACAATGTCGTCCGCATATCCCTGTACCTCATACCCCCTCCCTAGAGCCTCCCAAACAGGCCGTCCACGACTAGGCACCAGAGCAAGGGAGACAGAATGGTCCCCTGCGGACACCCCGCCGTGACCCCCGCCAACAGATTCCCTCCCGCGAGTGTGGTCAACACCGCGCTGTCCCTGAGCATGGAACCGATCCACTTGCAGCAGGTCTCCTCTATTCCACGCTCCCTGACAACTGCCAGAACCGATCCGAATGAGGTGTCGCTAAAGGCCCCCTCTATGTCTAGGAAGCGTATTCTCCAGTTTCAGCACCAGTTGGTGCAGTGCTGTTTTTGTTGAGACTCCTGCTCTGTACGCATATTGTCCGCAGTGTAGGGGATATGCTTCCAGTACACGGCCCCTAATGTGCCGGTCGAGCGCAGTATTTTTTCAAGGACGCCATTCGAGGTTAGGTTAAGTCCAATACGACCCCAAGATATTTTACGTCCCTGGCCATCAGGATGTTTCTACCATATAGAGTGAGAATTCTGTGGCCCTCCCACTTCCTCCTCTTCGTAAATAGTATGAAGGTGGCTTTCTCGGGTCTCACCCCCAGCCCTTGGCTAACCGTCCACCTTTCCACGACTTTCAGTGCTCTCTGCACGCTGTCCCACACTGTCTGTGTAACCTTTCCTCGGACTATGATGACAATGTCGTCCGTATATCCCTGTACCTCGTACCCCCCTTCCCGAGAGCCTCCTTAGCAGGCCGTCCACGACTAGTAGGGAAGACAAAACGCTCCTCTGCGGGCACCCCGCCGCGACTTCTGCCAGCAAAGTTCCCCCGCGAGTGAGGAAAACACCGCCCTGTCCCTGAGCATGGAACCTATCCACCTGCAACAGGTCTCCTCTATTCCCCGCTCCCTGACAGCTGCCAGTGCCGATCCTAATGAGGTGTTGCTGAAGGCCCCCTCTATGTCTGGGAAGGGCTCCAGCGCCACCTCCATGTTCTCCAGCGTATTCTCCAGTTTAAGCACCAGTTAGTACAGTGCTGTTTCTGTTGAGACTCCTGCTCTGTATGCATATTGTATGCAGTGTAGAGGATGTGTTTCTAGTACACCGCCTCTAATGTGCCGGTCGAGCAGTTTTTCCATTGTTTTTAGCAAGAAGGGCATGAGACTTATTGGCCTCAGGGACTTTGCCTGGTCTGTTGGACGCCCAGGTTTAGGAATGAATACAACCCAGGCCAGTCTCCATGCCCTCGGAATGTACCCCGGAGCCAGGCTGGCCCTCATATTGAGGGTAATTGCCGGAGCCAGTATATCCATACCATGTTGGAGCATGATAGGCATTATTCCATCCAATGCCGGGGATTAGTATGGCTTGAAGCTGTTAATGGCCCATATGATTTTGCTCCAAGTAACCACCTATTTAGCGACTGTCCAGTCTGCTTTAGATGCCCGCCTATAAGGCGCGTCTATTTCTGAGTGTTCCCAATCCAGAGGTGATTGGTTTATTATGTTACAGCCGGGGAAGTGCGTTTGGAGAAAAACTTCCGTAGTTTCCTCCCTCGAGCTTGTAAAGCCTCCCGTGGATGTTCTAAGGGAGCCTATATTGGTCTGAGTGCCCTTGGACAGGATCTTGTGTAGTCGAGCACTCTCGGATGTGTTCTCACTTCCTCGCAGTGCCTCCTCCACGATTCCTTCCTGGTGTCTCTCATTCTTTTGTTATAGGTCGTCAGGGCATGTCTATATTCATCCCATGCTCCCGACCTTTTGGCCGCGTTAAACAGCTTACGAACCTGCGTCCTCCTTTGCCTGAGGTCCTCGTTCCACCACGGGAGGACATTCCTGGTGGACGCCCTCATTTTCAGGGGGCAGTTGGCGTTATAGGTCGAAGTGATTGCGTCTCGCACTTGGGCTGCCGCAATCTTGAGGTCTATTGAATTGTCTATGGTACTCTTAACCACCCGCAGTTCCACTGCTAGGTCTGCCCTGTAAGCTTCCCAGTCCGCCTTGCGAGGCTCCGGGTACCATACCGTTTGTCTTTCGACTTTGGCGATTTCAAACCGGAAGTATGTGTGGTCTGAGTTACTCACTTTCCCAGACACAGTCCAATTGTTAACAAAGTCACCCAGCATGGGGGGGGGGGGGAACTGTTAGATCTAAAACTTCCTCACGCAGTGTTGTGACAAAGGTCGGTTTATTACCTCTATTCAAAATGTCTAAATTAAATTTCATAAAGAATTGTATAAGTGACTCGCCCCTAGAGTTTGTGTCCGAGCTTCCCCACAACTCATGGTGCGCTTTCACATCCATGTCAATGATGGTCTGCCATCCACCTGCTCTGCTACCCACCATCAGCTGCTCCAATTCCTTGGGTGGAAGAGGGTCGTGCTGGCAGATAGGCTCATCAGACGGTAATGTCCCTCGGCCCATCCGCTCCTCCACATCAGATTTTGATCGTTGCCAGGTCCCTGGAACAGAAATTCATTAAAGGCGGAATTTATATTTCTTCCATGACGAAAATGCAGGCCCTCGGGTTCTCGTTGGATCTGCTGTAAATGAGCTTTCCAGCAGCTCCGCTAAGTCCCTTGATATCTCCTTTATAGGACTACGGTTCCGGGATGAGGGCTACATCCGTGTTCCTCAGAGCCATCAGTAGTCCGGCCGTGGCTGCCCTGTGTTGGAGGTTGACCCGAAGAAACCTAAGTCCCATCAACCCCTGATTGCTTCCCCAGTGGGCGGAAGCTAACCCTTCCCAGGCCCCAGAATGTCTTAAAGAAGGTTCATTCAATGACTCTGTAAGATGCCTGGTCGATCGAGAAGGCGAGAGTCTGTCCTTTCTCCTCTGCCTTCCTGCTTAGAACCGACCAGTGTTGTGTCCCCAGTTCAGGGTTCTGGATCTTCAGTCTACTGATCACCGTCTCCTGTGAGACGGTGTCAGGGATCGGTACGAGGACCTTGCGTCTCTTTGGGAGTTCCTTGGGCTCGACGGCTGTCAAGTCCGCCCCCTCCCAAATCCGACTGAGGCCCCCGATTGTTTTCCGTAGCCAGTCTCGCGAGATAAATGGAGCCCAAACAATGGCCCATTATAATACAATGTCGCCTTCCCACGGTAAGAACCGCTGAGTCAGCCGCCGTCTGAACGGAGCCAAGAACTTGCAGGTCCAAAGTGCAAGTAGAACGGAATATCACTGTGAGAATCAACATCAGCAGATTCCTTGTGATCCAGAGACAATAGTGCCACGCCTGGAGGAAAGACTATAAAGAGGCTAATCACAGTGGGAGAACCGTTCATTCTTGTTCCGAGTTAGTCCTTCGCACACCGAGTGCTGAGATTTAGATCACATGTAGGTTGATCGTCTTATTTTTAGTATTATATATTATTCATTTTTTTGTAACTAAGTAATTAAGTATTGATTGTTCAAAGTATTAAATAAATTGTTTTAAAAATTCAAACGTCTTAACCGTGAAGTTAAGTGGCGCAGTCGTTAGTATTGGTTAGAAAACCGAAAGCATATCGATTTTTACGCGTATCGACGCCTAATAACCAATTCGAGCCAAGCAGAGCCAAGTTAAAGCAGAAGTAGTGGCCAAGCAGAGTCAAATGGAAGCAGCAACCATCGTATTATGGTAAGTTTACTGCTATCCCATTTTACACTTCCAATTTTTTATATGTGTTGTATTGAAACGTTATATGTCTGATTCAGAGGAAGAATCACAAAGTTTATGTAACATAGAGTATAGATTTAGATCAATCAGCATTAGCGACAATAACATAACAGTAAATCAATCTAATATTAATAAGAGTAGTAACAGTAGCAATATGACAGACCAATTCAAAGAATTTTTCTTAAAAGCTATTCCCGAGTTCGACGGGCAACCAGCCAACGTAGGCAACTTTTTAAAAGCATGTGACTTGGTCATGAACCAGTTCTACGTGCCAAATGAGAATCTGTATATGAATCACTTCTTGCTAAATTATGTTCAAACTAAACTAACGGGAACAGCCCGGCTTATAGTAAATACAAAGATAATTAATACGTGGGCAGACCTGAGAGAGGCCATTGTTCAGAATTTCAGTGACCAAAGAGATAGTCATAGTTTATTAGCGGAGATGTTAACCTTGAAACAGCGTAATGCTGAAGACGCACTGTCGTTCGCGAACAGATGCCGTCTTATAGAGCAATTGCTCATCTCGAGTTTAATAGCCAACGAGCCAAATGAAGGCGTGCGCTTAATTAAGAAAGATATATACCAGAATCAAACATTAAAAGCGTTCTTAGGAGGAATACGCAATCCGTTGGGTCTCGTCTTGCGCAGTCAAGGACCCACGAGCATAGAACAAGCTTTGAAATTCGTATTCGCAGAGGAAAATTTCGATTATAGAGATAAAACAATAAATAAGAATTTCAGTAATAGTAATAAATTAGAAGGACAAAACCGTACGTTCTTTCAGAGAGAAAATAACCCACCTTTTCAGAATGTACAATTTCAGAGACCTTTCCAAAATAACTTTAGACCATTTCAACAACATAATAATCAAAACAATCACACAAATTCCCAGCCTAGACAAAATCAACACTTTGTACCAAGGCAAAATTTTTCGAGTCAATTTAGGAGACCTAACTTCAATAATCAACCGGGTCGACCCAATGTAAATCATAATGCTAACAGAAATTATCACGAACCAATGGAAGTAGATAGTTCTAACACTAGACTGTCATTACCAAGGAGAGCAGCTCACGTAAACAATATAGAATTTAATGAAAACGAAGTAAATGAAACAAATTACGATGTCAATTATGTAAACGAAGAATTAAATTACGAAAATTCGCCAGCCGAGGAATACGATATCCAACAGCGAAATTTTCCCACGGCAGGGCCCTCAACGAGAGAACCGTAATAGATATAAATAATATGAATACATTATGTAAATTACCGTATATAGAATTAAATGAAATATCACGTAAATTTTTGTTAGACTCAGGATCTTCAAAAAATCTTTTAAATCCTGCTGTAGCATATGAGAAGTTCCCTAAAAATATATTTACGCATGATTTTACCATACGCACAGTGCATGGCATTTCGAAACACTGTAAACGTGCACGTATTAAACTTAAATCGATTTCAGAGGAAGTACAAGAGTTTTGCCTGTTTAGCTTTAACACATTTTTTTCGGGATTGATTGGGATGGAATTTTTGAAACGAAACGAAGCTAAAATAGATTTTAAGGAGCACAAACTGTATATAGGCAAGAATATTATACCAATAAAATTCACAGATCTTAGCGTAAGTCGATCGGGACAAACAGAAACCAACGCAGATGGTTTAAAGCTACCCGAGACTTGGTTACATTTAAACAATATAATAACCCAGCAGTATTTCATACGTAATGAAGAACTTGAGACAATTAATCACGTACTGAATAATAACCAAGCTTATAATGTAAGAGATAGGCCATTCAGCAGATTAAATAAACAATATGCATCGGAAACCAGATATAGCCACAGGAGAAGTCAATTTGCACCAGTAGTTATACAAAATAATAATTCGAGTACAACTCATATTAATAATTTAAACACTTACGATACGGGGCGTAATCAAAAACGGATTAATAATGAGAATGTCTTAATTGAACAAATAGATACAGGAGAATTAAATGACGAGGAAAAACAATTGTTATTTAGTTTATTATCAGAATATCAGGACATATTTTTAAATAAAAACGAACCATTGACGCACACAAATGCGATAAAACATAGAATAAGGACAACAGACGACATACCTGTCCATTCTAAATTATATAGATACCCGTACGTACATAAACCGGAAGTAGACAGACAAATAAATGACATGTTAAGACAAAAATCATTAGGAAAAGCCACAGCCCATATAGCTCACCTATTTGGGTTATATCAAAGAAAATGGACAAGTCAAATAAACAAAAATGGAGAATTGTGGTGGACTATAGGAAACTAAATGAAAAAACAATACCGGACAGACACCCAATCCCCAAAATTGATGAAATACTGGACAAAATTGGGCGAGCCCAATATTTTTCGACGATCGATTCGATCTCTGGGTATCACCAAATTGAAATGGACCCCAGGGACATAGAAAAAACAGCGTTTACCACCGATACAGGCCATTGGGAGTACACCAGGATGCCGTTCGGGTTATCTGGGGCTCCAGCGACCTTTTCTAGGCTCATGCAGAACGTATTAGAAGGCCTAATTGGACAAACATGCCTTGTATATATGGATGACGTCATAGTTTTCTCCACATCTTTACAGGAACACCTTGAGAAACTAAAACTAGTATTCGAGCGCTTCAGGCAAAGCAACTTAAAGATCCAGCTAGACAAAAGCGATTTCCTAAGGAAGGAAGCCGAGTTTTTAGGACACGTGGTCAGCCCAGACGGGATCCGTCCGAATCCAAAGAAACTGGACGCAATAAGGAAATTCCCGATACCTAAAACCCCAAAGGAAATAAAATCATTCCTAGGATTAGTTGGATACTATCGTAAATTCATAGAAAACTTCGCACACGTTACGAAACCACTAACAAAATGTTTAAGGAAAAACTCGAAGATAAACGTGAACGACGAAGAATACATTGCTGCCTTTAACTCATGTAAAGACATATTAATGAATTCACCTGTACTTATATCACCGGATTTTTCTAAAGACTTTATATTAACAACCGACGCTTCAAACGTAGCAATAGCCGGAATATTAAGCCAAGGCGAAACCAATGCGGATCACCCGATAGCTTACGCCAGCCAGACATTAAACGACACCGAATCCAGGTACAGCACAATCGAAAAAGAATTATTAGCCATCGTGTGGGCAACTAACTATTTTAGACCATACTTATACGGAAGGAAATTCACTATATACACGGACCATAAACCTTTAAAATGGTTATTTTCGTTGAAACAACCAAATTCAAAATTGCTCCGTTGGAGATTAAAATTAGAAGAATATGAATTTAAAATTGAATACAAAAAAGGAAAACTAAACTGCGCAGCAGATGCACTGTCCAGAGTAGAAATAAACCCACTAGACATAGATAATCAGTCAATGGCGAATAATATCGACGAAGAGGAAGAAATCATAGAAATTGACGATGACGACACAGCAAACTCGAATGCGGACTCGTATTCGGCACCAGGCATACCAATACTCGAGGAAGAAATCGTTAACAGCAAAACCAATCAAATAGTTTTTAAAAATACGGATAAACCGGACATATTCTCAGTCAGAAGAGATAAAAGAAATTTCATCTATGCAAACTTCAATTTAAATAAACCGGATCAGATAGAGAAATTTATAAAAGAATACTGTTTACCACAAAGGAAATATTATTGCATTTTTGTAAATGAACAAGATTACGAACTAGTAAGTTCGGCAATCAATAAAAACTTTAATAACGTAGAATCACCCAAATTTTATAGATGTCTGGAAATTAACGAGGACGAATTAACCGAGACTATAACTAAATATCACGAGGGGAAGAGTAACCATCGCGGGGCTGATGAGACTTACCTAAGAATGAAGAAAATATACTACTATCCCAACTTAAAGAAGCATATGGAGGAACATGTACGAAATTGCGAATTATGCAAAACGTGCAAATACAATAGGAACCCGGTACAAATAGCCTTGGAGCACACCCCCACAGCATCTAAACCATTAGAGATATTACACATTGACACATTCCAAATTGAACAAGCTATCTTCCTAACAATTATAGATCCATTTAGTAAATTTGGCCAAGCATTTCCAATAAAAAGTAAAAGTGCTACGGAAATTGCAAAAAACTTGATCAAGTACTTTTCACAGTATGGAGCGTGTAAAATAATAATCGCAGACCCAGGTACTGAGTTTTCAAACCAGGTAATTAAAGAACTATTAGAAACATATCAGATAGAGTTACATATAACAACACCGCAAAACCCAACATCCAATGGACCTATCGAAAGATTTCACAGCACGATTATTGAACATTATCGATTATTCAAAATGAAATTTAAAAATATGAAACCCATAGACTTAATACCATATTGTATATTCGCTTACAACTCGACAATACACTCACAGACACTAAAACCACCTTTTGATTTAATATTTGGCTACATTCCCGAAATGTTTAACTATGACCCGGAAGTCATAATTACACAGGAATACAACGTACAACATAAAGATTTAATGCAAATTATTTATGAGATAGTCAGAAGCAGGATAGAGAATTCAAAAATAAAAACGTTACAACGGGCAAATAAAAACACGAACCAACCGTTCAAGGAAGGTGATATTGTCTATAAAAAGATACCACCAGGCTTTCATAAAAAACATAAAAACCCATTTTCAGGACCGTACTCAATAATATCCCTGTTAGAACATAACAAAGCTATTTTAATAAATCATAAAAATGACGAACAGACGATAGCACATTTAAGAAATTTACGTATTGCAGGTTCCTTGCCACGGGAATAACAGCCCAAATACAAGACTTGACAGACAACCCAGGCATGTTACCAAAGAAATTAGGCACAGCATACACTGAGACTAGCTACTGGAATCTGATACACATACATGACTTGACACAATTACATAGAGACTACAACCAAATAAAAAGACACTACGCAAATACAGTTACCTTCATGACAAAAGATTACCATTCTGAATATCATAATTTCATATTGACATTAAATTTCACCATAAATAATGTAGACGATATATTTTATAGGATTTTTCCGAATAACAATATTATTAATAGATGAAAACGTGGCCTAATAAACGGACTAGGTTCTATATTTAAGTCAATCACGGGGAATCTCGATTCACAAGATGGGGAACGCATTCAACAAGCATTAGAAGTCTTAACGACAGATCAAAATAAAATTCATGAACTTTTTAGGTCTCAAAATTCAATAATGCTCGAGGCAATAGTCGAGTTTAATAACACGATAGTAGGATTGAGTCATAACCAAGGCACGATAATAAATAGGATAAAGGAATTAGGTAATACAGTAGAAAGCCTGCGAAGTGAACAATTAACTCACTATCATCGCATCAAGATCCTAGAGTTACTCATGCAGCTAGGACAATTATTAAACAATATTCAAGAAATAGCACTAACAACAGAAAATGCCATCACTTTTGCAAAATTAGGAATCTTTCACACATCCATACTAAAACCAACATTTATAATAAAAGAAATCAATAAAATCCAAAATTATGCAACTAATGCTAAAGTAATAACAACCACTGATCTAAATCTATACGAAAAAGTCTTTAAAATAAAAGCCGTTCAAAACAATTTCAAAATTATATTTCAAATAGAAATACCTCTGGTAGATGAATCAGAATATGATTATTATCAATTATATACATTACCTGTCCCTAGAAAGACACACCTTTTTACCATGATAATTCCTAGAACCAAATACCTTATCCTAAGCAGTAAACAATATGCCTATCGTAATGAAGAATGTCAAAATTTAAAGAACCAAATATATTTTTGCAAAGACGACAATCCAACAACCATGAATGATCAAAACCCATGTGAAATAAAGCTAATAAAATTTCAAAAACCTATTAACAATTGTAATCAAGAATTAGTCAAAATTAATAGAACCACAGTTTCGAGATATGGAACCAGTCAGTATATAGTTATAGCACCCGAAGAAACTAACGCCAGAATAACTTGCAAGGAACAGGAGTGGACCAACATCATCAAGGGTACAAAATTAATCAACCTGCAACCAAATTGCCAATTAACTATAGGCAACAAAAATTACAAGACCGGCCCAGCAACAGCAGAAACACAACAACTATTCAACCTGCCTACACTAGAAACCCCCATTCAAGAAGATCAACCAAATCCAGGACCTATAACAATACCAATCCATCACCTGAGTATATGGACAATATTACTGTACATAGCTGTCTTAATAACCATCACAACGATAGCCGTCCGAATGGGGTTGAAGAAACGAAGAAACCGCAAGGAAGATAAAGGAACAAAAACAGGAACCACCGAGTCCGGATTTCCGTTGAAAATCCGGAACGAACCATAGCTTCGTCTTCAAAAAGGGGAGGAGATAAATGGAGCCCAAACAATGGCCCATTATAATACAATGTCGCCTTCCCACGGTAAGAACCGCTGAGTCAGCCGCCGTCTGAATGGTGCCAAGAACTTGCAGGTCCAAAGTGCAAGTAGAACGGAATATCACTGTGAGAATCAACATCAGCAGATTCCTTGTGATCCAGAGACAATAGTGCCACGCCTGGAGGAAAGACTATAAAGAGGCTAATCACAGTGGGAGAACCGTTCATTCTTGTTCCGAGTTAGTCCTTCGCACACCGAGTGATTGTTCAAAGTATTAAATAAATTGTTTTAAAAATTCAAACGTCTTAACCGTGAAGTTAAGTCGCGACTGCAGGCCGGCACAGGTTATCCAGAGGATGCCCCCCGCCAGGCGCGCCCGGTGGAACTGAGGCGGGCTCTCCCCTTCCTGAAGAGAGTCCACCGCAGCTACCACTGCAGCCTGGATCAGGTCCGCCTTCCCCTGGTCTAGCGTGACCTCAGGATGGCGTATCTCAATCACCGCCATCCCGAGGCTCTCCGCAGCCTCCCTATACGAGCCAGTCTCCGCCGGTGTTCCGGCGACTACACATTAGTACTGTATATTGTACAATACGCTGACTACCATGCACACAACATTTCGTCATGAGCAACATAGCGATCGCCACTCTTTGCATGCTTTTTCCATAGAGAAACCTTCTATATTACCCTTAATGTGCCAAGGTTTCACTGTCGCAACATGCTCGTCAACAAAAGGGTTAGCTAGAAAGCAACTGCATGTTCATCATGCGCCAACGGCTGCGTTTAAGTGCCTATCTGTTGACTAGTGATGGAATTCTGTGGCGGGAAATCTGATGAACGCATTGTTAACTTCAAGCTGCATTCTGGCAGTGGTCTATGTAATTTTGAAAATGCGTGCTGTAGTCGGTATAGTCACAACCCCAAATTAAAGCAAATGTTTTAGACACCTCATTTTAATGAAATTTGATTAATCACTTGATTTCACTGGCAATACGAAATCAATGAGAAATTAAGGTTATTACGGGATTGTATAAGATTATATTCTATTGTCTTATTTTCTTTGGACTAAGACGAAGGTCCATTGAGCTATTAACACGGAATCTAGTGATTGTCGAGAAGGAACTAGGTTCATACACTCGTGAATTGGAAAATCGCAGCGAAACGTATCCCTATTGGTTTATTTTAAATAATATCATAGAATTAATTAAAACGAATCAATAGGAATTAGTTTCGCAATCCGCTTTTCTCAATTCGAGAGTATGAACCTAGCTTATTATATCACTTCGAGACTGTCCAAAGAAGATTTGACCTGACAAAAATAAAACAGGTACAGACGGGAACAACATAATATAATTTGACATTCGTCAAATGATTTTCCAGAAAGAGTTCCGTTTCATGAAGTACAGTTCAAATACTAAAGGATGAGGTAAAATTTGTAACTAGAAAATTTAAGACCTTCACCTAACAAAATTAATCCGATTGGACGAAAGGTGTAAATAAATATCGCACAAAAAGCTCAACAACCTCTTGCAAATCTATCTAAATAATGTAATTGATAGAAAATATCACCAAGAAATGAATATCTGATATCTGACCGCAAAAAGATATTCCTCTCACTTTAGCATAATCAGATTTTTTCGTATTATTTTGGCAGAAAATGGTAGTGTTAAGTCTAACACACAATTAAATAATTAATTGATTTTTAAATCGTTTTTCTGGTCAGCATCGTCACAATATTAACATTTCACTCATGATAATTAGGGCTGGGCAAATGTGCAGTATAAAGTTGCTTAAATATGCATGCAATATGAAATAAAACATATTGAAAATATGCATGAAATATGCATGATGGGCATGATATATGCACTAAAATATGCATTCATAAAAATGAACAGAAAGAAAAACTATAACTATAATTTTACATTTTATTTACAATGGAAAAATAAAATATATGTACAATAATAATATTATAAAGAACCTACTCGTTATTATTGATACAATATACAACCTGTAATGTTTCGAAATAAAGGGGAAACTACATTGAACAAAACTATATATTTACAATGTTTCACTCGTACAACAGTTAGAATATAACAAACATGCAAGTAGACATTTTGTACACATTGAAATATAGACACTGCTGACAAATGACATTATTTCCACAGAACCCTTACTCTATGTTTACCAACGACAATATACTACAACTACCCTCTACCCTCCTCACAAGTTTAAGCGATCGGGAGGTTTGATTTGTCGCTTTGGTCTGCTGTTCACAATATCAACATGTTCATTAATTGTATTACTACCATCAGGTTGTCCTGCACTATTACCGCTTCCGCCATTGTCATTTGGACCATCACTATTGCCATATTATCACTTTGTAATTTATCTCGGTCCTGTTTGTCCAAGAACACACTTTTTCTTTAACTTAGCTCACTTCTTATCTCCCTCAATTCGCTTTCCCTCACACTACTTTGCACCTTATTTTCGTTTTGACAATTATTATCATTCACCTTTATAATAAGATAATCAATTTTATCACTAGGTCAGGAGTTTCTATCATTATTTTGATTTGATGTTTCTTTACCATCTAACTTACCATTCCCGCCCTGTATTATTCGATTTATGTTTTCCAATAATAGGTCTCATCATTCTCTAGTTTACAAATATAAGTTCTATCACTTAACACCTAATTAATAATGCATTCAGTCCATTTTTTTACGTTTGGTGTTCTATGATCCCTGCATAATACCTTATCGCCTATCTCATTTCTAATGTTTCTTCCTCTCCCCATAACCCCTACGTTGTTTTTTATTTTCATTACTTTTTAACAAATCAAGCCTTGTTCTAATTTTATTATTTAAAACTACACTGAACGGACTAACTCTTCTTGCAATATGAACCGAATTTCTCCAAGGAAGAAAGTATCTATACATCAAAATTTCAAGTCACGTTCTGATTTATTTTATCTGATAGAGCTTTCTTCAAACCTATTTTTAAATTCCTGACAGCATTTTCAGCTATGCCATTTGTGGCTGGGTGATATGGGGTGCTGTCGCATGTTTAATGCCATTCAAACACATGAACCCAGAGAATTCATCTGAGGTAAATTGAGGTCCATTGTCTGAAACAAAAATTTTCGGCAGACCAAACCGTGCGAAACATTCTCTAAGCTCCTCTATTGTGGCCATTGATGTGGTTTTGGTCATTATAAACGCTTCCACCCAGCGTGAAAACGTATCTATTATTATGAGTACCATTTTTCCCTGGAATGGCCCCAAGAAATCTGCATGTACTTTTCCACAAAAAAAATAGTACCTTTTTCGCCTTGACAGGGTCAGGTCTATTAGACATACACACGTAACAGTTATTAACATGTAATTCAATAGAAGCATCCAATGACGGCCATCAAAAATAGGCCCTCACAGTCGATTTCATTTTCACTATGCCTTCATGAGTGCTATGTAGCTCACGCAATAAGTCCCTTCGTAACTTCCCCGGTACGACAATTCTATATCCCACATTATAACGCCTTTGTCAATTGACAATTATGACTTTCTTGTAAAGAATGGCTTCAAGTTTAGCCTGAACCCTACTTTCTCTAATCTCTCCAGTACCTGGTACACGTTTTCAAGGTGCTCCTCATCACTGCGCCCTGTAACTTAAATGTCGTCTAAGAAATTAACAGTGCCTTTGCAACCCTGTAATGTTTTCTCTACAATTTCGTGAAACAATCCACATGCAGGTTTTGTACCATGTGGCAATCTATTTACTTTGTAAATACTGTACGGTGTACTCCATGCTAAAAGGTCGCTCGTCTCCGAGTCTAACTCTAACTGATTATATGCATTCAAAAAGTCCAATTTAGTGAATCTTTTAGCCCCTTGTAACGCTGCAAAAATTGTCTCAATCCTGGGAAGTGGATGATTATTTTCTTTCAAAAATTTATTTATAGTATCTTTATAATTTGCACAGACTCTGATGTCTTGCCCATTTTGTTTCAAAACAGGCACTAACGAGTACCCCATACTGAGTTTGCTGTTTTTTTAATGACACCCTCTCTTTCTCATTTTTCTAATGTATTTCCAGCTTTATCCCTAAAAAGCAAATGGGATAGGTCTAGGTTTACAGAAAACTGGCGTTTTCAATTAAATTTAATTTGACCTTGTGTCCTGTATATCTACCCAATTCATTACTAAATAATTTGCGAAACCTTTTCTTGATATCCTCTAAGTTTCTATTATTATTTGTATGTTATGTAATGTTATTCATTGTTACCAAATTATCTTTCAATAACCTAAACTTTGATAGTAAATCTCTAATCCTCTGATTATTGATTTTAATTGAAGTATATATTTGACCTACTGGGGAGATAATAATCCCATCATACATTTTCAATTTAATAACAGTAAAGTCCAACTTTAAATGATTAAATTTCTTTCTATATTCCTTGTAAGGCATACATGAAACTCCTGTCCCAGTATCAATTTCCATTGGCACTACTTATTGTCAATTTCTACATTTACAAAAATAGGCTTAACATAATTACAACTAGTAAACTCAACAATGTGAAACAATTCCGATTCACTCTCAACCTCTACCATATGGGCATCCCTCATGGCCTTGCACGCAGCCTTAATGCGTCCTTTTTCTTACAGATACTGCAATTCTAATTTCTGAGTTTGCATTTCCTAAAATCATGCTTACCTTTATTGCAATGGCAACACAACAGCTTAGCCTTTTCTTTTGTCACGTTGCCGCCATCTCGACTATGATCTCTGGATGAGTATTCCCTAGTTTTGTCCTTTTCATATGACGCACTTCTTTCCAGTTTTGTTTGACTCCGACTGCTTGATGGTCTGACCCGCACTTGGTCAACTGCAACTACGCCTCTCATCTCCTTCAACGTTGCTTCCTTTGATAATGCTATTTCAAATAAATACCTGAGGGGCTTTGTTAGTTTCTTCTCACAAAGTCTATCCAAAATTGATCCGGGCTTCAAACCCACCACAAATTTGTCTTTTACCCTATATTCAAGTAGTCCCAAACTCGCAATTAGCAGCTATCTTCTTAACTTTAACATACCACTCATTTATCTGTTTACTCGTCATCATCAAATCCCACTCGTCTCCTGAATACGGAGACTTTTGGTTTGAATTGCTGCGACAACAGGTAAATTAAAAGTTTTATCTTTCGGCTTGTCTGGATCACAAATGTTCTTCAGAATCTTGTAAACGTCTATGCCTATTGCGGTTAGTAGTACAGCTTCGTCTTCAATACCGTTGGCTAAAAAGTATTGTTCCAGACGTTCTATGAATATTTCAAAATCATCACCGATTGTGAACGAACTCACGCTGGCAATATTGCCGCTATTAATTACAGTGACCGACCTCGTCTCTTGATCACTCATTTTTCTTTGTTTTCTCTCGTCGCCAATTTATAATGTTTGGAAATAAAGGGGAAACTACATTGAACAAAACTATATATTTACAATGTTTCAGTCTTATAACGATTAGAATATAACAATGCAAGTAGACATTTCGTACCCACATTGACATATCGACATTATTTCCACAGAACACAGAACCTTTTTTATTTTAGTTTTTTCTCAGGGCTCGTCCGCAGCCTCGCCGCCCCGAGAGCACTGCATCTTTGGTTTATTGTTGTGTGTGCCAGAGAACCCTTACTCTATGTTTACCAGCGACAATATACAACACAACCATATATTTGTCTATGTTGTCAATTAGAAAACCGTGTGTCTTGTCGTCTAAAAGCGTTTTATATTTTGAAAATGACCTTTCACTAATGGCGTATATATATATATATATATATATATATATATATATATATATATATATATATATATATATATATATATATATATATATATATATATATATATATATATATATATATATATATATATATATATATATATATATATATATATATATATATATATATATATATATATATATATATATATATATATATATATATATATATATATATATAGTCACAGTCTTAAAAACCCATTATAATATTTTTTCTTTACTGCTTATGATATTTACAATATTATTATTATTATTACTTTAATGACAAATATCTCTTCTCTCTCCCATCAATGTCTCTTTTCCTTTTATGAAAATAAGATAAACTCTACAATAATTTTAAATGTATAAAATTCCCCATTGCTTATCATCTCACTATCACTTCCTTATCTGAAAAAGGAATTTAAATATTACTGGTTATTCTATTAATTGGTAAAATGTGTTGTTAGCAGAAGCGAGTGAGGTATTTTGTTAGCTGTTAGTGCTTTTCGTAGGTTACGGATCAAATACTCACTTGCACAGAAAGTCCTGTTATTAGGTAACTTTCTTCCGAACGGGATAAAACTGCTACAACATTGTTTACAGTGTAGAACCCCTCAAAAATCAAGGGGTTCTTGGAAATTTCTTATATGTCCCGTAGATCTAGGCAGGTATCCACTGTCAGTCACTTTTACCTGTCTTAAAGGGCATTCTATGATAGGCCCTCATACCAGCAGTCTTCATAATATTGGTAGTTATACAGGGGAAACATAAGATTTGTAGTTTCCACAGTTGTCTCTAACATCTGCAACCGACTACAGCCTGGCACTAGTTTAGTCAATCTTCAACCAGGAAGGCTTGTAGACACCCCTCAGCCCCGCAGAACATCCTGGCGACGTCACAGTAACTAGATAAGTGCCACATATAACTGTGTCTTTATTAAACTGTCTTTTACTATTTGTGTGGAGTGAAATTTGGTAAATACAGCTTAACATCAGTAATTTCTTTGCAACCATATAGATATTGACTACAAACCAACCTGTAATAGTTTTAAACTGATATAGTTTTATGTAGAGAATGTACACTTGCTAACGATCGTTTGTAGGTACACTTTTTTATGCTGTTAGTTAGCTCAACAGTATGTAATTAGTGCATTACAATTACTTACCTTACTTTTCGTTATAGTATAATATAGACTCAGTTATATACATCCAGTGATTGCTTATCATATATCTTGGTCGTTATCGATATCTTCTTTATTATTGATTTTAATAATATATTAAATTCAGGTATACAGCATAACCTCTTTTATTTTCATTTTTATCTAATGTGTTGACGTTTGACATCAGGCATAACGGTAACGACGTAAGCAATAGAAATAATAGTATGATTGGCTAGACCGCAGTCGGTTAGTTGTCTAGCAACCATAGAATTGTTTGCTTTGTATATATATATATATATATATATATATATATATATATATATATATATATATATATATATATATATATATATATATATATATATATATATATATCATTTGTCAGTTGACACATCTTAGTTTACCACCTCACTCGGCCCTTTCTACTTTGTACTCTTTATCCTAATCCATAGAATAGTACAATAAATAGAGGCGGCAGCTTTCACTTTCCTTATCTAGGGTCAGCAATATAAGGTAGAGAGTATAACCATATTTCTTTGACTTTATAAAATTCTATAGAAAAGGAGACAAATGTAACATTCTGGGTGGCTAACTGTTTTCACTTTTAGAGTCTTCCAATTCAAAATACCAGAAGTTAAAAAAACACTAGAATTATAGGTAAAAATATGCATTAACATGCAGCAAAAACATACAATATGCATCGTGGGTTGAAACTGTGTGATTTATGCAAAATATGCCAAATAAAATTATGTTTTTTGTATAAAAGGAAACACTTCTAAATATCAAATAAATAGATTATATATTGTTAATATGCCAATAGAAAAAAATATGCAAATATGCATTTGCCCAGCTCTAATAATACTGTTTTACCTACCAATAGGTAGGTGTATTAAATGTATTACCCATAGACTTATAATATATATATCTATGGTATTACCACATTCCATTTAATTTAAGTTACATATTGAACACAAGTTAACAAATTTTATGACTCAATTATTCTTTTCATTCGATGGAAGTCCAGTACTTACATTCCTTTGTTCATTGAAATCGAACTAAAACACCTAACCCGACAAACGCTCCAATAATGTTGGAGGACAAAAAGGTCTATTAACTATTTTTTATCTTTTAGGTACGAAATAGTTTTAGAAGAATATAGTCATTTTTAAGATATGTCTTATACACCTAGATTATTGCGAAGAAGAATCAAAACGCTTTTTCCTTCCGAAATAATTTTTATAGAAATTTTCTTCTATTTTTGTTAAGTTCTAAAACAATAAGGGCACTTTTCAGTGTTGTTGTTGTTCCTGTCATGAGATTATAAGCGCTTAATTTAGGGACGTTTCGGTGCTAAATTTACGGTTTGAGTGCCAAAATATCCCCAGATTTAATTGGAACCAAAATTAAGAGTAACTGTAATTGTAAGTTTTAATGCTAGAAGGTATTATGAAAGAGGGGAAAATTATGTATATTTATGATAAAAAACTATAATTAAACCGAAAATTAAATATTTTATTGTTTTGAAAATTAACAATAGAAATAAGTATCTTTGGAATAAATTAAAACAAATATATTGGCTTTTTTTTTGTTCCCTCAGGGCTCGTTCGCAATAACAAAATAAAATAAGAATCCATAAACATTCAAGGTTTTGACATTTTAA
This sequence comes from Tillus elongatus, assembly GCA_964006375.1. Lineage (NCBI taxonomy): Eukaryota > Metazoa > Arthropoda > Insecta > Coleoptera > Cleridae > Tillus > Tillus elongatus. The sequence goes on along the minus strand of OZ023263.1, from coordinate 173,807,878 downwards.
ATTTTAAGTAACAGTTGACAGTACGCAAAAGTATAAAAGGTATGCCAACCTATAATAATGAATCTAACCATCAAGTTACGCGTAGACGGAGTCGGTAATGTGTGAATGTTGTATGTTTTATATCCGTGTCTGACTTGAGAATGGCGCGTAGTATAAAAAAATTAAAACGTGCCAGAAAAGTGCAAAGGGGGGCTAGAGTGCCAAATCTGAAGACACGGTGCTAAATCTGGCACGATCGTGCTAGCAGGAACAACACTGGCACTTTTACGATCTCTATTAATTTTACAGATTTCCTTTTGACTTATAGCTTGTGTCAGTTGTCGCTCGATATGATGATCAAAGATTAATTAATCTTTGTTGATGATGTATGATTATTTTTATCCTCAAGTCGTTTTTATTTAGTCAATGGTGGTAAAAGTACACACGACATAATCTTTTTATTATTTAGCGTTGGCTAGATCACAAAATGTTTGAATGTTTGCCAAATTGCTAAATGACAGCCATGATTTCTTTTTTTGTCTCTGTTCAGAACATACCCAAGAGGGTTGCCAACTGTACGGTAATTACCGTACTACGGTAATCTGAGCCAAAATACAGTATACGGTCCAAACTCATTACCGTACTCAGAAAGTACGGTAATTTGAGGATCCAGTATTTCGTGAAAAATCCGACAAATTACTGATTAGCTTCTACAGAAATTTCTAATTTGTTCATTTTTGCAGTACTGTATGCTGAAACCTATGAGTGGGGAGTAGTAGTGACCATCTATATAGAAGGCAGGAGCCAGAACCCACGAAGAAAATCAAAACTGTGTTTCAGTAGAGATCTACGTGGTTTCCACTGTCAACAGTTATTTTTCTGGAGCTCGGGGATGTGTCGAGTGTCAATAAATCCATACACAAAGCAAAGAACTTCACTATATAACTTCCTACTCAAAAAATATCCTGCGTTTGCGTGTTGCATTGAGTTTTAGTTTCTAACCGCTGTCTAACAGTCTCACGTTTATTACGGTCTACTAGTATTTTTTTAATTTCACATTCTATAAATGAAAATATATTAATAAAAGTGTAGACGCAGCAAGTGCGTTATGGAAGTGAATTTTCATTTAAATGTTTTTAATAGCAAATGCGAGCAGGCATCAATCTGATTACCGGTATAGCCTATGTAGTAGAAACAATGTTATAGAAAGCTGTATATAATTAAATAAAAGCTATTAATGCTAACTGATAACCTTTTTATTCCTAACTTAACAGTCCATTCTTGATTCGTGCAATGATAATAATAATAATTAGTGATGGGCGATTATGAATGATTCTTTCGAGATATATCGATTATGCCGGTATAATAGATCATTCGATTATGAAGAGAAGATCATTCGTTATTCGTTAACATCATTCGGTATAATCCCTTCATTCGTTTGGACTCTCCACTCATACTCATAACCGATTTGAAATATGAAACATGTATCGAATTAATTCTAATCGGTAGGCAACACACATAGGTAGATCAAATATCAGCTAAGCTAACAGTCAGTGGTAGGCTGTCGGGAATTAATTTGACGTAATAAAAAAAACGGAAGGTTATGTTATTTATGTTTTTTAACGTTCGTTTAATTAATTTTTAGTTTTAAGAAATCAAAAAACTATATAATAAAATTAAATAAAACTGGAATCAATACAAACAATTAAATAGTTTGAAATCTCCACTACAAGTTTGTATTTAAAAATACAGTCTGGTCCGAATGTTTACCCGAAAATCGATTCCTTCTTGCATTGGTCATAAGACCAGTTTTGGAAAGCATCCTTTCAGAAGGTATAGATGTAGCCGGTGTACAAAGATATTTTGTGTGCATTGTGTACAATTCAGGAGATAAATTTTTGTTTTCTGACCAAAAGTGAAGTGGCCTTCTGTAAGGAAGTACATTTGATATGGATAAATATTGTTTCACTGTCAGAATCGCCTGTAGCGGGTGAAGAGGTCATTATATCAGTTGACTGCGCTATTTTGTTGTCAAAATATTCCCATAACATATCGACATCACTGACCTCCAGAACTTCCAAGGATGTGCTTCAGGTATAGCCCCTGGCTGTTCAACTAGGGTGTTTGCAAAAAGTTCTTCTAGTACCCTGTAAGACATTATTGAAATACTTTTATTTATTAAAATAAATAAAATCATAAATACATAGTTATAAATAGTTACAATATTTTTTGTTTCCAACTGTTTAAATCAAAAGTGCCGCCAGTCATTTCATTGGTAATTTGAAATCTTGGTAACTGGGAACTACTCAATCGTGCTCCTTAGTTTCTTCTTCGGTCGTTTTCGTGACTCGTTACACATATTTCATGCAAATCATTCATAATCGATATCTCGAGATATCATTCGATCATTGTGGTTGAATATTTCGATTCATTCGATTATGGAAATATATCGATTATGCCCAACACTAATAATAATGATTGACACGGTTGACATCCTGTCAGGATAAGTCATTGTTGCCAACTTAGGACATGTATAACAAACAATGTACTATATTTTACCAGACTACTTATTGTTTGAAATTTTCCGAAAAGAAACTTAAATGTTGGTTTTCTAGCCAACAAACTTTGCGTTAATAGCAAATTGAGTTATTGAAATTTGGAGGATTTAATGAAAATTTGCTACCAAAACACACTTACTGCGTTCAGATTTTTTTTCTCACAAGCATGCATCATATTTCGATAAAAATGCAAAAATGCATTGACCAATTTGTTCTACGAAAATTAACTAAAAATTATAGCCCGTTAAGCCATAAACTTAACTAAACCTACAGCGAAAGCCTAAACTTAACTAAACCGACAGCCAAATCATCAGAGAAGGGGTCTGGTTGAAATGATTTTTCTGTAAATATTTTAGTAAAATGAAGGGCAATGACGGTTGAAGCTTAAACTTAATAGTTCGCAGAACACTCTTCTTGCAACATTTCCCTTGCACAATCCGTATTTGTTTCACGTCCTCCGCCTAAACATTGCCAATTTTGACGTCTCAAATTGCGACTTTGACGTTTTGAGGAAAACTCCAAAAAAAATTTTTAACTGCCCATAACTTTTTTGTGTTGAAACTTAGCGACCTAAATTTTGGTACTGAGTTAACCCTATATAATACAAACACGTGTGCCAAATTTAGTTGCTATTACTTTGTTATTTCCGGAGATATACATTTTTTAGAAAGGAAACACAAAATTTTCTGAGAAAACCTGGTTAGATTTTTCTGGCTAACGAACTTATCCAAGCCATTTGCAAAAGGAAGGTACTCACTAAATTGGATCAAGACCGGTTCATTATTGTTTGAGTTATCGGTACGATATATATATATATATATATATATATATATATATATATATATATATATATATATATATATATATATATATATATATATATTACATATAGAAAAGAGAATATAAGTATTCTCATATTGTGATATAAAGATATGGTTTTTATTTTGAAAAAAGCTCATTTCATGACCTGACCCCTGCATTTTCAGTTATTCTGCTGATAACAAGTTGAATTCGAGTGAAAGAAAATTGCATATTATGAATTTTTGTTCTCTGTGTATTCCATGAAAATTTAAGGCCAGAAAATGATTGTGTACTTTCTTAATTTTTTTTATAAAACTAGTAAACTAATGAACCTAAACATAATCATCATAAATATAATAATATGATATGTATTGCGTTTTACGCAGTCGTCTAAATATCGAAATTTTTCATCGTCTAATAAATGTACAATAATTTTACCTGAAATACCATAGATATATAAATACGTTAATTTGAAATGCGCGGCACGGTAATTTCGACTCCAGCTGTTGGCAACCCTGATACTTAATCATGTGTGTGGCTCTGCCTCTGTAAATGATCTTTCTTTCGGGTTGACGCCAGTGACTCTTGACGTTAACATATTTGTGAAATTTAGTTGTTTAAAGTGAATTTTATGAAAATAATATAGGTAATTACATACAAATTGTATTTTTGCACAGCCCGTAACTTTTATTTGACACCAGTTATTAGCTTGGTTACGTATTATTGCATTTGGTGGTACCCACGTGTTCCCCAGTAAACTTATAGGTTGTCTTTGAGTTTAGTAGTCTTTTTAGCTGAAGTTATTTTTGTATGATGATAATTTTTATATTTCTGACACCTCTTGTCTGAATTACATCATGTTGATCCTAAAAGAAAACTGATTAACACTAAAATATGTGATGTGTACGTACGCTGTGTTTGAAGGAGGTTAATTTTGCATCTGTTTTAGGAAACTTGAATCATGGATATTGAATATGAAGATGCCCCAATCGGTGGGGTTGCTCCCCAGATAGCAGAACTACCCGAAATCAAACTTTTCGGAAGGTGGAGTTGTGACGATGTTCAGGTTTCAGATATGTCCCTTCAGGTATGAAGTATACTTACTACTTGAATTTTGGCCTTTATCCATGGAGTAATTAAAATATCCCGTTACTTAAGTGTTTTATATTGATGCAAATGTGTGAACAACCTGTGCATATTCACATTGATATTATGAGCAGTGTTTTGTACATGAAAATAATTTAGGTTCTGCCCAGTCAACTCTTTGATAAACTAGAAGGTAATTCTGCAGTTGAATCCGGTGAACCGGCAGAGTCGTCGCGCACTAGAATTTCGTCGTTGCAGTTCACGCGCTGTTGCCACATCCTTCTAGTAGTAGAAATAAATTAAAAGATCTGAGAATTCATAAAAATAAATATGCACGCAGTAAGTGCGTTATGGTAGCGTATGGTATAATAATGCGTATTTTAAGTGTTTTACGGTAATGAACACGAATATTATAAATCCATGTGCGTAATGGTAGGGGCTATGATATAATTATGCAAGTAAAACTGAAAAAAAAAATAGACCTTTAGTGACGCAGCAAGTGTTTTACGGTAATGAATACGAATATAATAAATACAAGTGCATTATGGTACCGAGTATGATATAATTTATCAAGGTGAACGGAACAATGTTAAAATATACCTATATTGACGCAGCAAGTGTTTTACGCTAATGAACACGAATATAATAAATACAGGTGCATTATGGTAGGAAGTATGATATAATTTATCAAGTAAAACGGAAAATTTTCAAAATCACTTATATTGAGGCAGCAATTGCGTTATGCTAATGAACATCCATAAAATAATAGCTTATGAAAAGACTTAGGAAACCTTGAAGAAGAAATTCGCTATGAAAGCTGAGATGACTATATATATATATATATATATATAGATATATATATATATATATATATATATATATATATATATATATATATATATATATATATATATATATATATATATATATATATATACATATATATATATATATATATATATATATATATATATATATATACATATATATATGTATATATATATATATATATATATATATATATATATATACATATATATATGTATATATATATATATATATATATATATATATATATATATATATATATATATGGACAAGTCATTTTTCACAATAAATACGCAAAATTTTATAAAATTTGGTGGGTGTCTATTGTTCTATTGTATAAGTAAGCGCATTAATTCGATTGGGTTAAATGAACTTTCCGAATACATAGTTTTGGCGCGCAATTTACTTTCCATTTATTTTTCACCATTATATATAATATTCTGTGTGCATTTAGAACCTCGGTGGTTGAGGGGTAAGAACGTGTACCTTTGGACATAAGGGTACTGAGTTCGTTCCCAGGGTACTCCTTTCACTTTTTCAGTACAAACTGTAACATTAACATCTACCGAGGTTCTGCCATTGTATTTCAGCAAGTTGAATATCTGCACGTTCCGCCCTTCGGAGGGGGCGTAAAGCCGTCGGTCCCGTGACCATGCGATGTTGGGCACGTTAAAGATCCCTACCCTCTTTACAGAAAGACAGGGTCTGCTGAAAATTGTGGGCTACTGGATGAGACACTGATAGTTTTTGCAACCGGATTCGCCTCTTGCGGCATCTTGAGGCGTCATACTTATTCTCAGTTAAGCGGGCAAATATAATGCCAAACAATCTAATTTTAATGACATATTTTTACTCACCTTTCCTTTCTATTTCATTATAGGTATAAAAGAAATTATTCCTGCCCATCACAACAAAACTTAATTTCTGTATTTCATTTGCCAAAATACTTCATGATGGGTAAAGCCCATGTGCCTATCTGCAAACGTACGAGAATTTGTACCGAACCGTTTAATAAAAGTGGGTTATTTTACAGTCCAACCTTTCTCCTGTGGGCGAGATTGTCTAAATTTGTCTAAATTTGATGTGCGATTAAAACAATATATTTAACATTCAAAACATTGCTATGAAAATTCGATACCATAGCGCACATGCTGCGTCCCGACTTTTTTAATTTGTCTAAATGTTATGTCTCATGAAAAAAACATATTTCACATTACAAATAGTTCTAGGAACATTCGCTACCATAGTGCACTTGCTGCGTCCCGACTTTTAAACTTTGAACTGAATATTATGACTCATTAAAAAGACATATTCATCATTAAAAACATTTTAATGAACATTCGCTACCATAGCGCACTTGCTGCGTCACGACTTTAACTTTGTACTAAATGTTATGTCTCATAAAAAAACATATTTCACATTATAAATAGTTCTAGGAACATTCGCTACCATAGCGCACTTTCTGCGTCTCGACCTTTGAAGTTTGACCTACATTTTGTCTCATAAAAAACATACTTAACATTAAAAAAAGTTGTATAGAAATTCGCTACCTTAGCGCACTTGCTGCGTCCCGACTTAAATTTTGTAGTAAATTTTATGTCTCATGAAAAAATATATTTAACATTAAAAATAGTCTAGGAACATTCGCTACCATAGCGCACTTGCTGCGTCCCGACCTTTTAACTTTGAACTGAATATTATGACCCATTAAAAAGACATATTCATCATTAAAAACATTTTGATGTGACATTCGCTACTATAGCGCACTTGCTGCGTCACGACTTTTTAACTTTGTACTAAATGTTATGTCTCATGAAAAAAAAACATATTTCACATTACAAATAGTTCTAGGAACATTCGCTACCATAGCGCGCTTGCTGCGTCCCGACTTTTGAAGTTTGTACTACATTTTAAGTCTCATGAAAAAAGCATATTTAAGATTCAAAATAGTTCTATGGAAATTCGCTACCTTAGCGCACTTGCTGCGTCCCGACTTTTTAACTTTGTAGTAAATTTTATGTCTCATGAAAAAACATATTTAACATTAAAAATAGTTCTAGGAACATTCGCTACCATAGCGCACTTGCTGCGTCACGACTTTTTAACTTTGTACTAAATGTTATCTCATGAAACAAACATATTCATCATTAAAAACATTTTGATGAACATTCGCTACCATAGCGCATTTTCTGCGTCTCGACCTTTAAAGTTTGACCTACATTTTGTCTCATAAAAAAAAAATATACTTAACATTAAAAAAAGTTGTATAGAAATTCGCTACCACAGCGCATTTGCTGCATCCCGACTTTTTAAGTTTGTACTAAATATTATTTCCTTACAAAGTCGATAAAGAGAAGGATGTGGCAACAGCGTGTGAACTCCAGCGACGAAATTCTAGTGCGCGACGACTCTGCCGGTTCACCGGATTCAACTGCAGAATTACCAACTAGAATCCTCTATTGCTTTTGGTACACAGAAAACAGTTTGATACCTTTGATTAAAAACATTTACATCGGTCACTGATACCTTTGATTAAAAACATTTACATCGGTCACGTTCACCAGGTGCCAACAGTTGCATAGTGGTTAAGGTTTGGCTTCACCCGTGCAGCTGAGTTTCAGCTCGAACGTAATTGTTGCCGATCCTTGTAGTTAACCCACTCTTTGCCAAAAATTGCAGTTACAAATCTTTCCTATGGGAGACATTAATTAGATACTCCTGGTATAGGCTAAATAGACCAGAATATCTCATGCATTGAATCGTTTCAACACACTATCAAATATCTGATTAACTAAGCCAATTATAATTATTCAATTTATAATATAAATGTTTTTATTGAATATGTTTATATTATCAACGCTATGAAAAATAATACAAAAATTAGTAGTTACTTTTTTTTATTCTTTATTAACTAAGACTTGCTAGATATTTCACAATACAAAAAAATAGAATAAAAATTTTTACAAGATACAAATATTATTCTTAAGTCAATGTCCTAAAATCTAAATATTCCCATTGAAAAATGTTTAATGGATTTATTTTTAATTTTTCTATATCTGTCAGCCCTAATAATATCTTAAAACCCTCTATATCATATGATTTGTTAATATTACAATAAATTAGTGCCGATATTGTCCATGAACATAGGTTTTCAAATACAAATCAGCAACCAACAAATAAAATAAGGGCTTGCTGCTTGAATGTCCCTTGATGGTCTGTTATCTACCCTACGCTCTTAAACTCATCAAATAGTCAAATTTCTTAACAAAAGCTAAATAAATTAGTCGCCTAGCTAACATAAAATAATACGATGGTAAAAAGGCATTCTGTGCTCGTTGGTGTCGAAAGCCCCAAAGTTATGCGCTCTCAGAGCCAACACCTGCTCTGAACCTGAAAATCCTTACTAAAAAAAGCACTCTATACTCTTTGGTGTTAGAAGCTCTAGAACTGTATAATTACATACCCACCACCTGCTCTGAACCTGAAAATCCCTACACTAAAAATATAATGCTGCGTCAAAACTTAAAATTAAATAATTAAAACTTGATATAAATCTGAATCTAAACATTCACTTTACGTTATGTGTTCTACCTAAAATTGTATCCAAAAAGGCAGTAACTATTCCAATCTAGCATGCAACACTCCTAAATAAACTGCTACACTATTTAAAACAACATATCTGGAACAGTGCTTAGTATACCACAAACTAACTTTCGTAACATAATGGAGCTCAACCTACATGTTCTACTTTTTTTTACTTTTGAAAGGGCTGTCGGTTTAGTGGGATTTTAACACCTACACTGCATGTCACCAAATGTGTAAAAGTTCACCTGCAGATCACCCTTAAAAGTGAAATAACCAGCGCTACTTACTTATACGTTAAGTAAAGGCCACAACCCTACGAAATGCCCGTTATCATTTAACTCCTACCATCTATCACCAAAACACCTAATTTAGTTTTACTCTCGGTTCTGTACATCAAAAGTAGCGGGGGCCCTTTACATTAGATTTTTACTCAACACTTTTCCACCCAAAAGCGCCCCTATTTAATACCCTTAATTAACCCTATGGGAAATTAAAAAACAAACTTTAAATACCAATAAAATTTACTGGGTACCAACACAAATAAACAACAATAATTTTGTAGTTTACAAACAAGATAAATTCCTAATCTACCTTCCCTTAATCGGGTGTTAGGGTTTCCTGCAGATAACTATGATTATGATTAACCACTTATAAGATTATGGGTAAGCAGCGTGTCCATGAAATCCTTTGAATATTTGACATAAAACTTGACTACTACAATAAAAATCGAGCTCTCATTACGTTCAGAAAACCAAACACAATAATGTTAATAAATCATTTTCTCACCCTCTGTTCCTGTTTACTCTGTCTCTCTCTAACTCCTCACGCAATTTTCACTTACTCGAGAACCCTGTTCCCGAAACCTGGCCTTTAAGAAAAATCTGTTAAGTTCCCCACGACGCTATGTGTCGCATGTACTGACCGATTGCCTCTCTCCCATGGTTCATTAATTTTGGAACCTAGATTATTTTTACATACTCCTATTATTTCATAAAAGTGTATCTAAGTTCTTAACCATCGAAAGTAACATTTTTCATATGGAGCTATTTCCGTTGTTTTATTTGTTGAACCTCAAAGTGCTTATGTTTAGGTTTCGCTGGTTTATATTGCTAAACAAATTGTGGTAATTTATGCAATTTAATTTAACTAGAGGAATGTTCTATAAAATTTTATTAGCGAATTTTCACAAAGAAAGTAATTCGTTATCTATATTGATTTTATTTATTTAGATAGGCCTTTGCATAAATGTGGCTCATTTGCAGTACCGTCTGTTTAAGTTCCTGTTAACAAACACCTTATCATATAGCATCGCTGGTTCAGTAATAGCGTCTTTGCCTGTCACACGACCGGTCCGGGTTCGATTCAGGCCTTATCAGTTTAACATTTTGTTTTGTTTAACATAACTTTATTATGTGATAAGAACAACAAAGTGTCCAGATTTCGTACATTTGCACCAAGATTTTTTTTTTTCCACTAACGAAGTAGGTAGGTTAGGTTTGAATGTGAGTGGGCCATACCGGTCCCTCCACCGCGACCATAAGGTCTATTGTGGCTCACGCCTAATGGTCTATATTTCGCCCAACAAAGCCAGCCTCCTGCAGAGGTCGATAATCATTGTGAGATAAAGTCCATACCATTTTTGAATTGCAACAATAGAAACCAAGAGCATTTATTGCAGCTTGGCTATCTGCATATATATCTTTATCGATTTGTGTGTGCACTAGTTTCCTATACTTTCCATTGCACACATCTCGATGGCATACACTTCTGTCTGGTGTATGGTTGCGTACTTGCAGAGGCTAGTTGATAGTCTAGCATCAGTGTTGCCCCCATATGCGCCGGCTCCTACTCTCATATTGGTTTTGGAGCCGTCAGCATACCAGCAGAGATCAGCTCTCAATGGGGTCGTTTGATTTCGTTCCCAGTCCTCCCTTTCCGGGAGGACGGTCTTGAAAGACAGATCTCTACTGACCTTTGTAGGCATCAAGTCTGAGACCATTCCCAGAATCTTATGACCCTCAATGTCATCAAGGAGTCCGGACCCTCCCAGACTGATTTCCTTCGGCATGCTGTCGGCCGTTTGTTTTAATCTGTATGTTGTCCACCTCGCCACCCTCTCCAGTCATATGTGAAGAGGTGGAATATTAAGGAGGACCTCCAGAGCGGCTGATGGTGCGGTGCTTATCGCTCCCGTTATCATCAGACAAGCTTGTCTCTGTAGATGAGCCAGTTTGCCCCTCGCGATACCACGAAGTGCCTTGAGCCACCAAATTATGGCTCCATATGTTATCATTGGTCTGATAACCACTACATAGAGCCAGTACATCTGTTGGGGGTTTGTTCCCCAGTTATTTCCACAGATTCTACGGCATGTCCACAGGGACAGTTTAGCCCTACAGATTACATTCTCTAACTGTACGTCCCAGTTGAGCTTCTTATCTAGGGTAACCCCCAGATATTTTGCTTGTTCCGTAAATGGAATCGTTTGCACCCCCTCGCAGCCCTGAAGCTGACCACCTCCCCCTGCAGCGAGGTAATAACGGTCTGATTGTGGAGCATGCTTCCGATCCAGCCACAAGTGGTAGGTTCCACCCCTCTAGCGATAGTGGCTTCGTAGAAGGAGATAGGTAATGCATTGTTGAATGCTCCTTCAATGTCGAGAAATGCAGCCACCGCCACCTCCCCGTTATCCAGGGAGTGTGTGATCTCGATGAGGTTATTGAGTGCTAACTCAGTAGATTTGCCAGTTTGGTAGGCATACTGGTTGGTATTAAGGGGGTTGTTGACTAAGATGCTCCCCCTAATGTGTCCGTCCAGTATTTTTTCCAATCCCTTCAAGAGGAATGATGTAATACTGAGAGGTCTCAGTGATCTGGGTAGGAGGTCATTACGTTCCAATTCGGGAATGTAAACCACCCTAATCACCGTCCAGCTGGATGGTAGGAGAACCTCCAGTCCATTTTGTAGTAGGACCGGTACCACCCCATCCTCCTCTCGCGCCTTGAATGGCTGGAAATGTTTCACAGCACACTCCACCGCCGAGCCTGTAACCATTCTCCAAGCAACCCGCCAGTCCTCCCTTTGAGGGCGTTGCTCAGGATCAGACAATCTGGGAAGTGTGTGTGTGTGTGTGTGCTAAGAGCTCTAATGTTTCTTTCCGTGATTCAGTAAAGGAGCCATCTGGTTGTTTTATCGATCCCAGTTCCTGGACACAGTCGTGTGAGAGAATTCTGTGGATTCTGGCGCTGCTGGGCAAATTAGAGATGTCCCCGCAGAACCTCCTCCAGGATCCCCTCTTAGCGTTCCTTATCTCTTTGTTGTAATGTGGTAGAGTGGATTTATATTGTTCCTAGTTGCCTGTTGTCTTAGCACAATTGAAGAGACCTCTCACTTCTCTTCGTAATTTTTCGAGCTTATTGTTCCACCAAGTAGACCCTCGACTATCTTTTTTTGACTTTAGTGGACAGTTTTCGTGATATTCTGAGACCACAGCATCCCTTACCTGTTCAGCCGCAATCCCAATCTCTTCACGATCTCTCACTGGGGATAGCGGACACAAATCTGGTGGCGAGGGATTGCTTGTGCCCCTTCCAATCCGTCCTCCTCGGGTTGCGATACTCCACCACAGGTCTAGGGCCTGTTTCAATCTCAAATAGGATGTGGGCTTGGTCCGAACACGAGGGTTCAGACGACACCCTCCATTTGATGATTTTTGAGCTCAACAGCCTTGAGCTGATCGTGAGATCTAAAACGAGCCTATGTTGTTGACAACCAGCTCCTCCCCTAATATGTATTCAAATAGTGACTCACCTCGTATGTTAGTTTCTGTGCTCCCCCAAACCAGATGATGGGAGTTCGCATCACACCCCATTACAAGGTGATAATTGTTCCTCTTGCAGTAGGTGATCAATTTCCACACCTCTGCTGGAGGTGGTTGTTCTGCATCTCTGTCTCCGGGGAAATGGGCTGAACAGAACTGTAGGTAATATGTGGTGGTAGGAAGAACAAAGTATACAGGTTTCATACGTTTGGACCAAGATCTAATTTTTCTTTAAAACATCTAGACAACTGGATCAGCTTTGAGTCTAAAATCATAATATTCAGCAGATTTTTTTTTTTACATTAAAGACCCAAGTTGATATTATGTAATACTATTTTACTAAATATGTACTTACAGTAGTAGCTACCTTAAATTTTGGCGTGTCTAATGTGTGTGTAAATTCTAAAAGCAAAAAATACAGGTGCAGTAAATGCCTGTAGGCATGAGCCGCAATAGACCTTAAGGTCGCAGTAAAAGGACTGTTACGACCAACTCACAATTTAATCTAACCTAGGTGCCTGTTAAAACATATTTATATTAAATGAAACAATAAGTCATCCAGTAAGTATTCTAATTTATTAATTATATAATTTGTTTAATAGACATTAATAATAACAACTAAAATTTACAAGCATTAAGAATACTTATTTAATTACGGGATACGAAACAGTATGTAGTTGCAGAAAGTTATAAACATTAAATCTCTGCTTTCTCTTTTCGAACTTTATTACGATAAGGTTGAATCTCCCGCCACATGTTTCTTCTTATTTGCTTGGTTCCTTTTACTGTCAGGCTTGAAGCGAGGGCTTGTTGAATTTCTTGTTCGTGCTGTAGAATTAAAATAATTTGTTTATGCAGTGACAATATTATATGGATCTTTGTAAACCGGTAAAAGGAAAATGAGTTACTAAGTTACGGCTCGCGTTGCTAAGTAATTTATGTGTCACCTAGCAACCTACGATACACACGATGTAAATTGCTCTCCCATTCATTAAACCTTTGTTACTAGGTTATTTAACTTAATACCTATTGAATAAACACCTTATCTTCTGAGCCATGATAATAATGTAAAAATAGTCAAGTAATGATACAGTAGCCCCCCACAGAGATTTCTACAATTACCGCTTTCGATGCTGCTTTTAAGTGTTTGGGTTATGAAAGAAGTTAAATTTTGTTTTACAAATCTCCTGACTGAACTTTATTATTTAGCTATTACACAAGTCCTTTCTAATACTGCAGAGTTAAATACCATTATTCTGTTAGTTTCGCTGAGGACAATATTAAAGCTGATCCACTATTTGAAAAATATACCTACATATGTTTTTCATCAGATGGGTCTGCAACAAATAACTAATTTGTATCTTGCTTTTAAATGAAGAAACTTTTTTCTTCTGGTTAAACTTTTATATAATATTGTTGATATGTCATAATGCAAAAAAAAGCAATAACAGTTTATTGAACAATTGTTTTATCCATACTTATTAATTAATATTCATATTGACTAGTTATTGTGTCCAGTGTGTACCAGGAATTAATAATAATGAAAGTAGTTTTTTTATATTTTTTAACTGTTAACAGAAATTATTAGAATATGATAAAATGACATGAAAAAAAAAACCCACCAAAAGAAGTTACACAAGTTGAAAATTACACATCTTGAAGGCTATTTGAACAACATAATGCCATTTGTAACGTACAGGGTGAAGATTTTAAAGTGTTACAATCGGATATCTGATGAAAACCCGCTCAGAGTATTTTGCAAAAAATTGCATGAGGTGATAAGTAGACTGGGACACATTTTGAAATGTTTTTGACATTTACCCCTCCTCATTTTGAAGGGCCAGTGTCATGTTATAAATGTCAAATGAAACGCTGTTAAAATTCGATTTTCCGTGAAGAACTGCTTATGTATGTAGAAAATCGTTGCATTTACTGTACTGATTACATGTTTATGAATTTTACAATAAATAAAATTAGAGTAAGGACTAGCATTCTTCATTGGCAAGAGTAAGCACATTATTCAACATCTCAGGGGTTACTAATGTACATGCTTGTCTTAATCCGATCTCCCATATTTTCTGGTGTGATTGGTGTTACAATCGGATATCTGAAAAACCGCTTTTACAAAAAAAATAGTGAGGTGATAACCAAAAAAAAAAAAATCCCCAAAAGAAAAAATCTAAAGGCGTGAGATCAGGAGACCGTAATGGCCGGGTGACCACAAACAATCCACCCATCTCCAAACATGTTTTAGAGTGTCTCTGACTTGGCACGTAAAGTGCGGCGGGACTCCGTCTTGCTGAAACCACACCTCTTCTACATTGTTCATAAGTTGAGGTAAAGTGCCTTAAAAAATCATTATACATCACCCCATTTAGGTAGAAATAAAGAAAAAAATATTATTTATTGGAAATTCATAAGTATGCAACCAGTAGAGCAACTGCAACGATTTTCTACTTGCATATGCAGTTATTCACGGAGAATAGAATTTTTAAAGGAAAAAAAAACTACTCCATTTGACATTTATATGACACCGGCCTTTCAAAATGAGGAGTAGTGGTAAATGTCAAATGTCCGATTGTAACACTTTAAAATCCTTACCCTGTATAAATATTAGGTTTTGACTTTATTATTATTTTGCCACTTTCCAAGTATATTTTCCATGTTGTAAAGGCGGATCCACATCAATAAATATTTATGTTGTAAGTTGTATTTTGAGACTGCACACAAAGGTCATGTATTTTTCTACGAAAATATTTATGCTGTTTGTTATACAGCCGAATCTGCTTGTGGGTGTGTTGTCATTTCTTAACAACACCTGACTGCCTCTCTAAAATTCGTGTCTTCATAATTTTGGATCCAACTAAATTCATGAGAACTTCAACATCTTTTGACATGCACAGGAAATTGTAAAAATTTTCTGTTGTTTCATCAGCAACTAGTGTTTTCTACCCACCATTTTGTTTCCTACACGGAACCAATTTGTGTCAAATATGATGCAAGATGAAAATATTTATTGATGTTTATCCGCCTTGTGTAAACAGCAAAAAAGTAACCTACATAAGGGCATCCCCCAATAAAACTATATTATTTTAGTCAGACCTAGAACAACAGTCTGCTAAATATGTACCAATATTTTGTATTAGCGAATTTTTCGTAAAACAAAACATTCACCAATGATATATATATATATATATATATATATATATATATATATATATATATATATATATATATCTTCTTTCGGTGCCATATCAGGTCCCCCTAACGTTGGCAATTACATTGGCGAGTTGTTCGCGGTTTTCGGCTAATCTGAATAGTTGTTCGGCACTGTGTATTCCAGTCCAATCGCGAATGTTCTTTAGCCATGACATCTGTTTCCTTCCAATTCCTCAGCTGCCTTCGATTTTACCTTTCATTATAAGCTGGAGCACCTTGTATCGGTCTCCTCTAAGAACATGTCCCAGGTATGATATTTTTCGCACCTTAATAGTGACAAATAATTCACGGACGGCATTCGCTCTATTTAATACTGCTTCGTTGGTCTGCATAGCTGTCCAGGGTATTCGAAGCATTCTTCTGTGCAACCACATCTCAAACGCTTCCAGTCGACCGATCATAGCAGCCTTCAGGGTCCAGGTCTCAGCTCCATACAACAACACGGACCAAATATAACATTTGATCATTCTTTGACGCAATCTTAAGTTTAAGTTGTCGTTAGAGAAAAATGATTTCATTCTCATGAAAGTTAAGCGCACTGTTTCAATTCTGCACTTTATCTCTTTATCAGGGTCTAGGTGTTCTGTGATATAACAACCAAGGTATTTGAATTGGGTAACTCTCTCAATGTTTTGTTGGTCTATCTGTAGGGAAGCATCGGCGTGCGGTTGGCGACTGAATATCATAAATTTTGTCTTATTGATATTTATTTTCAAACCCATTTCCCTTCCTGTCGTGTTTACACTATCCAACAAGGCCCCGGACACTATCGCACAAGATGACCGTGTTGTCGGCATATCGAATGTTATTAATCAGTTCACCGTTAATCTTTACTCCAAGGTCTTTATCTTGCAAAGCCTTCTTAAAAATTTTATCCGAGTATATGTTGAACAATAGCGGGGAGAGAATACATCCCTGTCTGACGCCCCGTTGAATGCGACATTCATCGGTTAGTCTTCCATTGATTCGGACCACTGCTTTCTGCATCCAATATAAGTTCTCTATAATTTTCAGATCTCTCTCATCGATTCCCAAAGTTCTTAGTATGTTTAAATGTGTTTCATGCTGAACCCTATCGAAGGCTTTTTCATGGTCTATGAAACATACATAAATATCCTTGCGTTGGTCACGACACTTTTGAAGACGTATATTTAGGGCAAAAAGTGCTTCCCGGGTTAGATATATATATATATATATATATATATATATATATATATATATATATATATATATATATATATATATATATATATATAATTATATATATAATTATATAATATATATATATATATATATATATATATATATATATATATTATATATATATATATATATATATTATATATATAATTATATATTGTAGCCCATTTAAGATTGAATTACCCCTGTACATTTTGTATTTATGATTCGATTTGGATGAACAAAAGATCACAAGACATATGTTGAACAACTCTAAATGCTGTAAAATTGTTCTATGTTACATGGCCAAGGCCCAGTAATACAGTTTTTCTATGTAAAAAAAAAAGGTAAAATGGTTAGGGTCGTTTTTAGAACGAAAATAAGTACACCACTGGATTCGGCATTCCTATATATATATATATATATATATATATATATATATATATATATATATATATATATATATATATATATATATATATATATATATATATATATATATATTCCAAATTTCATAAAAAAAGAATTATTTCAGATAAGTTTCTGTGTGACCCTTCTAATACTGAAACGCCCCTAAACCTTTTGTATTTATAAGAAGATCTCAAAAGATATAAAATGAAGTCTATATATCCTGTGAAATTGTTTCCTATCTCATTCAATCACGTCCTACTAAAACTATTTTCACATGTCAAAAATTATAAAAAAGTTTCAGGCTTGGTTAGAGGGGAAAAAACGTATGCCATTCTTCAAAACTTTACCTGCCAAATTTCATCGATAAATAGCTATTATGACGAACTGTGAAAGTCAACAATATCTCAAAAGTTGAAGCAAAAGAGCTTATAAATGCTGTGGCATATGAAAATAGTTTTAGTAGGCTGTGATCGAATGGCATAAGAAACAATTTTTATAGGATCTATAGACTTCTTGATTTTCTATCTTTTGAGAAATCGTTGAAAAAAAATCGCGTTATAAATACAAAAGTTACAGGGGTGTTTCAATATTACAAGTGTCACACAAAAAACTTCTCTGAAATTTTTAATAATTCTTCTTTTTTAATGAAATTTGGAATATATCTATTTTGAGGAATGGCGAATTCAGTGGCGTACTTATTTTCGTTCTAAAAACGGCCAAAACTCTTTTTTTCACTGGTGACATAGAGAACAATTTTCACAGCATTTATAGAGTTTTTCATCATATGTCTTTTGATCTTTTGTTCATCAACTTGGAGAAGTTCATTAGCCAGGAAAATTGGACTTTTCGGGAAAATGTTGGGTTTTCTTTCAGAACAACAAAGCTATAACAACCAAATTTGGCATACACGTTTCTACTATCCAACCTATGCTACTTGCCAAAATTCAGATCGCTAAGTTAAAGAAAAAAAGTTATAGGCATTTGAAGAAAAGAAAGTTGCCACTGGTGATGAGAGGAAAGCAGAAGAACAAAATAATTTGTGCGGTTAACAAAACCAAGTGGATATTACATACAAAGGTTAAGTTTCCTAGGCGCAAAAAGGTCAAGAAGTAGCAGAAGAAATAATTTGGAACTTTTATAATTTTTCTTCTTAAACCGTCCCGATTTGAAACCTCAAAGTCCGGATTTGAAACGTCAAAATTTGCAATTTTCAGACAAATAATCTGAAACAAATACGGATTATGTAGAAGAAATGTCATAAGTGTTTTACAAAGCCGTAATAATAAATGTTTAGTAAGTTATTGTAAAAGAGTACTGGAAATTGAATCATAACTACCGGATAGCTGTGGTAATCTGCTCTCCTCATAAAGACATCCTCATGAAATGAATTCAAGGTACATGACTTGACCACAAAGAAAATATTTGTATTCCTGTACCCATATGCTTCTGAAACGTTATATTACTCGATATACCTTGATTCGTTCGAAAGTTACTGCGCCTACTAACAGACAGACTAACAGACGAAAACATTTGTTCCAGAATCAAGTTTTCTACATGTTTTGAGACTATGCCATTTTAGCAAAAAAAAATCGAAATTTTTGTCACCGATATTCCACGCCACACATTCAACCCCTAATTTAATTTCAGCACAGAATACCAGATGGTTAATGAAATTGAAAGTTTTCTAATAAACAAACGCTAAAACGTTATATTACTCAAGTTTTAATGAAAAAATGTCAATTATCACCGACCAGCCCCCCATTCATCCCCTGCGCCCTCGAGTGATTTTACCCAAAAGCTGCTCGTTTGTCGGGTGCTAACTGTATACCAAATTTGAAGAATAATCTTAATTCGTTCAAAGGTTATCGGGGCTACAAACAGACTGACAGCAAAAAGATGTTTTGTTCCCAATTCATGTTTTTTATGTTCTCACAATTTTTATGATGTTTAAGCAATACTGAAGGGAATTTCTGTAAAATAAAAATGGTGCATTTTTGTGAAAGAAATTGTTTGCAATTTTTCATTAAAAAAGATCATTTTTGGGCATAAAGCTATTTGTGAATCGTTATATATTGGCAGCTGTGTAAATAGATTGAAGTAGTTTGTTTGCCAGGAAAATCTGACCAGTCTTTCTGGAACTTAAAAGTTTATTTTCGGAAAATGTTTGTACTTTTTAAAACAGCAAAGCTATTTTAATGAAATTTGGTACGTTGTTACTACTATATAGGTTATACTGCTAACCAAATGTCTTTCTTTTAAAAACAAGACGTATTTACAATTGCTTTCCAAATAATCTTTCTGGGCAGGAACTAGTGGATGGTTTTGCCTCCCATTTTAGGAACAATTTCACTCCTGGTGGCTTCCAATGTTTTGTTTCAAGCACGAATAATAATGTCAATACTTTTTTCACCAACAGATTGGATGATATGGGTATCTTAAGGGCAGCTAAAAAAAAATCAAGGCTAATTTTTCATCTGGTCCTGACTTGGTACCTGCTTTTCTTGTTCGGGACTGTCTGGGTATTTTTCTAGCTCCGCTTACAAAAAATTTTAACCTTGTACTTGAATCATCTGCTTTCCCTGCAGCTTAAAAATTATCACGTGCTTTTCCGATATTTAAGGCAGGTGAAAGGACTCCTTTTTTCCAATTATCCTATGGTGTCAATTTGTTGTGTCTTCTGTAAAATTTTTGAAGCTGCTTTATATGAACATGTATCCTTTAACATAAAGATTAGATTATCTGTTTTTTAACGTGGCTTCATGGCAGGTTGTTCTACAGTCACGAATTTAGTCACAATGACACAGTTTATTGATGCAGCTCTTGAGGATCATAGTCAAGTCGATGTTATATATACAGGCCTTTCAAAGGTTTTTGACCGCCTTAACCATGCTGTCATTATTGACAGGCTGCACTGTCTTGGTTTCTCAGGGAATCTGATCGAGTTATTTAAATCGTATCTTAGCGGACGAAAGCAGTTAATAGAAATTAAGGGCTTTAAATCAGATAGCTTTGAAATATGTTCTGGGGTACCACATGGCTCCATCCTTCGTCCGGTTCTTTTTAATATTTGTATTGATGGTATATCAAACATCTTGGAAGTGCCTTACTTAATATATGCAGACGATATAAAGATTTACTTGCGCGTCATCATTCTGATGACTGTATTAAGTTACAGAGTAGTTTAAATCTATTCGATAGTTGGTGTGGTGGCAATGGACTTTCTCTTAATGTCGGTAAATGTTGTGTCATGTCCTTTTCACGTAAGAGGTGCCCCATCCTATTTGATTACAACGTAAATAGTCAGCTACTCTGAAGGCCATCTGCTGTTAAAGATCTTGGTGTTGTGTTTGACCCTGTTCTCTCATTCAGGAAACATTTGCAGCATGCCACTGGTTCAGCCTACAGGAGAATGGGCTTTTTGATTAGAAATAGTAGGTATTTTACTTCATCAGATACATTTATTTTGGTGTATTGCTCTCTGATAAGGTCATCTCTGGAGTATGTATCAGTGGTATGGGCTCCCTTTTATGTTACACATTGATAATCTCGAAAATATTCAAAGAAAGTTTCTCAAGTATGCTTGTTTTCGTTTGGATGGTCAGTATCCTTGTATTAGATTTCCACACGGTGATTTATTACGACGTTTTTACTTGCATACTTTGGAGGATAGGAGGAAGTGTAGCTCTTTGATATTTTTGTATAAATTAATTAATTGCCAAGTTGACTGTCCGCCTCTGTTGGAACAGATTAATTTTAATATACCACGTTTAGGATCAGATAATCTATTAAATGTTTATCCTAACGGTTCGTACGCAGCGTATGTGGTCTTCGCCTGTTTATATCATGTGTAATATATATTCAACTTTGGAGGACAGCCTAGATGTTTTCAATTGTTCTGTGTTTGAAATAAAACGTTTGTTCGAACTTTAGCTAGAATGTTTATATTAATGTATTGTTCCTTTTTGTTTCTATTAATGTTATTTCACTCATATATATATATATATATATATATATATATATATATATATATATATATATATATATATATATATATATATATATATATATATATATATATATATATATATATATATATATATATATATATATATATAGTGTTTTTCTTCCCATCCTTAATATGGCAATTTTGCTGGTGGAGGGTGTATCTAAATAAATAAATAACATTTTTATGCAAATTTGTTACCATCACACTTGCTGCGTCCAGATTTTTTTAAACATATATTTTCTTAGGTGCTATATTATTTGTCTGCTGTAACATAATTTAACCTCTATAGTTAAAACTGAAGTAAATAAATTTAATTTTTTTTAAAAAGAAAACATACATATTATATGTCTTTAGTCATCATAACTTATAATCAGATTGATTTATTTAATTATTTCAGGACTACATAGCCGTCAAAGAGAAGAATGCAAAATATCTGCCTCATTCAGCTGGTCGGTATGCTGCCAAAAGGTTCAGGAAAGCACAGTGTCCCATTGTTGAGAGGTTGACAAACTCTCTTATGATGCACGGCCGTAACAATGGTAAAAAACTGATGGCAGTTCGTATCGTCAAACATGCCTTTGAGATCATTCATCTTCTCACTGGCGAGAACCCATTACAGGTATGTCCAATTGTTTTGCCATAATGCTGTAGTTTCAGAGTTTTGTAGGTGTAAAATATAAATCAACTAATCAGATGTCACTTACTGTAGAAACCTGTCTAAAATAATAGCACAGTATTTTTGTAAAGTGTTCCAAAACCTGTATAATTTTTAAAAAAAATTATATAAAAAAGTATGTAAAATGGTGTAACAAGTGAATAGCATTGTCTTTATAATTCTATCACTACTTCTGTTTGTTACTTACTATTAATATACAGTGTGATGATAAAATATGGAACGTAATTCATAAATGTGTTATTTAGTTTTTTCAATAAAAACGCTCAAACAGGTTAATTTTATATTTTCAATTGCCAAATTATGACGTGAAAGTTACATTTATGACGTCATTTATTTCTCAATGGTGTCAATAAATGGTACATGGTATACCGATTTTTTTGAAAAAATGGCATTATTTAAACTTACAATTTATAAGAACTAAGAAATATTTCTCACCATTTTTATTTAGGACGAGTTTTCTTTGGAATAATGAGGTTTTCCTTCACTTTTCTAAAGTAATGAACACTTGATTTTGTGAGTTTTGATATGTTGTCATGTAACTATTTGACAAGTGGAACAAAAAGTAAATTTGAAGTTGTAGCCTCGAGAGAACTCCTTGGCGCCGAGAAGTCTCATCGAAAGGCCGTAGGTTCGATGCCTGCTGGCGAAATAACGACACATCGGGATAATACCGCTAAATTATATTAAAACAACACATGACAATTCCAATACTAAACCCAACATTACAATTCTCTACATTCTTCTTTCTTCCTAACAACCTTTGCCAACTTGAGGATTCCGGCTACAAAGTCAATTTTACAACACTCATGGTTAGTTATTGATTATTTGCTGTTCTCAGACTTTTATCGCAGGGTGGACTTGGATTTCAGTGAATAAAGACAATAATGAAAAATTGTGAATTAATTTCAATTATTACCTGCCGTTTAAATTATAGTCATAGTGGTGAAAGTGTAAAAGTGTCATAAGTAATCAATTCTAATTCGTATTTAACAAAAATGGCACGTTTAACAGACAGAGAAATAGAGATATTAATAGTGATTGAATATGGCGACAGGCATCAGGAATCATGTGAATTATTTAATCAACATCCTGATAGACCTCCAATTTCAAGATCTACAGTAAGTAAATTCGTTGCCAAAGTCACAGAATTTTGGATCCATAAAAGATTTGCCTCGACAAGGTCTACCTCGAGTAAGTGAAGAAGTCAGATTGGATAATTTCTTTAATCTGAAAAAAAATCCTCACCAATCTACAAGGCAACTAGCCCAAAATAAAAACGTGCACCAATCTTTAGTGGTAAAATTATTCAAAGAGGAAGTGTCATCCTTATAAAGTGCAATTGATACACAAGTTAAACGTTGATGATTCAGACTGCCATTTGCAGTTTTGTGAAAAATTAATGTTATATTGCAATGAAGATCTCAATTTTTTTAATAACATTCTCTTTCCTCATGACGCCACTTTTTGTCTGAATGTGACAGTAAATCCTCAGAACTCAAGATATTGCTTTTTTTAAGGAAATCTTACAGCAGCATGTTACTAAATTTCTTGCGAATGGATTTAGTGCCAGCTCTGGCAGTAATTTTTCCAAATAATCAATGCAGGCAGATGTGCCCCATCAAGATATTTGGTCCCAGCAAGACAGGCCACCCCCTCATCTTGGTGTAGACGTCCATCAATATCTAGGCGCTACATTTCCGGAAAGATGGATAGGAGGTTGGGGGACAATTGAGTGGCCACGGTGTTCACCAGACTTGACCCCCATTGGATTTTTTCTGTGAGGTTTTTTAAAATCGAAGGTTTCAACGGACCAAATAATTTAGAGGAGCTACAGCAAAGAATTCGCGCTGAAGTGGAGCAAATTACTCCTGACTTATTTGACCGCAGTCTACAAAGGGTTTATACTCGGGTGGGTCAATGCCAAGTGGTAGGTCGAGAACAATTTGAACATTTGCCAATAATTTTTTCCATTAAATTTACGTTTCCATTTTTTTTTTAATAATGCTATTTAAAAAAAAATTCAGGTACCAATTTTTTTAGCGAATTTTCGTCAACAAAAACATTTCTTCAGATGAGTGTCAATTTGGGTCCCTAGAACCCAACCAAGGTCCGTTCAAATTTTTATATATATATATATATATATATATATATATATATATATATATATATATATATATATATATATATATATATATATATGTATGTATGTATGTATGTTTGTATCCAAGCAATAACTCAAAAAATACTCGACGGATTTGAACAAAAGTTGGCACATATCTTCATTGTGTTAAGACCGCGGACGAGTTCTTATATCAGCTATAACGGACATTTTTTCCCCCAAAAATAGACACAAATATTTTTGAAAACTATATTTTTGTAAGTATCAAAGTAACTGGAATGAGACTTTGCACGTGGCTAAAAATGGTGTAAATAAACCTATGTTGTGAATTTGAAGTAACTTGGTACACAATATTTAGAGTTTTTTCCAAATTAAAAATAAAATCTGAAAGACATGCGTTGAAACGACTTAGTGGTTAAAGTCAAATGCCTGACAGAGTAGTTAACTGCCACACGTAGATTGATTCATACAACAGTTATAAACCATATATCAACGGTGACCAAACAAAATAAACAACTGGCATAAAACATACTACCCGAACCAACAATCGTGAAATCTCGGGCCACAAATATAGCAAATGACGGACGACATGAAATTAAAAATTTGCCAAGTGATTTGTTATTTAGCTGGAGGATTTTATCAATTTTTAAAGTACACTATATTGGTAGCTTGATGAATGGTCCCAAATACAGTTTTGGCACAGCATAGATATATTATGTTGTGGTTTTAGGCTGAAAGTGTAGCATAATATAATAGAAATATGAACAAAATCAAGTCGTCTCTATAAAAATGATTTTAAAATTATTTTATCTTTAAACTCAAACATAAGACCGAAACAGTTGTGGGATGTGTTTCAATGGCAATTTGGTAATTAATTGCTACGTATATGTACCTTTAATATAATATGCCTATCCCGGGCATGACGTCAGTGTCAAGTATGTAAACAAAACGTTAGTTAACGTATCCTTAGATAGCTCAGTGGTTGGTTGCTTGTCTCCTACACAGAAGGTACCGCGATCGATTCCCACTCGAATTATTATTATTATTTTTTTTTTGACATTTGGAGAAACGGTAATGTACAGATTTCATACATTTTGAACAAGATCTCATTTTTGTTTAAAACGTCTGAATAACTTTGTCACCTTTGAGTCTGAAATTATAATTTTCAGCAGACTATTTGTTACTGTTGATATTGAAAAAACTAGTTTGATTAGGTTGACTAAAACGAAATTATTCTGGCGATTAATAAGGAAAATTAACTGCTACATTTATAATTGGGCAGATACTTCACTTTGCTAAATATGAATTAAGTTTCCTTCTGGAAAGCTTTTGTAACTTTAATGGAATTTGTATTACAAGTTTCTTTGAAGAAGACTTTTGTTACTGTTGATATTGAAAAAACTAGTTTGATTAGGTTGACTAAAACGAAATTATTCTGGCGATTAATAAGGAAAATTAACTGCTACATTTATAATTGGGCAGATACTTCACTTTGCTAAATATGAATTAAGTTTCCTTCTGGAAAGCTTTTGTAACTTTAATGGAATTTGTATTACAAGTTTCTTTGAAGAAGACTCACTGTCTATAGATATAGCAAAATTTAATTTTTTAGCTTCATAGAAAATTGAGTTTTGGGCATTTTTCTCAAAAGGAGTTGGAACACAAGATTTTTTTTATAATAGAGAGATATCGATGGTAACACTTTAGCAATAATTCTTCAAATGTGCGCGTACTAGGACCTCTAAAATTGATCTTCAAGGTCTATGTCAGTTTAAAGTATTAATTTTAGTAATATGCCATATAAAAATAGTGTACAATTCTTTTGAAAATTCACGACTATAATGTACTTGCTGCTTCCCAAATTTTTTCATCCAAACTTTATCATCACACTGTACACTACTCAACACTCACAAAAATTGTACCCTTTTTAAATTTGATGTATTATTCGATTGCCACGATCAGATTGAACTGTGTTAAAAGAGTTTGCAAGCACAATGCTTTCACTATTCGCCGGTTGTTTTGTAACATACCAGGTAATTCACATAAATTTTAACAAAGGTAACAAAAAGCATTACCTTAGGTACGAGCATTTTCAGATGAGTTTCAATGAGTTTCCTTTGAAAACAAGCCATTTGTAATTGAGTTATTTTAACAACAATTTTCAACCTGTGCAGACAAGAAACAAATTTTAGTGCCCCCAATTAATGGTTCTTTCATAAGCAACTTGATTTCCAGTTAGTTCAGCTGTCGAAATGAAATGTTCAGACGATTATGATCAGGATCACTTACGATGCCGCGCTGTATATCGCACGTTCATTCTGCGTTGATTCTGTTGACTGACCTTTCCTGTCTGAAACTTTGGTTTCAATATGATCCCTCCAATACGAAAATCTGTTGACGAGAAAAAAGTGATATGTACCTGAAAACAGAAAAAACAACTCGTTTTGTAATCATCCTGTAAACACAAAGGATGAACGGAAAATTCAAACTCCATCCTGTAGATTGGGTCCTATTTCAACATGTTTTTAATTGAAATTGAAGAAATAAAATGCGTTTCTCAAATGGGACTTTCTTGATGGTATAGAAAGTTTTCAATGTTTTATTCAACACCCTGTATAAAATTTACGTGAATTGGTTGATATTTTACAATACAATGGGCTAATAGTGAAAGGATTGTGCTTGCAAATGCTTTTAACAGAGTTCAGTTTGATCACGGAAATCGAATGTCACATCAAATTGAGAAAAGGTACAATTTTTGCAAGCAGCGCTTAAGTGTTGAGTAGTTTATTTATTCACTTGTGGATGGTTAAAAATAAGTTTATCATGATGACAATTTATACATTTTCTGACACCTCTTCAGAAAAGCATTTGTTGATAATTATTAGTTCTGAAGTTTTGTTTGTACCTACTAATTTTGTTATTTCTGTTTCCTTAATACCTTAAAAGTAACATATTTTTAGGTGTTGGTGACAGCCATAATCAACTCTGGTCCACGTGAAGACTCTACTCGTATTGGTAGGGCAGGTACTGTAAGAAGACAGGCCGTTGATGTGTCGCCACTTCGTAGGGTTAACCAGGCTATCTGGTTGTTGTGTACAGGAGCTAGGGAAGCTGCATTCCGTAACATTAAGACCATCGCTGAGTGCTTAGCTGATGAACTTATAAATGCTGCCAAGGTACGTATTGTGTATTTTGGGTTTATGATCTGATCTCTTCATTTTCCAACAAATATGTAGATTTATGGATTTATTTAATAGTAAATAGTGTTACCCAGACGAAGAGGCTGCATGTCGTTTTTTTTTTAATTTTAAGAGAATATCATCGATTAGATAATTTACAGTATGCATGTACAAATAAATGCATTTAAAAGTACAGTACAACTTCAATAATCTGTATGTACTAGGGCTCGGAAATTTTCAGATTTCTGTTCAAATATTTGTTCACAATTTTATTCGAATATTTGAAAAACTCAGTATTCAAATATTTTAATATATTTGACTATCTAAAAATTCAAATATTCGTTGAATATTCGTCAATATTTAAAGATTGGAATATTTGAATATTTGAATAATTCGACTTAATGAATATTCGAATATTAATATTCTTTGACTATTCCGATATTAAATAAGTAAAATATAAACCCAACGTTCTGTCAGATAATAAAATAAAATAGGAGATTATTAAGACAGTTATTAGTTTATTTATGAAAACTTTAATATAAACTAAAAATATTAACTAAACTCATTATATTAAAATTCAAAAAGATCATCACCAAATAAGAAAATAACAAAGTAGAAGAATTGTAAACTTAAAACTGTCACCAACACAACATACAATTCTAAAAATTAGCTACAGTTATAAAATAAGAAAATGAAGATAGAAAGACTAAGTTACAAATTAGCACCCAGAAAGCAACGTATTTTTTTAGGTTATCTTATTTCAGCCCATAGTGTTTTGCTGTTGCTATATTACCAGCCTTAGAGAAGGCTCTCTCTGAATGCATAAATGTTGCGGGTATACACAGAAAACGCTTTGAGTATTTTGACAGTTGATGATATTTATTTTAATTATTTTTCCACCACCAATGGACACATATTTTATGGTAAAACACTTTCACAAAAATACATGTCAATTTCATTAGACACTGCCGTTTGTTTATTAGGAAACAAAATCTAAGGCAGTTTTTTTGCAGGGTTTTCTTCATTGGTTTCCTTATCCTGTTAATCTGTCTGATTCTAGAAGCTTTTTAAAACACCTTTTTGTTTTAAACAAAGATGCAATAAAGCGTTCTTTATTTTTAAATCGTCCAAAAATGTACTTTCATCAAAATATTTCTTTATTTTTAAATCGTGTGTCCAAAAATGTACTTTCATCAAAATATTTAGATATTCGAATATTTGGATATTCATATAAATATTCGAATATTTAGATATCCGAATATTTTTTAACTATTCGAATTTAGAATATTCGAATATTTGAATTGGGTAAAAAAATCTTAACTAAGCGGATTTAGAATATTTGAATTATTCGAATAAGATTCCGAGCCCTAGTATGTATACAGGGAGTGGCGCATTGAAAAAGAAACAGACCAATTTGCGTCCAGATAAAAAAATTTTTAAGAAACGCTGAAACACGTCGATTTTAATATTGAGGGGGACATGTTTTGACATTAAACTCAACTTTGTCACATCAACCCCTTAAGGTTGGTGATAACAACCCTTATATTTTAAATAGGGAACATGGGTCAAGTGTTAAATCATTTGAAAGTTCTTTCTTTTCTGAATTCAGCACACTAATTTTTTTGGAAGTTTTATCAACTCGTTTAAAAATTATTCACAGTTGGATTTGCAAGAACGTATTTCATTTATTGTGATAAGAAATGCACTAATTAGTCTATTTTTCGTTAAAAAAAACTAAAAACAAAACCAAACGTTCAAAAATGTTTATTCAGTTAAGTAAGTGTTCAAATTGTTGACCACCAGCTTCCATACAAAAGTACAAATTTTGTTCAAAAGAGCCCTAACATTCTGGAGCATTTGTGGAGTTATTAGACGGCATTTTTCAACAATGCATCGTCTTAATTCTTCCAGAGACTCCGGTTCTGTTGCGTACATTCTACTCTTTAAATGGCCCCATAGAGAGAAGTCTAAAGGAGTTAAATCCGGTGGTCTAGGGGGCCACTCAATAGCACCTCTACGCCCAATCCATTGTCCTGAAAACTCTCTGTTCAAAAACTCCCTAACACGTGAAAAATGCGGAGGAGCTCCATCTTGTTGAAACACTAATTGATTTTTTTGATAGCGATCATCATTTTCAACAATGTCAATTAGTAGAGGGTAAACGATATCTTCTAGTAACTTCAACTACGTTTTGCCACTCAAATTGCCATCAAGAAAAATTGGTCCGATTAAACGGTCTCCAAAAATGCCAGTCCAGGCATTCAATTTCTGTGGAGTTTGAGTGTGGACTTCGTGAAAATTTCTTGGATTATTATTATCTGCCCAATAACGACAATTATGACGATTGACTGTAGAGTTTAATAAAACGTACACTCGTCTGAAAAACAGATATTGAACAGAGAGTTCCCGTTATCAGTTATTCGTGCAGTCATAACCTCACAAAACTCCAGCCGCCGATCAAAATCATCTTCATTCAGTTGTTGTACAAGATAATTTTATACGGGTGAAATTTATGATGCTTCAATATTCGCTGAATAGTTCTTCTTTTGATGTTTGAAACAGTGGCCAATTTTCTCGTGCTCAAAGTTGGGTCTGCAGCAATTTGTCCTAAAACTTCAATCTCAGTAGTCTCATTTCTAACGGAAAATTCATGTTCAAGATCTTGTTTTTTGTTGGCTACTGAACCACTTTGTCGAAACTTTGCAACTAACTCCAAAATGTATTTTCTGTTCGGATGTCGTTCATTAAACAAATTTGCGGTACGCTTGGCACAGTCATCGTTTTTTAAAAAAAGAGTAATTATTTCAACTCTTTCTTCTACAGAATACACCATTGTGAAATTTATTTTCGGTAGTACAATCAAGTATCAAACCAACCGATAAACTGAAATAATAAACCGCATTTCTCTCATTCCGAGAAGAAATGTTCTGATAGTCAATTTTTTGTTTACAAACCAACAAAACATTGACTATCAGCACATTTCTTATCGGAATGAGTGAAATGCGTTTTTGCGTCTTCAACTGTGAATAATTTTTAAATGAGTCGATAAAACTTCCAAAAAAATTTGTGTGCTGAATTCAGAAAATAAAGAGCTTTGAAATGATGTAATACTCAACCCATGTTCCATATTTAAAATATAAAGGTTATCACCACCCTTAAGGGGTTGATGTGGCAAAGTTGAATTTTATGTCAAAACATGTCCCCCTCAATATTAAAATTGACGTGTTTCAGCGTTTTGTAAAAAAAAATTCTTTGGATGCAAATCAGTCTTGTTTCGTTTTCCATGTGCCACCCTATATACACTTAGGTATGTGCATAGTTTTAGAAAGTGTTCAAAATTTTTAAATATTAAACAAAATCTGTACTCACTCGATTTTTTTTGTTCATGTTTTACATTATAGATTTATTATTTATGTAGCGAGGCCAATCAAAAATTTACACAATCACTTTAGTATGTGCATAATTTTACAGTGTTCAAAAATTTTTAAATATTAAATAAAATATGTAGTCTCATTCTATTTATTATTTTTTATTCATGTTTTACATTATATATTTATTATTTATGTATGCGAGGGATGATCAAAAAATTTTATTTTGCAATATGTCTTAACGATTAGACATCAGTGTTTTCCCAAGTTGCTTCATGCCTCCTTCAATATGTTAGCGAGGTGAGCACGCAATAATCTTTGTTATCATTAATGTAATTTTAATGGCCTTAGAGCGGTAAAATTTCCTCGTGTCTAAACTCCAGTGGCTTCTTGAATTACTGGAGTGTCCAAACTGAAGCTGGATGATCGAAGTTTTACTGTAATTTGTACTTTGTAATGTTTATAACACTAGTCGAGTCAGAGTTTCTTACATTATGCAACATTTTCATGTTGTTCACAACTGTATGACTCATACTCGATCAGCACTACAAGCGAGGATGTCATGACACGAGGATTATTTTTTTTTACTTTACTAATTGTGACACTGAAATTTTTCCAAATTTTCTATAAAGAAAGTAGACCCTCAATTTGCGTTTAATGAGATATCTCGGCTAACAATGGTGTTTTTGTCATTTTTAATTTTAGGAAATGTTGGATAATAAATGATTTTAAGCTTACCTTGTACCATCAAATCATAAGAATTGCCGTTAAAAGAAGTCCTTTCTAATGCTGCAGAGTACAATGCCATTATTCTGTAAGTTTCGCTAAGGACGATATTATAGCTGACCCACTATTTGAAAAATGTTCTTATGTTTTTCACCAGCTGGGTCTGCGACATATATAAACGTGTGTCACCCTTATGTGTTGCATTTTTACTGACTAACCACAACATTCTTTCAACTCTGTTTATAATTTATTCGACATCAGGGGAGCTATTTTACTATTATTGACTAACGGCATTACACCCATTTGGTAGTGTGTATGCCAAAGGTCAGATGACACACTCTCGTGTTGAAGCAAAATTAAAAGTAAAAACATTCATTCGCCGTTTGTTAAAAATACAGGTAGGTAGTGAAAAGTAGTTAGCCTAGAATAAAAAGTGCAACAAATATTTTAAACCAAATATTATTTATTAGACATGATCTTCTCTATGACTTGCACATACAGCAGAATGTTTATCAATAGACCTGTGCGAAGCTGTGAAATTTCGAACCGAACCCGAGCTTGAACCAAACCTTCGGTTCGAAAATATGTTCACACTAGCGATGTTGAAGTAGTTCGAAGTTTGAAATATGTAATTCCTCAAAATAGTTCGAACTTCGTTGCTCAAAAATACTTCGAAATTTAACTTTACAGGCATTGAATGTTGCCAAAGGTGGTGATGGTGCAGCCCCTTTAAGTCGGTAGCGGCGCTTTAAACTCGTCATCGGTCTCATTGAGTCGATAGCGTATTTTCAGGAGTTTCACTCATGCATATTTTTGACAGTAGATGGGACACATTGAGACAAGACGGGGCCATTTAGCAGTCACAGAATTATTTTTCTTATACAGGCTGTTTCTAAATTTATGCGAAAAATTTTACAGGGTGATTCTTTGGCGAAAAATAAGGGGTGTCTTTTTTATAAAGTTTTTCTTGAAACCCCTTCTCCAAGTTACAGCCCTTTGAAATTTTGGCAAAAAAAAGTTTTCATTAAATTTCTCCATTATGGAATAATTTTCAAAAACGAAATTTTGCAGATGTATAAGGCTAACAAAATGACAGTTTTAAATGGATTTTGTAGCCCTATAATGTTATCACAAGAGGGTCAAAAAACCTACCCTTACATTATTTTTTATCAGTACTTTTTATTGTGTGTACCGTTTTCTATTAAAAAAAATAATTTAGAAAGAAGGGTTCATTTAGCAACTTTTTTATGTCTCGACATTTTCTCACAAAATTGTTAGTTTCATCACAAAAAAATAAAATATTACTCAGATCGATGTCACATGAATTTACAGTGGTTGTTATTTGTTGAAAAATCAAGTATGTGGTAGGCTGTCAAATAACGTCATAATTACACTAATATTAATTGTTATGGTTGTTGTCAAGCCATCAATTTTAAACACTTAGAACAAATAAGTGAATAAAATGGTAAATTATGCCAATTCTGAAATGGCAGGTATGAATTTTGAATATGGTCGTGCTAATGGCAATGGATTAAGAGCACAGCGCATCTACACTGAGTTATATCCAAATTGAACTGTACCCCATCACAGCATATTCGCACGCATTCATCAACGTCTGCAAGAAGGAAAGTTTTCAAGAAGTGCCGCCGATTGCGGGCGTTCCAGAGAAGTAAGAACTGTAGCACTTGAAGAGGATGTCCTCACTTTAATTGAAGAATCTCCTGGTACAAGTACAAGAAGAATCACTCAAGTCTGTCGGCTATTCCACGGTATTTAGAATTTTAAAAGAACAACTACTCTATTCCTACCATATCCAACGAGTTCAAGCGCTTTTACCTCGTGATTTTTTACCTCGTTTAATTTTTTGTCAATGGATGCTTCAAATGATCACGCAAATTCCACAGTTCTTATCTCGTATTTTATTAACTGATGAGGCCAACTTTTCACGAGAATCTATTAGAAATTTTCATAATAACCACATATGGTCTGAAGAAAACCCACACGAAATTACGGAATATCATTTTCAACACCAGTTTTCATTAAATGTATGGCTTGCTGTCATTGGTGATGACTTAATTGGACCATATTTTCCTCCGATAAGACTAAATGGAGAAGTGTACTGTCGTCTACTTGAAGAAGAGTTGCCCCTACTTCTTGAAAATATTCCTTTACAAATTAGACAACAAACACGCTACATGCACGACGGGGCTCCGTCTCATTTTAGTATCAACGCTCGTAACTACTTGAACGAGGTTTACCCAAATCGTTGGATAGGTCGAGGAGACCCACAGAATTGGCCTGCCCGATCTCCTGAATTGAATCCGTTGGATTTTTGCCTGTAGGATTTTCTGAAAACCTTAGTTTATTCAAGTCCTGTTGAAAACATCGATGACCTCAGAAATCGTATTATCGCATCATGTGATATTATAAGAAACACACCCAGTATTTTTCATAGAATACGAAGTTCAATGGGAAACAGACTTGAGTCATGTGTTTTCTCCAAAGGGAGGCATTTTCAACATTTATTATGATATGTACTGACATTTTGTTAATATTTCTTTTCGTTTCTTAGTTTGTTAATTATTAATTATAAAATAGTAGTACAATAATTGTTGTTTCTTATTATGAATTTTTGGAAATTAGTAAAAGCCAGAACAATACATATTAACATATTAGTGTAATTATGACGTTATTTGACAGCCTACCACGTACTTGATTTTTCAGCAAATAACAACCTCTGTAAATTCCTGTGACATCGATCTGAGTAATATTTTATTTTTTTGTGATGAAACTAACAATTTTATGAGAAAATGTCAAAACATAAAAAAGTTGCTAAATGAATCCGTCTTTCTAAATCATTTTATTTTAAATAGAAAACGGTACACACAATAAAAAGTACTGATACAAAATAATGTAAAGGTAGGTTTTTTCACCCTCTTGTGATAACATTATAGGGTTATAAAATCCTTTTAAAACTGTCATTTTGTTAGCCTTATGCATCTGCAACATTTCGTTTTTTAAAATTATTCCATAACGGTGAAATTTAATGAAAACTTTTTTTTGTCAAAATTTCAAAGGGCTATAACTTGGAGGAGAAGGGGTTTCAAGAAAAACTTTATAAAAAAGACACCCCTTATTTTCGCCAAAGAAACACCCTGTATATCTTAGCCTCCCAACACCTATTTCAGTAACATTATGATGACAGTGTTTGAAGGTGATCGGTAACGTAAATTTTCAGAATTTGAGGATAATTGCAGATTGCCTAATAGTTTCTTGACGCCTCTTATTTGTTGAATTCATCAACAGATTTAATTAAAAATTAATAACAAAATTTTAATTCGCAAAATGTTTTACTGGAAGTGACCGAAATCCATATTTCACTTTAACTTAAAACGTCACTGTTCAGACATTAATGTTTTGAAAACGATCAAATTCAGGAAAAAGGTGTATCTTCAAAAAGTAATTCAAGATGTCGCTTCTTCGCCATTTGTAAACTTCCAGCAGTCCTTTTTCCATAAAATCGTAGGGTTGTACATCTTATTTGAGCCCTCTAAATTTGGTTGCAATATACCTGGTGGTTCAAAAATTTGTAGGGGGGCGACAGATTTTAGACAGGCACCGTATATAATTGAGCTTAGCTAGAGATTTAGAAATCTAAAAAAGTTTTCAATATACCTATTTTGTTTTTGATTCAATGTTGACCCATCTTTACAACTAACATCAGCACCAGAAGGCATTTTCACACAATCAACCTGCAAATTTAGTCGAGCCTTTACTTTTTGCAAAAAGAATAGATACCTCCTACATACCAAATATTGTATGCTACAATATAACTAAGTTTTGTATTTAAGGAAATTATATATGAACTTTTAAGAATTTTGGTTAATGCGATGTTCGATTTTAAGTTTTTAATAAGTTCGAGTGTGAACCTTAGACATACTATTTCAGAGGTTCAAAGTTCGAAGCAACATATTTACTTGGGTTCGTGCATAGTTCGATTCGAGAAAGAACATGGGTTCGCACACCTCTAATAATCAGCAATTTGAACACTCCGATGAATGATCAAGGCACTTCATTGACATGAATGAGGAACAATAATAGTGACCCCCAATATTGAATCCTGTGGAACTCCTTTCTTCATTGCTCCCCAACTACTTAGCAACATCTTTCCTGTTGCTGTATCTATTGTTGAAACACACAATAATACATTTTATTATGTTCTCATTATTCGTGTTTTTCAATCATACATGTTGCCGACCCCCTCTATTAGCTTGGGCAATCGAAAGTGTACTATATTTATAATCTTAGTCTTATTTAAGGAGACTAAAAAATGAAGTGATTGATGTGATCGTTTTTGTTGCAGGGTTCATCAAACTCATATGCGATTAAGAAGAAGGATGAACTTGAACGTGTCGCTAAGAGTAATCGTTAATTTTATATATTTAATTTTCTATACTGTTTGTATAGAATAAAAAGTTTCTTATAATAAAAAAAGTCTTATTACTACCTTTTTATATTCTCTTATTAATCTTTTGTATTTTATTAGATTTATAACACAACTTTTTTTTAAAGTTTTTTTTTAGTTTTTTTATTTTATTATAATAGACTGGGATATTATATATGTTTACATGCATTTTGTAAAAAGCTAGTTTATGAGAAAGGTTTTGATAGTTAATGTCAGGTATTGCAAAAAATCAACAAGTCATAATTAAATAATAATTCATTAATGGCTGTTGCCCTTACTTGGCGACACCATTCCATACTCAATACAGATGTAGAGACTTCGTCACTGGCTTCACAAGTGCTTGTTTTTCTTCTCTGCAATTGCTTTTTTCGGCACCGTATAAGGCAATATTATTCCTGGGTTCTCAGATAGATAAGTTGGAACTGTATATATATATATATATATATATATATATATATATATATATATATATATATATATATATATATATATATATATATATATATATATATATATATATATATATATATATATATATATATATATATATATATATATATATATATATATATATATATATATATATATATATATATATATACAGGGTGTTTAAAAAAGACGGGGCAATATTTAAGTGGTTGATGTCCCAGGTCATTTTATCAAACAAAGTTTTGATAAACATAGGTGCTAAAATGCATTGTTTCCAAGATACAAGGTGTTAAATTTTTTTGTAAAATAATTCAAATATCTCCTCACCGATTGTTTTGAAATTGGGCAGCGTTGTTTGTAGTAATAATGGGCTGATTTGACCCTAATTAGATAAAGATTGTCAAGTCCATTGGCATTAGGGGGGACACCTCAACAAAAATTATTGTTCTTGTTTGTGATTTTCTGTATGATAAATGGACATGTCATATGAAGGTTTTTATTTTTTGTCGTGTAAACGATTCAAGATACAGATAAATTTCAAGAGACAATCTTTATCTCAAAAAATATACAAATCATATTGCAGTCTGTGGCGTACATTTTTATGTCACTAAATTTTGTTGAGGTGCCCACCCTAACGCCAATGGACTTAACAATCTGTATCTAATTAGGGCCAAATCAGCCCATTAATAATACAAACTACGCTGGAGATATTTGAATTATTTTTAAAAAATCGTTATTTTACACAAAAATTAACACATTGTATCTTGGAAACAATGCATTTTAGCACCTATGTTTATGGGAACTTTTTTTCATAAAATGACCTGGGAAATCAACCCCTTAAATATTGCCCCATCTTTTTCAAATACCCATATATATATATATATATATATATATATATATATATATATATATATATATATATATATATATATATATATATATATATATATATAATCCCTCGGAAAGCTTGCATAAATATACATTTATTTATTTAGTCAATAATAATTGTTTGTACAGGTTATTCCTGAGTTCTCAGGTAGATAAATTTGAACTGTTTAATAATAGTTTGTTAGTCTTCGAAGGCACTGATTTAAAACTCAGAGATTCTGTCAATGGTGTATGCATCATGCCCATCTTTACACTAGAAGTTCCCAGCAGAAAGAAATGTCTTCACGGTTCCAATATGCAGGTGTTTTACATTCCAAGTAAGTAGTATTATTCTTTATATCTCATAACTGTTTATGTGTAAAAGAAACTGTCTTATAACTGTCAAGTTAAAAAATAATTTGAGCAGGAGACCGCTTGAAATTAAATATAATTGTGTTAACTATTATCACATTATTTTATCATTTTCGGGCTCAAATTATGAAAAAGAAAGTCTGGACGCAGCAAGTGCGTTATGGCAGTGAATTTTTATAAAAATGCTTTGAATATCAAATTTCTTTTTAATGCAAGCAATCATCAATTTGGTTACCGGTATAACCTATATAGTAGAAACAATATGATAGGTATCCCGAGTCCTCGACAATGACTGCGTTGAAATTCAGATGTTATGAAACCAATTTCGTGAGAACAGGAAGTTGTACCGTATTTTATCAAAATAACTTATTGTTTGAAAAGTTCAAAAATTTTCATTAAATTTTTTCCAAGTTTCGTTGAAAATGTTTTTGTGAATAATTATATTTTGGTAGTGGGTAAATAACTTGAAGAGGTTCATCGTCCAGAAAAATCGGACCAGTTTTTTCGAAAAGACTTTGTTCATTTTCGAAAAAATTCTGTACACTTTCCAACAATAGATATTTTGATGAAATGTGATACATTGTTTCTACTATATGGGTAAACAAATTCGATGGCTGCTTCCATTAAAGAAATCAGATTTGCTAAAAGAAAAAACATTTTAATGATAATTCACTACCATAACACACTTGCTGTATCCAGGCTTTTAATATGTCAATAGATGAGATGGCTTATTTTATGACAGTGATACCATGTTCCAAGTTGTTGCAATACCCACATCTGACAAACTATAGTATTTTGTTCTTGATCTTCGCCATAAAATTCATTGTCATTTTCAGGAGGTAATGCAGTCACTCTCACCACAGTAAATAAAATATGTTTGATGTTCTGTTTGAGAACAACTCCTCATTTTTAGTAAATATTTCATTGACCTTTGTAGACAATAAGAGCATGGTCACAACAGCATAATACTGTTTTAAACTGCTGTTTTTGCTTGTTTCACGTCTCACCTTTCTGTGAAGTGTTGTAGAACGTCTGTAAAGTTTTATTTGTTGGTCAAATGACTTGCTTTTGTTGACATATGACATTGTTATTGGGATTACACACATTACACACTACTAGACTTGCACAATATCGCATTGCATGCTGTTGTGATGGAACAATCCTTTATGAATCTGTGGGGTGAAAAAACTTTTATAGTATACTTACATACTACTACTTCATAGTAGCCACAAATAGTAACATTTACTTCTTTATGCAGCAGAAACATCACTTCCTGCACAATATATTACCAAGCAGGTCCACAACTAAAGAAGTGGT
Source organism: Tillus elongatus (assembly GCA_964006375.1). Classification (NCBI taxonomy): domain Eukaryota; kingdom Metazoa; phylum Arthropoda; class Insecta; order Coleoptera; family Cleridae; genus Tillus; species Tillus elongatus. The sequence goes on along the minus strand of OZ023263.1, from coordinate 173,768,888 downwards.
GTAACTCTAAAGTGGTTATGAGTGGTAAATATTACGTAATGTGTAATGTACAGTTATTTTCAGCACAGACACGAAGCATTAGTGGCGATTACGTTATGACTACTCATTTCAAGTTCTGATCTCAATTGCCGTCACTTTGGTGCTAGTTTGGGCTACAATAAAAATCATCTGAGTATTCATCCCTCCGATGACTGTAACTTTGTTAGCGAAATGATTTTCATATCTGAAAACTGTGTTGTGATGAATTGGGTTCTCCAAATTGTACCTACCAGTGGCCATCAGAGTTTCCAATCTTCACTCGGAGCAAATACACTATTTTTTAAAACAAAATTTTATTTAATGAACATAGTCTCCTCTAAGATTTACACAATTGGCAGAACATTCATAAAGCAATTTTTAAATATTAAAAAAAGCTTTATTTTGATCTCCAATTTGCCGCCCATTGTCAAAAATGATTTTGTTATTTACGAAAATTGTTTAGCTTTCAGATGTTTTTTGATCTCTCAAAATTAATAATAGTCTAATGGTTCTAAATCCTGAGAATCAGGCGGGTAGTAAGCTATGTTTATCAATGGCTGGCAGTGCAAACAATTACTTGTGAGCAGAGGCATTGTCTTGCAGAATAGGCGCATCTTTGGCCAGTTTTCTGCAACGTGTTTTCCACATTTTTATCGTCTAATTAAGTGAGCAACTCACTATAGCATGTTCCCGTGACAATTTTACCTTGTTTCAGGAAATATAGCAGAATTATCCTATCTTTGTTTCAGGAAACTGAAGCAAGAACCTTGCCAGTTGCCTTTTGAATACTAAATTTTTTGGGTCTTTCAGAACAGTGCTTCCACACTTTTGATAGATCTTTAGTCTGTGCGTCATAGTGATGGACCCATGTTTCAGCCATAGTGACAAGGTGACTCAAAAAGTTTGAGGGACCTTTAAAACAGTTACAGATTTGCTTCGACATTGTCAAACGGGCAGGCTTATGATTAGCTTTCAAGCATTTCGGAATTCGTTTTACCAAAAGCTTTCTCATTCTCAAGTCGTGAACCATGTGCAACACATTTTGGGGGAATATGCAATGTTTCAGCTATACATTTCATGGACAGAATCAATGTTTTTTCAAGGGGTTGCATAATTTGGTAGCTTCCTAGGCAGTGCTCATCTTTGACATTTGATACCGTGTTTTAAATTCCACAATCCATATGTTAATAGCAGCATACGAAGGATGTTGATCACCTAAAGTTACTACCCTATCAGCAAAAATTTATTTGCTCGATAACCCTTTCAGAGATAAATATTTAATAACTGACTGAAACACGTTTGTTATCAATTTTCAAAAATTCAGTTTTCTTACTATTCAACTTTTCGATCTCAAACTTTGACAGCTTATCGATGAAATATCATGATCGTTACTATAGTGACTCAATTAAATCTTGCTTACTGGGAAGATTCCAGCTTAACTAGATATCAATATATCCTCGTAATTCACCAAAAAATTCTTGTACTCCAATAATATGATGAGATTCATATTATATTTCTGACACCTCTTGGCAGAATTGACAGTGTTGAATTTAACTTTGCTGACTCAAAATTTCATGCTTATTTTTTTTAATTTTTGTAGTGTAATGTTTCTAATCAAACATTTTTCTTTGTTTCAGATAGAAACGAATGGATATTTGCTGTATTATGTCATATGGTTTTCGAGGTAGGTAGAAAGTTTTTAATTCTTTTGAAGAAAATTAAAAGCAATTATTTGTAAATCTCAATCAATCTCAGTTTTGATTATACAGGAATAAAATTCAAAAGTTATCATGATGACAAACTATAAGCCCTGAAAATTTGTGAAGAATTAAACTTCCTTGGATGTCTGATTTACATTATAAATTACATTCGTAAAAGATAATGTTTTTCTATCAAATATTACATTTTTGTTATTTTTTTCAGTTTTGTACATCAAACATGAATAGTGGCTGTTCAAAGATCGTGAATCACAGTTTGTTGTTTTGTTAAGAGGATGGAAGATACAATTTTTTATTGGGTTAGTAATTTCATATTTGTTTATCTTATTTTATTGAATTTGAAATTAATTGGATGTTTTGGTTTGTCACTATAGCATATTCATGAGTATCCTGGTCATGGTAATTTGAGTGGAATTTTAAACCCATTATTTTATATAAATTCAAATTCTGCTAAGTTTTCTGAATTATAGTAGACATAATATGACCACAAAACCGTTGCAAGAGTGTTTATTTCATAACTATAACTCTTGTGAGTTTGTGTAACTTCAAAGTGTATTATTTTTGTTCCGAGAATTCAGGTAAATATGAGTTCTAGCATGGAATAAATATCAGAATCATAGAGGGGATTGGGGCGATTGCTAACTGCCGCTTTTTAAAGTTTGAATTGGCTGCTATTTTTAACTATTTAATGAAATCAAAAAAGTATATTGCAACAAAGAAGTAATTTGATTTCAACAAAAAAAAATGAATTTTTGACAGTTGGTGGGACACATTGAGACACCGCGGAGCCATTTAACAATCTCAGAATAAGTTTTCTTATATATCCTAGCCTCACAACATCTTTTTCAGTAAGAACATTATGATGGCAGTGTTCGAAAGCAATCAGTAAGGTAAATTTTCAGAATTTATTAGGATAATTGCAGATTGACTTTGGAAAACACTGGTTTCAACACGCTTCATTTCACAATGAGCCAAAATACTTAAATATTCACAATCAAGAGAGTTCAAATTTTAAGTGGTTATTTTATACCCACCATGCTTACTTTGACCGATCTCAATCTGTTTGCTAAAACTGCCTAGCCAATACCAAACAACAACATATTTATAATTGAGCTTATCTATAGATCTAGAAATCGACAAAAGTTTAAAATATTTTTTGTTTTTGTATTTTTAATTTAATGTTGACCCATTTCGACAACGATCAGCACCAGAAGGCATTTTCACCCAATCAACCTGCAAATTTGTCGAACCCTTCCTTTTTGTAAAAGGAATGGGAAACTTTGACATATCAAATATTGTATGGTACAATATTCCTAAGTTTTGTATTTAAGGAAATGACACTGAAGAATTTTGGGTAGTTCGATTTTGAATTTCTAAGAAGTTCGACTGTGAACCTTAGACATACTATTTCTGAGGTTCGAAGTTCGAGGCAACATATTTGCTTGGGTTTGTTCATAGTTCGGTTCGAACAAAACAGGGGTTCGCACACATCTAGTGGTAAATATTACGTTTTGTGTGATATAAAGTTATTTTCAGCACAGATACGTAAAATTAGTGGCGATTATGTAATAACTACTCATTTCAAGTTCTGATCTGAGTTATCACTTTGGTGCTAGTTGGGATACAATAGAAAACACGCCTGAGTGTATTCATCCCTCCGATGATTGTAACTTTGTTAGCGAAATGATTTTCATGTCTCAAAACTGTTGATGAATTGGGTTCTCCAAATTGTACCTACCAGTGGCCATCACACAGAGCAAATACACTATTTTTAAAAACAAAATTTTGTTTATTAAACATAATCTCAACGATTTACACAATTGGCAGAACATTCATAAAGCAACTCTTAAATATTAAAAAAGCTTTATTTTGGTCTCCAATTCGCTCATTGTCAAAAATGATTTTGTTGTTTACGAAAATTGTTTACCTTTTAAATGTTTTTTGATCTTTCAAGATTAATAATAGTCTGATGGTCTTAGATCCTGAGAATGAGGCGGGTAGTAATCCATGTTTATCAATGGTTGGCAGTGCAAACAATTACTTGCGAGCAGAAGCATTGTCTTGCAAGTTTTCTGCAGTGTGTTTTCCACATTTTAATCGCATAATTAAGTGAGCAACTCACTATAGCATGTTCCCGTGACAATTCTACCTTGTTTCAGAAAATATAACAGAATTATCCTATCTTTGTTCCAGGAAACTGAAGCAAGAACCTTGCCAGTTGACTTTTAAATACTAAATCTTTTGGGTCTTTGAGAACAGTGCTTCCAAACTTTCGATTGATCTTTAGTCTGCATCATAGTGATGGACCCATGTTTCGGTCATAGTGACAAGGTGACTCAAAAAGTTTGAGGAATCTTTAAAAGAGTTACAGATTTTCTTCGACATTGTCAAACGAGTGCGCTTATGATTAGCTTTCAAGCATTTTGGAATCCAATTTACCAAAAGCTTTCTCATTCTCAAGTTGTGGACCATGTGAAACACACATTCCGGGGGAATGTGCAATGTTTCAGCTATACATTTCATGAACAGAATCAATGTTTTTTCAAGGGGTTGCAGAATTTGGAATCTTCCTGGACAGTGCTCGTCTTTGACATTTGATACCCTGTTTTATATTTCACAATCCATATTTTAATAGCAGCATACGAAGGATATTGATTACCTAAAGTTTCTACCTTATCACCAAAAATTTATTTGCCTGATAACCCTTTCAGAGATAAATGTTTAATAACTGACTGAAACACTTTCGTTTCAATGCAATTTTCAAGAATTCAGTTTTCTTACTATTCAACTTTTCAATCTCAAACTTTGACAGCTTATTGATGAAATATCATGGTCGTTACTATAGTGACTCAATTAAATCTTGCTTACTGGGAAGTTTCCAGCTTAACTAGATATCAATATATCCTCGTAATTCACCAAAAAATTCTTGTACTCTAATAAAATGATGAGATTCATATTATATTTCTGACACCTCTTGGCAGAATTGATAGTGTTGAATTTAACTTTTCTGACTCAAAATTTCATGCTAGTTTCTTTAATTTTTGTAGTGTAATGTTTCTAATCAAACATTTTTCTTTGTTTCAGATAGAAACGAATGGATATTTGCTGTATTATGTCATATGGTTTTCGAGGTAGGTAGAAAGTTTTTAATTCTTTTGAAGAAAATTAAAAGCAATTATTTGTAAATCTCAACCAATCTCAAAGTTTAGATTATACAGTAATAAAATTCAAAAGTTATCATGACAAATTATAAGCCCTGAAAATTTTTTGAAGAATTAAACTTCCTTGGATGTCTGATTTACATTATAAATTACATATGTATAAGATAATGTTTTTCTATGAAATATTACATTTGTGTTTGTTTTTTCCAGTTTTGTACATCAAACATGAATAGTGGCAGTTCAAAGATCGTGAATCACAGTTTGTTGTTTTGTTAAGAGGATGGAAGATACACACAATTTTTTATTGGGTTAGTAATTTCATATTTGTTTAACTTATTTTATTGAATTTGAAATTAATTGGATGTTTTGGTTTGTCACTATAGCATATTTATGAGTATCCTGGTCACGGCAATTTGAGTGGAATTTTAAACCCATTTATCATCATCAATCGGCCCTCTGCGTCCACTGCTGGACATAGACCCCCCCCCCTAGTTGAGTCCATTCTTTTCTGTCTTGAGCGCTACGAATCCAGTTTTCTGTAATTTTTGTAATGTCGTCTGTCCAGCGAGTTGGTGGTCTTCCTCTGTTTCTTTTATCGGATCTGGGCCTCCATTTAAGTAATCGTTTGGTCCACCTGTCATCTTGCATGCGAGCCACATGTCCCGCCCACTTCCACTTGAGTTTTGCCACATGTACGACCACATCAGTCACTCCTGTTCTTCTGCGTAATTCTTTATTTCTAATGTGGTCACGTAACGAAACGCCAAGCATCGACCTCTCCATTTTGCGCTGTGTTACTTTAAGTTTCTTAGCAGAAGCGTTGGTAAGGGTTAGTGTTTCGGCACCGTAGGTCATAACCGGTAGAACACAATAGTTGGAAACTTTTCTTTTCAAGCATATCGGAAGGTCGCTTCTGAAAACGTCTAAGTTTGCCGTAACCTGTCCAGGAGAGTATAACTCTTCTGTTTACCTCGCATGTTTGGTTGGTTTTGGATATGCTTATCTCGTGGCCCAAATATGTGTATTTGTCTACCCATTCCACCTCAGAGTTTTCAATAATTAGGTTGTTACTAGGGACGAGGTTTGTTATAAATTTTGTTTTTCCGATGTTCATTTTTAGACCTACTGTTGCACAGACCTGAAGTTCCTGTAGCATCACTATAATATCTTCCAAGTTGTCAGCTAGTAAGACAATGTCGTCTGCAAACCGTAAGTTTGACAGACTTTGTCCGTCTATTCTTAAACCTTTTTGGTCCCAATCTAGCTTCTTGAACACATACTCCAGGACGGTGATAAACAGTTTTGGAGACATCGTATCTCCCTGGCGTACTCCTCTCCCAATTTTTATAGGATTCGTGTTTTCATGTAGTTTTACCACAAGAGTAGCATTTTTATATATATTGTAGATTAGTTTGGTGTAGCGATAGTCAATACGGCATGCTTCCAGGGACTGCAACACTGCGTCCAGCTCCACCGTGTCGAAAGCCCTATGGAAGTCCACAAAATCAAGGACAAGTGATCTGCCATATTCGATGGTCTTTTCAATCACTGTTTTAACGCTTTGAAGATGATCATTGGTTCCAAACCCACTTCGAAAACCGGCCTGTTCTACTGGCTGTATAAAGTCTAACTTCTTTTAAGTCGTTTGGTAATTATTCTAGTAAATAATTTGTAGAGGTGACTAAGTAGACTTATCGGCCTGTAATTTTCTAGGTTCGAGATGTCTCCTTTCTTGTGGATCAGTATTACGATGGTGTTATGCCACTTTTCTGGTATCGTACTATTGAAGAGACAAAGGTTGAAAAGAGATTTGATTTTTTGGAGCAAGCAAGGACCACCAATCTTTATCGCATCGGAAACCACGCAGTCTTCTCCAGGCGATTTTTGATTTTTCATCTTTTTTAGGGCTAGTTTAATCTCATCTAGTGATATTTCCATCAGTATTTCCGAGCCTTGGTTAACCACGCCTTTTTTACGGGTTAGTATGTCAGATTCTGGATGTAGATTTATATCACTTTGGCTTTTATATAGCATTCCATAAAACTCTTCCACTATATTTAGAATATCTTTCCTGTTCGCCGATGTGTGTTCTTGTGCATTTTTAAGTTTTATTATTTGTCTCTTTCCATTGACAAGCTTTCTACATAGAACTTTCATACCTTTGTTGTTCTCTATGGTATCTTTGATTTGGTTGTGTCTAAAAGCTCTTACGTCGCGTCGGATGCCTTTTGAAATTTGTTTATTTGTTTCTCTTAATTCTCCTTCAGATGTATAGTTTTTGGACCTCATATCCCTTCTTTTTTCTATGAGCAGTTTGGTCTCCTTGCTTAGTTTTTCTTTTGTTAAGCAGTGTCGACTTTGGGCTTCAGTTATTGTGGTTGTGATGATATTATTTAGTTTGTTGATGTCGTTACCAATGGCGTGTTCTATTTCAGCCTTGTATAACTTAGTGGTGATCCATTGTTCAAAGCTATTTACATCTGCTGGATTTATTAGCAAATTTAATTTATTGCTCTTTTTGATCATTTTTTGTCTTTCTTTGCCAGTGTCAATAGCTACTTTTGCTTGAACAAGCCTGTGGTCGCTCCCAGTAGCAAACCTATTTAGGACAGTTACGTCTTTTATTATGTGTTTTTTATCTGTTATGATAAAGTCTATTTCGTTTCTTGTTTTACCATCTGGACTTTTCCACGTCCATCTTCTATTTGGTTTTTTGTAGAAAAAGCTGTTCATTTGAAACAGATTGTTTTGTAGTAGAAAGCTGAGCAGCGTTTCTCCCCGATCATTTCTACCTTTTGAGCCAAAGTCTCAAAGTGCTTCCTCACTTTGATTCATTTTTCTGCCTATTTTGGCATTGAAATCACCGCATATTAGAATAAAGTACTCTGGGTGTTCGTATAGAGCAGTGTTAATGTCCTCATAGAACAGGTCTATCTCCCCATCGTCATGATCCGTTGTAGGCGCGTATACTTGTATGAGCTTAATATTGTATCTGGTATTGAGTTTTAGAATCAAAGTGATAACTCGTGTTGATATTTTATTTAGTGACACGATGCTTGATTTGTGTCGCTTGTGTATGAGAAATCCTGTTCCTCCCCAGGAGCTCTCTTTTTCACCCACGTTATAGAGCATGTGCCCAAATTTAAGGTCTATGAGCTGTTCGCCTCGTCTCTTTACTTCACTTAGTCCGACAACGTCCCATTTTATACGTTCCAACCTGCCTTCTAGTTCCGTTAATCTTTCATCTGTTGACAGTGATCGGGTATTGTAGGTTGCAATATGCAGTATTTTGTTGTTGGTACGTTTGGTACTCGTTGCCATCATGCTCACTTTGACCCATCTCAATCTGTTTGCTAAAACTGCCTAGCCAATACCAAACAACAACATTTTTATAATTGAGCTTATCTATAGATCTAGAAATCGACAAAAGTTTAAAATATTTTTTGTTTTTGTATTTTTGATTTAATGTTGACCCATTTCGACAACGATAAGCACCAGAGGGCATTTTCACACAATCAACCTGCAAATTTCCTTTTTGTAAAAGGAATGGGAAACTTTGACATATCAAATATTGTATGGTACAATGTTCCTAAGTTTTGTATTTAAGGAAATGACATATGAACACTGAAGAATTATGGGTAGTTCGATTTTGAATTTCTAGGAAGTTCGAAGTTCGACTGTTAACCTTAGACATACTATGTCTGAGGTTCGAAGTTCGAGGCAACATATTTGCTTGGGTTTGTTCATAGTTCGGTTCGAACAAAACAGGGGTTCGCACACATCTAGTGGTAAATATCACATAATGTGTAATATACAGTTATTTTCAGCACATATGTGGCCTATTCTACGTATGTGCTGAAAATAACTGTATATTACACATTATGTGATATTTACCACTAGATGTGTGCGAACCCCTGTTTTGTTCGAACGTATGTGGCGATTATGTAATGACTACTGATTTTAAATTCTGATCTCAGTTGCCATCACTTTGGTGCTAGTTGGGCTACAATAGAAAACACACCTGAGTGTATTCATCCCTCTGATGACTGTAACTTTGTTAGCGAAACGATTTTCATGTCTGAAAACTGTGTTGTGATGAATTGGGTTCTCCAAATTGTACCTACCAGTGGCCATCACACAGCAAATACACTATTTTTAAAAACAAAATTTTGTTTATTGAACATAATCTCCTCTAAGATTTACACAATTGGCAGAACATTCATAAAGCAACTCTTAAATATTAAAAAAAGCTTTTGATCTCCAATTCGCTCATTGTCAAAAATGATTTTGTTGTTTACGAAAATTGTTTACCTTTCGGATGTTTTTTGATATTTCAAGATTAATAATAGTCTGATGGTCTTAAATCCTGAGAATGAGGTGGGTGGTAATCTATGTTTATCAATGGTTGGCAGTGCAAACAATTACTTGCGAGCAGAAGCATTGTCTTGCCAGTTTTCTGCCGTGTGTTTTCCACATTTTTATCGTATAATTAAGTGAGCAACTCACTATAGCATGTTTCCGTGACAATTCTAGCTTATTTCAGAAAATATAGCAGAATTATCCTATCTTTGTTCCAGGAAACTGAAGCAAGAACCTTGCCAGTTGACTTTTGAATACTAAATTTTTTGGGTTTTTGAGAACAGTGCTTCCACATTTTCGATTGATTTTTAGTCTCTGCATCATAGTGATGGACCCATGTTTCGGCCATAGTGACAAGGTGACTCAAAAAGTTTGAGGAATCTTTAAAACAGTTACACATTTTCTGTGTAACATGTTCTGTCAAACTACCGTGCTTACGATTAGCTTTCAAGCATTTTAAAATGCAATTTACCAAAAGCTTTCTCATTCTCAAGTCGTGGACCATGTGAAACACACATTCCGGGGGGATGTGCAATGTTTCAGCTATACATTTCATGGACAGAATCAATGTTTTTCAAGGGGTTGCAGGAATCTTCCTGCACAGTGCTCATCTTTGACATTTGATACTCTGTTTTAAATTCCACAATCCATATTTTAATAGCAGCATACGAAGAATATTGATCACCTAAAGTTTCTACCCTATCAGCAAAAATTTCTTTGCCTGATAACCCTTTCAGAGATAAATGTTTAAGAACTGACTGAAATACTTTTGTTATCAATGCAATTTTCAAAAATTCAGTTTTCTTACTATTCAACTTTTCGATGTCAAACTTTGATAGCTTATTAATGAAATATCATGGTCGTTACTATAGTGACTCAATTAAATCTTGCTTACTGGGAAGTTTCCAGCTTAACTAGATATCAATATATCCTCGTAATTCACCAAAAAATTCTTGTACTCTAATAAAATGATGAGATTCATATTATATTTCTGACACCTCTTGGCAGAATTGACAGTGTTGAATTTAACTTTGCTGACTCAAAATGTCATGCTAAATTCTTTAATTTTTGTAGTGTAATGTTTCTAATCAAACATTTTTCTTTGTTTCAGATAGAAACGAATGGATATTTGCTGTATTGTCATATGGTTTTCGAGGTAGGTAGAAAGTTTTTGATTCTTTTGAAGAAAATTAAAAGCAATTATTTGTAAATCTCAATCAATCTCAAAGTTTAGATTATACAGTAATAAAATTCAAAAGTTATCATGATGACAAACTATAAGCCCTGAAAATTTGTGAAGAATTAAACTTCCTTGGATGTCTGATTTACATTATAAATTACATTCGTAAAAGATAATGTTTTTCTATCAAATATTACATTTTTGTTATTTTTTTCAGTTTTGTACATCAAACATGAATAGTGGCTGTTCAAAGATCGTGAATCACAGTTTGTTGTTTTGTTAAGAGGATGGAAGATACAATTTTTTATTGGGTTAGTAATTTCATATTTGTTTATCTTATTTTATTGAATTTGAAATTAATTGGATGTTTTGGTTTGTCACTATAGCATATTCATGAGTATCCTGGTCATGGTAATTTGAGTGGAATTTTAAACCCATTATTTTATATAAATTCAAATTCTGCTATGTTTTCTGAATTATAGTAGACTTAATATGACCACAAAACCATTGCAAGAGTGTTTATTTCATAACTATAACTCTTGTGAGTTTGTGTAACTTCAAAGTGTATTATTTTTGTTCCGAGAATTCAGGTAAATATGAGTTCTAGCATGGAATAAATATCAGAATCATAGAGGGGATTGGGGCGATTGCTAACTGCCGCTTTTTAAAGTTTGAATTGGCTGCTATTTTTAACTATTTAATGAAATCAAAAAAGTATATTGCAACAAAGAAGTAATTTGATTTCAACAAAAAAAAATGAATTTTTGACAGTTGGTGGGACACATTGAGACACCGCGGAGCCATTTAACAATCTCAGAATAAGTTTTCTTATATATCCTAGCCTCACAACACCTTTTTCAGTAAGAACATTATGATGGCAGTGTTCGAAAGCAATCAGTACGGTAAATTTTCAGAATTTATTAGGATAATTGCAGATTGACTTTGGAAAACACTGGTTTCAACACGCTTCATTTCACAATGAGCCAAAATACTTAAATATTCACAATCAAGAGAGTTCAAATTTTAAGTGGTTATTTTATACCCACCATGCTTACTTTGACCGATCTCAATCTGTTTGCTAAAACTGCCTAGCCAATACCAAACAACAACATATTTATAATTGAGCTTATCTATAGATCTAGAAATCGACAAAAGTTTAAAATATTTTTTGTTTTTGTATTTTTAATTTAATGTTGACCCATTTCGACAACGATCAGCACCAGAAGGCATTTTCACCCAATCAACCTGCAAATTTGTCGAACCCTTCCTTTTTGTAAAAGGAATGAGAAACTTTGACATATCAAATATTGTATGGTGCAATATTCCTAAGTTTTGTATTTAAGGAAATGACACTGAAGAATTTTGGGTAGTTCGATTTTGAATTTCTAAGAAGTTCGACTGTGAACCTTAGACATACTATTTCTGAGGTTCGAAGTTCGAGGCAACATATTTGCTTGGGTTTGTTCATAGTTCGGTTCGAACAAAACAGGGGTTCGCACACATCTAGTGGTAAATATTACGTTTTGTGTGATATAAAGTTATTTTCAGCACAGATACGTAAAATTAGTGGCGATTATGTAATAACTACTCATTTCAAGTTCTGATCTGAGTTATCACTTTGGTGCTAGTTGGGATACAATAGAAAACACACCTGAGTGTATTCATCCCTCTGATGATTGTAACTTTGTTAGCGAAATGATTTTCATGTCTCAAAACTGTTGATGAATTGGGTTCTCCAAATTGTACCTACCAGTGGCCATCACACAGAGCAAATACACTATTTTTAAAAACAAAATTTTGTTTATTAAACATAATCTCAACGATTTACACAATTGGCAGAACATTCATAAAGCAACTCTTAAATATTAAAAAAAGCTTTATTTTGGTCTCCAATTCGCTCATTGTCAAAAATGATTTTGTTGTTTACGAAAATTGTTTACCTTTTAAATGTTTTTTGATCTTTCAAGATTAATAATAGCCTGATGGTCTTAGATCCTGAGAATGAGGCGGGTAGTAATCCATGTTTATCAATGGTTGGCAGTGCAAACAATTACTTGCGAGCAGAAGCATTGTCTTGCCAGTTTTCTGCAGTGTGTTTTCCACATTTTAATCGCATAATTAAGTGAGCAACTCACTATAGCATGTTCCCGTGACAATTCTACCTTGTTTCAGAAAATATAACAGAATTATCCTATCTTTGTTCCAGGAAACTGAAGCAAGAACCTTGCCAGTTGACTTTTAAATACTAAATCTTTTGGGTCTTTGAGAACAGTGCTTCTAAACTTTCGATTGATCTTTAGTCTGCATCATAGTGATGGACCCATGTTTCGGTCATAGTGACAAGGTGACTCAAAAAGTTTGAGGAATCTTTAAAAGAGTTACAGATTTTCTTCGACATTGTCAAACGAGTGCGCTTATGATTAGCTTTCAAGCATTTTGGAATCCAATTTACCAAAAGCTTTCTCATTCTCAAGTTGTGGACCATGTGAAACACACATTCCGGGGGAATGTGCAATGTTTCAGCTATACATTTCATGAACAGAATCAATGTTTTTTCAAGGGGTTGCAGAATTTGGAATCTTCCTGGACAGTGCTCGTCTTTGACATTTGATACCCTGTTTTATATTTCACAATCCATATGTTAATAGCAGCATACGAAGGATATTGATCACCTAAAGTTACTACCCTATCAGCAAAAATTTATTTGCTCGATAACCCTTTCAGAGATAAATATTTAATAACTGACTGAAACACGTTTGTTATCAATTTTCAAAAATTCAGTTTTCTTACTATTCAACTTTTCAATCTCAAACTTTGACAGCTTATTGATTAAATATCATGGTCGTTACTATAGTGACTCAATTAAATCTTGCTTACTGGGAAGTTTCCAGCTTAACTAGATATCAATATATTAGAGGTGTGCGAAGCTTCGAAATTCCGAACCGAACCCGAACTCGAACCGAACCTTCGGTTCGAAAATATGTTCGCACTAGCGATGTTGAAATAGTTCGAAGTTCGAAATATGTAATTCTTCAAAATAGTTCGAAGTTCGTTGCTCAAAAATACTTCGAAATTTAACTTTACAGGCATTGAATGTTGCCAAAAGTAGCGAAGTTGCGGCCCCTTTAACTCGGTAGCGGCGCTTTAAACTCATTGAGTCGATAGCGTAGTTTCAGGAGATTTCACTCATGCATATTTTTGACAGTAAATGGGACACATTGAGACACGACGGAGCCATTTAGCAGTCACATAATTATTTTTCTTGTATATCCTAGCCTCCCAACACCTATTTCAGTAACAACATTATGATGGCGGTGTTACAGATTACCTTTGGAAAACATTGCTTTCAACATGCTTTATTACACAGTGAGCCAAAACAGTTAAATATTCACAATCAGGAGACAGTTCTAACTTGTAAGTGGTTATTTTATACCTATCATGCTCACTTTGAACCCTCCCAATCTGTTTGCTAAAACTGCCTAGCCAATACCAAACAACAACATATTTATAACTGATCTTATCTATAGATCTAGAAATCTAAAAAAAGTTTCAAATATTTTGTGTTTTTGATTTAACGTTGACCCATCTCCACAACGATCAGAAGCGGAAGGCATTTTCACCCAATCAACCTGCAAATTTGTCGAATCCTTCCTTTTTGCAAAAAGAGTGGGAATCTTTTACATATCAAATATTGTATGTTACAATATTCCAAAATTTTGTATTTAAGGAAATGATATATGAACACTGAAGAATTTTGGGTAGTTCGATGTTCGATTTTGAATTTCTAAGAAGTTCGAAGTTCGACTGTGAACCTTAGACATACTATTTTAGAGGTTCGAAGTTCGAGGCAACATATTTGCTTGGGTTCGTTCATAGTTCGGTTCGAACAAAACAGGGGTTCGCACACATCTACAATATATCCTCGTAATTCACCAAAAAATTCATGTACTCTAATAAAATGATGAGATTCATATTATATTTCTGACACCTCTTGGCAGAATTGACAGTGTTGAATTTAACTTTTCTAACTAAATTTTCATGTTAATTTCTTTCATTTTTGTAGTGTAATGTTTCTAATCAAACATTTTTCTTTGTTTCAGATAGAAACGAATGGATATTTGCTGTATTGTCATATGGTTTTCGAGGTAGGTAGAAAGTTTTTGATTCTTTTGAAGAAAATTAAAAGCAATTATTTGTAAATATCAATCAGTCTCAAAGTTTAGATTATACAGTAATAAAATTCAAAAGTTATCATGATGACAAACTATAAGCCCTGAAAATTTGTGAAGAATTAAACTTCCTTGGATGTCTGATTTACATTATAAATTACATTCGTAAAAGATAATGTTTTTCTATCAAATAATACATTTTTGTTATTTTTTTCAGTTTTGTACATCAAACATAAATAGTGGCTGTTCAAAGATCCTGAATCACAGTTTGTTGTTTTGTTAAGAGGATGGAAGATACACACAATTTTTTATTGGGTTAGTAATTTCATATTTGGTTAACTTATTTTATTGAAGTAATTAATTGGATGTTTTGGTTTGTCACTATAGCATATTCATGAGTATCCTGGTCATGGTAATTTGAGTGGAATTTTAAACCCATTATTTTATATAAATTCAAATTCTGCTGTTTTCTGAATTATAGTAGACATAATATGACCACAAAACGGTTGCAAGAGTATTTATTTCATAACTATAACTGTTGTGAGTTTGTGCAACTTCTAAGTTTATTATTTTTGTGCTCCAAATAGCGAGAATTCAGGTACATATGAGTTCTAGCATGGAATAGATACCAGCAATCAGAATCATAGAGGGGATTGGGGCGATTGCTAACTGCCGCTATTTAAAGTTTGAATTGGCTGCTATTTTTAACTATTTAATGAAGTCAAAAAAGTATATTGCAACAAAGAAGTAATTTGATTTCAACAAAAAAAATGAATTTTTGACAGTTGGTGGGACACATTGGGACACCACGGAGCCATTTAACAATCGCAGAATAAGTTTTCTTAAATATCCTAGCCTCACAACACCTTTTTCAGTAAGAACATTATGACGGCGGTGTTCAAAAGCAATCAGTAAGGTAAATTTTCAGAATTTATGAGGAGAATTGCAGATTGACTTTGGAAAACACTGGTTTCAACATGCTTCATTTCACAATGAGCCAAAATAGTTAAATATTCACAATCAAGAGACAGTTCAAATTTTAAGTGGTTATTTTATACCCATCATGCTCACTTTGACCCATCTCAAACAACATATTTATCATTGAGCTTATCTATAGATCTAGAAATGATTAGCTTTCAAGCATTTTGGAATCCAATTTACCAAAAGCTTTCTCATTCTCAAGTCATGAACCATGTGAAACACACATTCCGGGGATATGTGCAATGTTTCAGCTATACATTTCATGGGCAGAATCAATGTTTTTTCAAGGGGTTGCAGAATTTGGTAGCTTCCTGGGCAGTGCTCATCTTTGACATTTGAAACCCTGTTTTAAATTCCACAATCCATATTTTAATAGCAGCATCCGAAGAATATTGATCACCTAAAGTTTCTACCCTATCAGCAAAAATTTATTTGCCCGATAACCCTTTCAGAGATAAATGCTTAATAACTGACTGAAATACTTTCGTTATCAATGCAATTTTCAAAAATTCAGTTTTCTCACTATTCACCTTTTCAATCTCAAACTTTGACAGCTTATTGATGAAATATCATGGTCGTTACTATAGTGACTCAATTAAATCTTGCTTACTGGGAAGTTTCCAGCTTAACTAGATATCAATATATCCTCGTAATTCACCAAAAAATTCTTGTACTCTAATAAAATGATGAGATTCATATTATATTTCTGACACCTCTTGGCAGAATTGACAGTGTTGAATTTAACTTTGCTGACTCAAAATGTCATGCTAATTTCTTTAATTTTTGTAGTGTAATGTTTCTAATCAAAAAATTTTTCTTTGTTTCAAATAGAAACGAATGGATATTTGCTGTATTATGTCATATGGTTTTCAAGGTAGGTAGAAAGTTTTTAATTTTTTTGAAGAAAATTAAAAGCAATTATTTGTAAATCTCAATCAATCTCAAAGTTTAGATTATACAGTAATAAAATTCAAAAGTTTTCATGATGACAAACTATAAGCCCTGAAAGTTTGTGAAGAATTAAACTTCCTTGGATGTCTGACTTACATTATAAATTACACATGTAAAAGATAATGTTTTTCTATCAAATATTACATTTTTGGTGGGTTTTTTTTCCAGTTTTGTCCATCAAACATGAATAGTGGCTGTTCAAAGATCCTGAATCACAGTTTGTTGTTTTGTTAAGAGGATGGAAGATACACACAATTTTTTATTGGGTTAGTAATTTCATATTTGTTTAACTTATTTTATTGAAGTAATTAATTGGATGTTTTGGTTTGTCACTATAGCATATTCATGAGTATCCTGGTCATGGTAATTTGAGTGGAATTTTAAACCCATTATTTTATATAAATTTAAATTCTGCTACATTTTCTGAATTATAGTAGACATAATATGACCACAAAACCGTTGCAAGAGTGTTTATTTCATAGTTTTTACAGAGAACTATAACTCTTGTGAGTTTGTGCAACTTCAAAGCTTATTATTTTTGTGCTCAAAATAGCGAGAATTCAGGTACATATGAGTATTAGCATGGAATAAATACCAGCAATCAGAATCATAGAGGGGATTGCGGCGATTGCTAACTGCCGCTTTTTAGTGAATTTTCTTTTAAAAAATTCACTAATGAGGAGATCCAGACTTGAATTTTGAAAAAAATCCTTCAAATGAGCACTAATCAGGCACCCGAGAACACATATCTGAGGTCAGTTTCAATTTTTATATGTTCCGATAACAAAAAATAATGGGCCGATTTTGATCAAATTTGCCAGTGGCTTGGATAAGTTCGTTAGCCTGAAAAATCTGCTTAGTTGAAATAGATTAAACAATGATTTGTTTTAATTTGGCAGACAGATTCCCCCGGTCAGTATCAGTTCTGAGCTGACCTTAAATGGAATTTCTACCACGAAATTATAATGCATGTTTGTAAGAAAATAAATTCGGGACTCAGCAAGTGCGTTATGGTAGCGAATTTTTATTGAATGCCACAGATTTGAATAGCTCAATTTGCTATTAACCTATAAGGTTTGTTGGCCAGAAAACTAATTTTTTCGGGAACATTTTGTTTATTTCCGAAAAAATGTTGTACATTTTCAAACAGTAAAGTTATTTTCATGAAATATGGTACATACATAATATATATGTTATACTGGTAACCAAATTTGATATCTGCTTTCTTAACAAAACGCATATTTGCTCTTTAAAACATTTTAATGAAAATTCATTATCATAATGCACTTGCTGTGTCCAGACTTTTAAAGTTTGAATTGGCTGCTATTTTTAGCTATTTAAATGAAATCAAAAAAGTATATTGCAACAAAGAAGTAATTTGATTTCAACAAAAAAGTGGACGCAGCAAGTGCGTCACGGTAGTGAATTTGCATTAAAAAAAAATGTAGCAAATATGTCTTGGTGACCAGTATAACCTATATAATAGAAACAATGTATCATATTTCATGGAAAATACTTTATTGTTTGAAAAAGTACATTTTTCCAAAAATCAACCTAAAATGTTCCCGAAAAAACTGGTCCAATTTTCCTGGCCGACGAACCTCTTCAAGCTATTTATGCACCTGCCAAGATATAATTATTTACAAAAAAGCTATCCACAAAACTTCCCAAAAAATAACATTTTTCATAAAAATTTCCAAACAATTTTTTCATAAAAATACGAAAACCTTTTTTAGAATAAGTTATTCAACATTTATTATTAATTACAAAAAATTTCACAAAATTTTACAATGATTTCTATGGAAACGCAAAAAGTTTATATAAATAAAAACTTATGAAATTATGGAGTAACCTGATACATAGTTGATTTCAAAAGCAATTCTGTTACGGTTTGCTTGGACGTCAAGTTTTCATTATGAAACACACTTGTTTATTACAATGATGAAGTTTTTATATATTTCTGACACCTCTTCAGAATTAAATTGTTGATCTTTCTTATCTGATTATTCTTATTGTTTTTGTATTCTATTTGTGTGGACGAAACGTTTGTTAAATTAAATTGATCTTTCAGGAACACATTTACAAACTGTTCTCAAAGTTTGAGGATGAGAATATTTTCCAATGGCTTGAATCAGCACAGAACACAAAATTGCACTGCAAAACAGTGCAAACAGTTTTTGGCACAAACATTGTTTGAAAAACATGACATTTCTGGTAAGTGAAAAAAAACTGAATTCATTCTATTGTGTTCATTTATTTTTAGCATAAGCTAAAATAGTTAATAAATTTTTTTAATGCTAAAAAAGTATACAATTACTGGATTGCATAGTACAGTAGAGTCCCGATAATTCGAGCTGGATGAGACTAACTCTACCTCGAATTACCGAAATCTCGAATTACACGGAAGAGAACAAATTAACCATGTATGCAAATGCAAATAATAGTGTGTATTCATTAAGCAGGGGGCTCACATTGTTTGTACATAGATAGGGCTTCTGAAATTCTAGAAAACACCCTCAAAACATAAAAAACAATCAGGGTACATACACTCGTATTTAATTACGTCTTAGTCTACAAATCACAAAAATATGGTGCATAATGTACATACCTACTAAACTTCGTCACTCCTGTCTGCTGAAAAAATCATCAATGGTCCTTTGTTTCTGCAATCGACATCGTTTTTTTACAGCTATATCCCGCCAGCGCCTGAGCAGAAGGATATCGGTAGGCGTGGCTTCCCCTTGCTGCTCAGTGTGTCGCAAAGTAGCTTCTAATGCGGTCAGGCCCTCGCCATGACCAATTTTCCTGTGCTCTTGTGGTGAAGTTTCTTCTTTGTCATGCTTTCTCCGCGTTTACCATTACAACAATGTTTTCGTCAGTAACCTCGAATTGTTCGTCTGAAGCGAACCATTCATTAATCTCCTGTCTATCGGCATTTTCACACCAAGGAAGTTTTGTAATGAGCCGCACAAGGGGGTATGTCGTCTACGTCTTCATCTTCACTTGTATTGGTGCACTCATGGAAATTTTGCAAAAGTAAATGCCAGCACTTAGCAACCGTTTTCGGCTTGACATCATTCTATGATTCGGCGATCCAGTATATGACGTCCTTGGGTAACTGTTTTAAAAACTCCTATCGTACTTTCTTTCCCTTCAGTTGCCAGTAGGACATTCTGGGGTAAAAGCCGGCTGTATGTTTTCTTTAAACTTTGAAGGATTCCGTGATCAATGGGTTGTAAAGACTGGTAACATTTGGTGGCAAGAATAAAGCATGAGTATCACCAGAATGCAGTTCATCTTCATTTAGATGAAAAGGAGCGTTATCTAAAAGTAAAATTGCTTTAATTTCTGATTTCCAGTTGCGTTTGGGCAAGCCAGAATCATTACCCGTTCCTTGCTTTTCTTATCGCCAGGTGCAGACGTTTTTCTCTTTAGGTGCAAATGTTATTGCTGGTAACATTTTAAAATTAAGTCCAGTCTCGTCGCAATTATAGGCCTGATCTAAAGTAAGGTTTTCACTTGCCATAAGTTCTTTGACTACTTGACAAAATGACTCAACAGCTGTGGTGTTTGCAGAGAGTTTTTCACTGCATAAGCTAAGCTGTCTAACACCATATTGCTTTTTCCATCTGCCTAACCACCCAGCACTTGATGTAAAACCTTCGTCTCCATCCTTAAACGTGTTCTGATAAAAAATGGCCATTCCTGCAGCATCAGTCCACTAATGGGACGTCCTTTTTCTCTTTGCTCAACGAACCAGAGATACAATTCCTAGTTAGTTTTTTCATACTCTGCTTTTTTTTCATAGATTTGGTTCTAGCATAGTTGCCATATTTGGTGGGAAATATTCAATTTTTATAAACTTTAATTGAACTTTAATATCTTTGGGATGGCTGGAACAGTTATCAATGAACAACAAAATGTTGCGATTTTGGGCAGCAAATTCATGGTCCAGCTTCAACTACCAAGTAGAAAAAATTTCGGCAGTCATCCATGTGTTTTTGTTGCTGATTTTGTTGCTGTTAGATTGCTGAAGTAATCTACATTTAGCGATGGAATGCCCCTAAAACAAAAGGGATTCTTGCTCTTCCCAATCATCCAATCTTTCAGTTTTTCTGTACCCGTCATATTTGCTCCAACCAGTAACTCGTTTCCTACTGCTCTTTCCTCCAAAACACTTTTGATTTTTATATGTGAGCGTTTTATTTGGCACACACTTTAAAAATAGCCCTGTCTCGTCTACGTTGAATACGTTGTCAGCGTGGTACTCAATTAATTTTGATAAAGCCTGAGTTATCCATTCGTTTTGGGCAACCTCATCAACAGATGCTCCTTCGCCACTAGAAACTTTGGCAACAATATTATGTCTCTTTTTAAATTTCTTCAGCCAACCATCACTAGCACTGAACTCACCATGACCGAGAGCCTCAGTGTAAAACAAAGCCTCCTCTTTGATAATGGGTCCACCAATGGGTAAATTCTGTTCTCTAACTGAGCGAAACCACACACTGATTGCTTTGTCAACGCCCTCGTGCATACATGAACTCTCTTTGCTTTACTGCTGCAGTCACTATTCTCAAAGTCACTTAACACCTTGTCTTTATTTTTCCAAATTGTAGTCACTGTACTATGGACTAAGCCGTATTTAATTACAATGTCACAGTTTTTAGCACCCCTTGATAGTTCATTGCTTTTTTCTCAAATAATGAAAGTGGTTTCAAAGTTCTTTTAGAAGCCATTCTGCAAAATCCAGTTTCTTGATTTGCAGCTACACTGGCATATATGTACGTACAACGAGAACAAAACTGCTAATGAATTAATGAATAATAAACACGCATAGACAAACTGAGCTATCTGTCGCCATCTCAGATTCTTTGAAGAGCGAAAGGGCTCAGATTCTTTGAAGAGCGAAAGGGTCGTCACCTATTTACAATATTTTGTGCAGACACCACTCGCCATGGCAGGCAATCAATATGTGTTTAAAGTTGTTATGTTTTGTGATTCAACTTACGGAGATTTATTTACGCACATTTTCTTGTTAATCTGCAAGAGATATGTCGATTTATAGAGCATTCGACTAAGAGAAATTTAAGTGAGGGAGCAAGATTTCAATATACACAGTCGTTTTCCCGCTCAGGTTTGCTGGGTAATTCAAGTTAAGGAGAAATTCGACTTTTAGGCCTGCCGACTTAGACAGAGTTGACTATTAGAATTCTATATGATGCTACTTTACCATTAATGAGAGAATTGAGCACCATTCAACTCAATTCTCGTACCTGATTACCATGAGGCATTTGTCTGATTATTTTTGTTCCTTATAAAATTCAATTCAAACGCTGTTAAAAATGTATTTAAAATTTATTTGCTTACAGGGTGATGTTGGTGCAGTATATTCGAATGTCCAGGAAGACAATAACAGATTAATACTAGTTAAAATGATGAAGAAACCATCTAGGTGTAGCAAGACCAAGAGGTTAAATAGAACTACAAAGACAGGGTAGAAGAACTGAATGATGAAAAAGTAACCAGTATAGAAGATTTAAAGAAAAACAACAGTGCCCATCCAAGCAACTACGCAGTTAGTATTAGAATCTTCTGGAGAATCAGAACGAAGATGAATAAAGTGAGTCAGAGGGAGAAGATGAAAATATATTAGATGATAGTGAAGAAAATATGGAAGTTTCTGACTGGAATAAAAGTGATCTGGGCTTAAAGATGCTTGTGAAAGAATATAGATAAGACTGGGGAAAAAATACAAAGAGTGGTAGAAGTTACAACCATATTAATGAGGCTGCTGTCTTAGTCGAAAGTATACTATTTAAAAGGAAAACCTTGCCCTCCAAGAGTGTAAGTATATTTTTGACAATTTGTGAATCTGTAAATTTTATTCTGTTGGTGTTTTGATTCTCATTATTAGTCATTTGCTGGAGTCTTAAGGAAAATGGCATCATGAAAATTTAATTTGTTTATGCGGGATTCGAATTTTTTTATCTTTGACTGCTATGGTATAAAGACACAAGTATGTAAAGAGAATAAAAATTCAATTAAATTGCACACCATTCAAAATTGGTTATCATACCAATAAAAAAATGCATGTTTATGCCAAGTGATCCTTTCTCTGCTTTAACCTCAAATGAACATACATTATACCTTACAAATAACCATAAACAATAGAAGGGAATATATTCTTGATTGGTTCATTTGTTTTCCTTATAAAAAAAAATTCAGTTCGATAAAAACTTATGAAGTTATGGATCAACCTGATACATATTTCTGATTTCACATACTCTTTTATTTACAATGATGAAGTTTTTATATATTTCTGACACCTCTTCAGAATTAAATTGTTGATTTTTCTTCTCTGATTTTTCTTATTGTTTTTGTGTTCTATTTGTGTGGCTGAGACGTTTGTTAAATTTAATTGATCTTTCAGGAACACACCTACAAACTGTTTTCAAAGTTTGAAGAGGAGAATATTTTCCAATGGCTTGAATCAGCACGAACACAAAAATGCCCTGCAAAATGATGTAAATAACTTTTGACACAAACATTGTTTGAAAAACATGACATTTCTGGTAAGTAAAAAAAATATAACCGGATTCATTCTATTGTGTTTTAATGTAAAATTTAGCTTGTGTTACTAGCTATGTGCTTCTTTATTTGTAAAAACTTTTATTAAAGGAATTATCCCTTTATTGAATAAATAAGTAAATGTACTATTTGCTTTCCTTAACAGAGTCAAACAAATAAATACATATATTTATTGTTAGCATCGGCTACAATAGTTAATAATTTTGTTAAAAATTGTTGCAAAGTATACAATTACTGGATTGTATAGTATTTAGAGTTATTACAATTCTACATGATGATATTATACCATTAATGAGAGATTTGAGCACCATTCAACTCGATTCTCATACCTGATTACCATGAGGCATTTGTCTGATTATTTTTGTTCCTTATCAAATTCGATTCAAAAGTTGTAAATAATGTATTTAGAATCTATTTGCTTACAGGGTGATGTTGGTGCAGTATATTTGAATGTTCAGAAAGATGATGACTGAGTTGATACTAGTTAAAATGATGAAGAAGCCATGCAAGTATAGAATGGTCAATAGGTTGAACACAACTACAAAGGCTGGGTAGAAAAACTGAATGATAAAAAAGAAACTAGTATAGAAGATTCAAAGAAAAAATATAGTGCAAGCAACTAAAGGAGAGTTAGCACTGGAATCTTCTGTGGAAGCACTATGAAGATGAAGAAAGTGAATCAGAGGAGGAAGATGAAAATATGTCTGATGATAGTGAATAAAATATAGATGTTTCTAACTTCAAAAATGCTCAAAGATGCTTGTGAAAGATTATACTCGAGGCTGGTAAAAGATATAAAGACTTGTAGGAGTAATGACATATTAGTGATACTGCTGGCAGTCAAAAGTATAAAACTTAAAGGAAACACCTTGTCTTCCGAGAGTGTAAGTATTTTTTTGACAATTTGTGAATCTGTAAATTTTGTATTGTTGGTGGTTTGATTCTGATTATTAGCCATTTGCTGGAATCTAAAGAAAATAAGAATATAGTGCATTTTTTTCAAGGTTTCGTCAAAATTTAATTTGTTTATGTGGGATTCGAATATTTTTTACTTGACTTGCTATGGTATTTAAAAAAACGTGTGTGTAAAGAGAATAAAAATTCAAGTAACTGGGGCCTTATTCTCGAGTTTGCTTGACAATTATCGCACATGATATATATCGAACGAAAATATCACATGGGACTTGCGCTCCCTACAAGACGCTATTCTCGAACACAAATAGAAATATTTTGACGCATGTAGAGTGGCAAGACTAAGATGCGGTGGTGTCGTAACTTCCTTTTGTTGGTCAACCAATTGGAATGGTGCCATATTCAACCGCCTTGAGTCAGGTACTGGTCACTCCAGACTCGGGTGGGGGCTGAGGGCTCTGAGGGTGCCGTCAGCAGAAAGCGACTCCGGTCAGACAGGAAGACGTTCAGTGAGGTGACTGGAGGGGTGAGAGTGAGCATTATCCACTCTGAATATCCCTCCTCCTCACTGAATAATGAACAACTGCTACTTCTGCAGAGGTATATCCTGAAGGCCGTGCAGTGCAGTTCAGAGGAAGAGCCAAGTATAAGGTTCCGGGACTGTGCAAAACGGCCTGACTGGCTCCTTATACTTGTGACGACTAAGTCAGCTCGCTTTGACTGGAGCGAATCGTTGGGGGGCTCCAGCCGTGGGAAGGGACTCATCTCAAGCTGGTGAGAGGACAGGACCTACCCAAGCCACACTTCTGTGTGGCATATATCCCGGACGGTGTGGATTCTTCATTGACGCCTGAGGATGTGCTCACCAAACTGAGAAGAATGAATGATGGCCTGAACACTTGGGAGTGGGCTGTACAACACCGAGAAGCCGCTGGACCATCAGGGCACAGACATGGACATTTTCGGTTGACGAAATGTCCATGGGTGCGCTGGAGGGAATTGGCTTCAGACCATTCTTTGGCTTTAGCCAAGGGTAAGGAGGTCTGCGGCCGAGTATAAACCCACAGCCTCTACTACCACCATCGCCAGTCAGCCTACGGCGACTGGAGTAGGCCCTTCCAAGAGTGGAGGGGATCAATCCCCCCTGGCTATACCCTCAGGAAGTGGCACTGTAGGGGGAATTAAATCCACCAGCAGATTAGGCCCTAATAGAGGAGGTGGCAGGATACATCCTTCCACTAGAACCTCTAGATGGAAACAACAGGGGAGAGGAAAATCCACCCCTTGCATGACTACCAAAGGTAGACCCTCCTCTAGGAAGCTTGGTAATCGAGCTTCAGAAAAGTAGGATGGCCCTGCATCCTAAATCCTATCCTAATCCAAAACCTATTTCCTTCCCTTTCCTACTTTTTGACCATCCCCATTATTTTCCCATGACCACCACTATTAAGTGCATACAAGCAAATCTGCATTGTGCTAAGGCTGCAACGTACCGCCTTAGTATGAAATTAAAAGCGGAGCAGATAGACACTGCTCCTCTCCAAGAGCCCTGGACTGCCAATTTGCACCGAACCAAAGGGCTAGGTAATACTTCTGGTAAGATAGTAGAGGTGGGATCTGGTACCAACCCCAGAACCTGTATCTGGATCAGAAACAACTTGCAGTATTTTGCACTTACAGAATACTTTACCAAGGACATGGCAGTCATCCATCTCATGATAACAACAGGAGGGACCAGGCTGTATGTAGTGGCCTGCTGGACCTACTTCCCTGGAGACAGAGATGGAGACCAACCTCCTCCTGCAGAGGTGCGGAAATTGATCACCTCCTGTAAGAGGAACAATTATCACCTTGTAATGGGGTGTGATGCGAACTCCCATCATCTGGTTTGGGGGAGCATGGACACCAACAGGCGAGGTGTGTCACTGTTTGAATACATATTAGGCGAAGATCTGGTCGTCAACAACATAGGCTCGGAACACACCTTTCTAACGGTTAACTGAAGAGTAGTTTTAGATCTCAAGATCAGCTCAAGGCTCTTGAACACAAAAATCTTCAAATGCAAGGTGTCCATATCCTATTTGAGATTGAAATAGGCCCTAGACCTGTGGTGGAGTATCGCGACCTGAGGACGGCGGATTGGAAGGGGTACAAGCAATCCCTCGCCGCCCGAGTTGTGTCCGCTATCCCCACAATGAAGGATCATGCAGAGATTGAGATAGCGGCTGAACAGGTAAGGGATGCTGTGGTCTCAGCGTATCCAGAAAACTGTCCACTAAAGACAAAAAAAGATAGTCGACGGTCTACTTGGTGGAACAAAAGCCTCGAAAAACTATGAAGAGAAGTATGACGTCTCTTCAATCATGCTAAGACTACAGGCAACTGGGAACAATATAAGTCCACTCTTAACACATTACAACAAAGAGATAAACGCTAAAAGGGAGTCCTGGAGGAGGTTCTGTGGGGACATCGCTAATTTGCACAGCAGTGCCAGAATCCACAGAATTCTCTCATACGAGTATGTCCAGGATCGATAAAAAGACCAGATGGTTCCTTTACAGAATCACGGAATGAAACGTTAGAGCTCTTAGCACACCCACACACTTCCCAGATTGTCTGATCCTGAGCAATGAAGATGTCCTGCCAGCCGGGGGTCGGTTAAAACGCCCTCAAAGGGAGGACTGGCGGGTTGCTGTGAAACATTTCCAGCCAGTCAAGGCACCATGGGAGGAGGTCCTACTACAAAAATGGACTGGAGATTCTCCTCCCATTCCTCATCACGCTATATAGAGCCAATCTGGCTTGAAACTATATTCCATCCACGGTGATTAGGCGGGTATACATTCCCAAACTGGGACGTAGTGACCTCCTACCCAAATCACTGAGACCTCTCAGTTTGTAACCTCATTCTTCCTGAAGGGATTGGAAAAAATATTGGGCGGACACATTAGGGAGAACATCTTAATCAACAACCCCCTTAATACCCACCAGTATGCCTACCACACTGGCAAATCTACTGAGTTAGCACTCAATAACTTCGTCGAGAAAATCACTCACTTCCTGGATAACACGGGAGGTGGCGGTGGCTCAATTTCTCGACATTGAAGGAGCATTTAATAATGCATTACCTATCTCCCTCTATGAAGCCACTATTGCTAGAGGGGTGGAACCTACCATTTGTGGCTGGATCGCAAGCATGCTTCACAATCGGACCGTTATTACCTCGTTGCAGGGGGAGGTGGTCAGCTTCAGGACTGTGAGGGGTCATCTTCAGGGGGGAGTTTTATCCCCCCTGCTGCGGTTTCTCTTTGTGGACGATTTGCTGGCTTTCCTGGGTCTGTGGAAGGTTGAGGTCCAGGCATATGCTGATGATCTTGTCATAATGGTTAGAGACAAATCTAAGGAGGAACTTGCAAGTACTCTTCAAGAGGCACTAAATGTAGTGAATGATTGGTGTCGGAGGGTACAGATGTCCGTGAACCCCGCAAAACCATCATTGTTCCATTTACCAGAAGAAGAAGGTTGGACAAATTAAAACCACCTATTCTTATGGGGGGAAACGATTCCATTTACGGAACAAGCAAAATATCTGGGGGTTACCCTAGATAAGGAGTTTAACTGGGACGTACAGTTAGAGAATGTAATCCGCAGGGCTAAACTGTCCCTGTGGACATGCTGTAGAATCTGTGGAAATAACTGGGGAACAAACCCCCAACAGATGTACTGGCCCTATGTAGTGGTTATCAGACAAATGATAACATATGGAGCCATAGTTTAGTGGCCCTAGGCACTTTGTGGTATCGTGAGTGCCAAACTGGCTCACCTACAGAGACAAGCTTGTCTAATAATAACGGGAGCGATAAGCACCGCTCCATCAGCCGCTCTGGAGGTCCTCCTTAATATTCCACCTTTTCACATTTGGCTGGAGAGGGTGGCGCGGTGGACAATGTACAGATTAAAACAAACGGCTGACAGCATGCTGAAGGAAATCAGCCTGGGAGGGTCCGGACTCCTCGATGACATTGAGGGTCATGGGAGTCTGTGAATGGTCTCAGACTTGATGCATACAAAGATCAGTAGAGATCTGTCTTTCAAGACTGTCCTCCCGGAAAGGGAGGACTGGGAACGAAATCACACGACCCTATTGAGTGCCAATCTCTGCTGGTATACTGACGGCTCCAAAACCAATAGGGGGGTAGGAACCGGCGCATATGGGGGCAACACCGATGCTAGATTATCAACCCGGAAAGTACGCAACCATACACCAGGCAGGAGTGTATGCCATCGAGATGTGTGCAAGGGAAAGTATAGAAAACCAGTGAACACACAAATCAATAAAGATATATTCAGATAGCCAGGCTGCAATAAAGGCTCTTGGTTCCTACCGTTGCAATTCAAAAACGGTATAGAGTTGTCAATCTGCCCTCGACGAACTGGGCAGCTGCAATGAGGTGTTGTCGGTCTCGATAATGGGTCACATCGCATCATGCACAGCAAAACACACCTTAAAGACCTGGACAGAAAGAATGACAATCCAGCAATGGCAAAATCTGCCAGGATTAGCTCACTCTAAGGCCTTCATAAATGGCCTGCCAGAGTCAAGGGCTAAAAAACTTCTAGAGCTAAACAGACAACAACTGAGTACTCTAGTCGGCCTGTATACAGGACACTGTCGCTTGCGTCACCACATGCACTGAATTGGAGTCCGTCCGGAAACTGAGTTCTGGTTGTCTATGGAGAGTGACGAAACAGTAGAGCATGTACTCTGTTCCTGTCCAGCGGGGGAACAGGACTAGGCACCTGCTCTTTGGCAAGACAAAACTTGCTCTGGAAGATCTGGATCAACTTTCGCGCACAAAGATTATCGACCTGTGCAGGAGGCTGGCTTTGTTGGGCGAAATATAGACTATTAGGCGTGAGCCACAATATACCTTATGGTCGCAGTGGAGGAACCTATATGGCCCACTTACAATCAAACTTGGACAGATTTGACTATTAGAATTCTATATGATGATATTATACCATTAATGAGAGAATTGAGCACCATTCAACTCAATTCTCGTACCTGATTACCATGAGGCATTTGTCTGATTATTTTTGTTCCTTATAAAATTCAATTCAAACGCTGTTAGAAATGTATTTAAAATTTATTTGCTTACAGGGTGATGTTGGTGCAGTATATTCGAATATCCAGGAAGACAATGACAGATTAATACTAGTTAAAATGATAAAGAAACCATCCAAGTGTAGCAAGACCAAGAGGTTGAATAGATCTACAAAGACAGGGTAGAAGAACTGAATGATGAAAAACTAACCAGTATAGAAGATTTAAAGAAAAACAACAGTGCCCATCCAAGCAACTACGCAGTTAGTATTAGAATCTTCTGGGGAATCAGAACGAAGATGGATAAAGTTAATCAGAGGAGGAAGATGAGAATATATTAGATGATAGTGAAGAAAATATGGAAGTTTCTAACTGAAAGAAAAGTGATCTGGGCTTAAAGATGCTTGTGAAAGAATATAGATAAGACTGGGGAAAAATACAAAGACTGGTAGAAGTTACAACCATATTAATGAGGCTGCTGTCTTAGTCGAAAGTGTACAATTTAAAAGGAAAACCTTGCCTTCCAAGAGTGTAAGTATTTTTTTGACAATTTGTGAATCTGTAAATTTTATTCTGTTGGTGTTTTGATTCTCATTATTAGCCATTTGCTGGAGTCTAAAGAAAATGAGAATATAGTGAATTATTTTCAAGGCATCATGAAAATCTAATTTGTTTATGCAGGATTCGAATTTTTAATCTTTGACTGCTATAGTATAAAGACACAAGTATGTAAAAAGAATAAAACTTCAACTAAACTGCAGACCATCCAAAATTGGTTGTCATACCAATAAAAAAATGCATGTTTATGCAAATTGTTGATTTTTCTTCTCTGATTATTCTTATTGTTTTTGTATTCGATTTGTGTGGCTGAGATGTTTGTTAAATTTAATTCATCTTTCAGGAACACATTTACAAACTGTTTTCAAAGTTTGAAGAGGAGAATGTTTTCCAATCGCTTAAATCAACACGAACACAAAATTGCCCTGCAAAATGATGTGAATAATTTTTGACACCAACATTGTTTGAAAAACATGACATTTCTGGTAAGTAAAAAAAAAATAACGGGATGAATTCTATTGTGTTCTAATGTAAAATTTAACTTCTTTTACTAGCTGTGTGCTGCTTTATTTGTAAAAATTTTTAATAAAGGAATTATTTGAATATTAAATAAATAAGTAAATGTACTATTTTCTTTCCTCGACAGAGTCAAACAAATAAATACATATATTTATTGTTAGCATCGGCTACAATAGTTAATAATTTTGTTAAAAATTGTTGCAAAGTATACAATTACTGGATTGTATAGTATTTAGAATTATTATAATTCTATATGATGATATTATACCATTAATGAGAGATTTGAGCACCATTCAACTCGATTCTCATACCTGATTAGCATGAGGCATTTGTCTGATTATTTTTATGCCTTATCAAATTCTCTTCAAAAGTTGTAAAAAATGTATTTAGAATCTATTTGCTTACAGGGTGATGTTGGTGCAGTATATTTGAATGCTCAGAAAGATGATGACTGAGTTGATACTAGTTAAAATGATGAAGAAGCCATCAAGGTATAGAATGGTCAATAGGTTGAACACACCTACAAAGAGTGGGTAGAAAAACTGGATGATAACAAAGAAACTAGTATAGAAGATTCAAAGAAAAAAGATAGTGCAAGCGACTAAAGAATCTTCCTTGGAATCACTATGAAGATGAAGAAAGTAAATCAGATGAGGAAGATGAAAATATATTAGATGACAGTGAAGAAAATATGGAAGTTTCTGACTGGAAGAAAAGTAATCTGGTCTTAAAGATGTTTGTGAAAGAATATAGATAAGACTGGGAAAAAATACAAAGACTGTTAGAAGTTACAACCATATTAACGGGGCTGCTGTCATAGTCCAAAGTATACAATTTAAAGGGAAAACTGCCTTCCAAGAGTGTAAGTATCTTTTTGACAATTTGTGAATGTGTAAATTTCGTATCGTTGGTGTTTTGGTTCTCATTATTAGTCATTTGCTGGAGTCTAAAGAAAATGAGAATATAGTGCATTATTTTCAAGGCCTCTAGAAAATCTAATTTATTTTTGTGGGATTCGATTCTTTTTATCTTTGACCGCTATGGTATAAAGACACAAGTGTGTAAAGAGAATAAAAATTCAACTAAACTGCACACCATCCAAAATTGGTTGTCATACCAATAAAAAAATGCATGTTTATGCCAAGTGATCCTTTCTTTGCTTTAACCTCAAATGAACATACATTATACCTTACAAATAACCATAAACAATAGAAGGGAATATATTCTTCATTGGTTCATTTGTTTTCCTTGTAAAAAAATTGAATTCGATAAAAACTTATGAAGTTATGGATCAACCTGATACATATTTCTGATTTCACACACTCTTTTATTTACATGATGAAGTTTTTATATATTTCTGACACCTCTTCAGAATTAAATTGTTGATTTTTCTTCTCTGATTATTCTTATTGTTTTTGTATTCTATTTGTGTGGCTGAGATGTTTGTTAAATTTAATTCATCTTTCAGGAACACATTTACAAACTGTTTTCAAAGTTTGAAGAGGAGAATGTTTTCCAATCGCTTAAATCAGCACAAACACAAAATTGCCCTGCAAAATGATGTAAATAATTTTTGACACAAACATTGTTTGAAAAACATGACATTTCTGGTAAGTAAAAAAAAAAATTACCGGATTCATTCTATTGTGTTCTAATGTAAAATTTAGCTTGTATTACTAGCTATGTGTTGGTTTATTTGTAAAATCTTTTAATAAAGGAATTATCCGTTTATTAAATAAATAAGTAAATGTACTATTTTCTTTCTTTAACAGAGTCAAACAAATAAATACATATATTTATTGTTAGCATCGGCTACAATAGTTAATAATTTTGTTAAAAATTCATGCAAAGTATACAATTACTGGATTGTATAGTATTTAGAATTATTATAATTCTATATGATGATATTATACCATTAATGAGAGATTTGAGCACCATTCCACTCGATTCTCATACCTGATTACCATGAGGCATTTGTCTGATTATTTTTATGCCTTATCAAATTCTCTTCAAAAGTTGTAAAAAATGTATTTAGAATCTATTTGCTTACAGGGTGATGTTGGTGCAGTATATTTGAATGCTCAGAAAGATGATGACTGAGTTGATACTAGTTAAAATGATGAAGAAGCCATCCAAGTATAGAATGGTCAATAGGTTGAACACAACTACAAAGAGTGGGTAGAAAAACTGAACGATAAGAAATAAACTAGTATAGAAGATTCAAAGAAAAAAGATAGTGCAAGCGACCAAAGAAGAGTTGGCATTGGAATCGTCTGTGGAATCACTATGAAGATGAAGAAAGTGAACCAGAGGAGGAAGATGAAAATATATTAGATGTCAGTGAAGAAAATATGGACGTTTCTGACTGGAAGAAAAGTGATCTGGTCTTAAAGATGCTTGTGAAAGAATATAGATAAGACTGGGAAAAAAATACAAGGACTGGTAGAAGTTATGACCATATTAATGAGGCTGCTGTCATAGTCAAAAGTGTACAATTTAAAAGAAAAAGGTTGGCTTCCAAGAGTGTAAGTATCTTTTTGACAATTTGTGAATGTTTAAATTTCGTATTGTTGGTGTTCCGATTCTCATTATTAGCCATTTGCTGGAATCTAAAGAAAATGAGAATATGGTGCATTATTTTCAAGGCCTCATGAAAATTTAATTTGTTTATGCGGGATTCGAATTTTTTTATCTTTGACTGCTATGGTATGAAGACACAAGTGTGTGAAGAGAATAAAAATTCAACTAAACTGCACACCATCCAAAATTGGTTGTCATACCAATAAAAAATACATGTTTAGGCCAAGTGATCCTTTGTCTGCTTTACCCTCAAATGAACATACATTATACCTCACAAATAACCATAAACAATAGAAGGGGGAATATATTCTTGATTGGGTAATTTGTTTTCCTTATAAAAATAATTGAATTCAATAAAAACTTATGAAGTTGTGGATCAACCTGATACATATTTCTAATTTCACACACTCTTATTTACAATGATGAAGTTTTTATATATTTCTGACACCTCTTCAGAATTAACCTGTTGATTTTTCTTCTCTGATGATTCTTATTGTTTTTGTATTCTATTTGTGTGGCCGAGACGTTTGTTAAATTTAATTGATCTTTCAGGAACACATTTACAAACTGTTTTCAAAGTTTGAAGAGGAGAATATTTTCCAATCGCTTGAATCAGCAGGAACACAAAATTGCCCTGCCAAATGATGTAAATAATTTTGGACAAAAACATTGTTTGAAAAACATGACATTTCTGGTAAGTAAAAAAAATAACCGGATTCATTCTATTGTGTTTTAATGTAAAATTTAGCTTATGTTACTAGCTATGTGCTTCTTTATTTGTAAAAACTTTTAATAAAGGAATTATCCGTTTATTAAATAAATGAGTAAATGTACTATTTTCTTTCCTTAACAGAGTCAAACAAATAAATCATATATTTATTGTTAGCAACAATAGTTAATAACTTTGTTAAAAATTGTTGCAAAGTATACAATTACTGGATTGTATAGCATTTGGAATTATTATAATTCTATATGATGATATTATACCATTAATGAGAGATTTGAGCACCATTCAACTCGATTCTCATACCTGATTACCATGAGGCATTTGTCTGATTATTTTTGTTCCTTATCAAATTCGATTCAAAAGTTGTAAAAAAATGTATTTAGAATCTATTTGCCTACAGGGTGATGTTGGTGCAGTATATTTAAATGCTCAGAAATATGATGACTGAGTTGATACTAGTTAAAATGATGAAGAAGCCATCCAAGTATAGAATGGTCAATAGGTTGAATACAACTACAAAGACTGGGTAGAAAAACTGAATGATAAAAAAGAAACTAGTATAGAAGATTCAAAGAAAAAATATAGTGCAAGCAACTAAAGAAGAGTTAGAATTGGAATCTTCTGTGAAATCACTATGAAGATGAAGAAAGTGAATCAGAGGAGGAAGATGAAAATATGTCCGATGATAGTGAATAAGATATGGATGTTTCTGACTATAAAAAAAAAATCTGGGCTCAAAGATGCTTGTGAAAGATTATAGTCTAGGCTGGTAAAAGATATAAAGACTTGTAGGAGTAGTGACATATTAATGATACTGCTGTCAGTCAAAAGTATAAAACTTAAAGGAAACACTTTGTCTTCCAAGAGTGTAAGTATTTTTTTAACAATTTGTGAATCTGTAAATTTCGTATTGGTGTTTTGATTCTGATTATTAGCCATTTGCTGGAATCTAAAGAAAATAATATAGTGCATTTTTTAAGATTTCGTCAAAATAGAATTTGTTTATGTGGGATTCGAATTTTTTTAGCTTTGACTTGCTATGGTTTAAAAGACATGTGTGTAAAGAGAATAAAAACTCTACTAACCGGGGCCTTATTCTCGAGTTCACTTGACAATTATTGCAAATGATATACATTGAATGAAAATATCGCATGCGACTTGAGCTCCCTACAAGACGCTATTCTTGAACACCAATAGAAATATTTTGGCACATGTCGAGTGGCTTGACTAAGATGTGGTGGTGTCGTAACTTGCTTCTGTTGGTCAACCAATTGGAATGCAGCGTCCCATGTGTCTTACTATTAATGGATTATGAAATTTCCTGCTTAAAAATGCCGATGCAAAAAAGCATCTTCAAGATGAAGGTCCATTAGGAATTTACCATGCTGAAACGATTCAAAAGTATACAGTTTCGGTTAGGTAACTAGTAACTCATGGCTTTTCAGAAAGTAACGTTTAAATTAATAAATGTGATAAAAATACTACTATAACAGGGTCCCCACTTGTCTGGAAAACCGGGAAAGGTCTGGGAATTTGTAGAAGAAAAAATGTCATGGAAATCAGGGAAAAATTGTAAAAATTGACTTAAGTCAGGGAATTATTAAATATCTCTGTCAGAGACAAATTATTTGTTTCTGTTTTATGATAAGTAATTAAAACAGTCTGTTTGCTTTTTGTGCAATTCTAAACCATTTATTTAATCACTTCTTTTTCCACAAAACCACTTTTTTTTTAATTTCCTTAGTTACTTCTTTTTCCACAAAACCGCATTTTTTTAAATTTCTGTGTACATTGGTTGCTTTGTGTTTGAAATGGGGAAGTGTTTTACGCCATGAGGCAAAGAACTACCTATTGTATTCTGGAGTAGAAAACCAAAGCTGAGATAAATGAAGATCTAGAACTACTAATGGGATGGACGAACACAAATTGTCTAACTATAAATGAAAAGAAATCCTACTTAATCCACATACAGAAAACCACTAAACGACACCAAATGAATATTACAATTAAAGGAAGAAGCATAAAGGAAGTAGACAGTGTAAAATATCTAGGCCTAAACATTGATAAAAACTTAAAATGGACTAAACACATAATGAGCTACAATTTGAGATATCATCATATATAGCAATGGCTTATAAAATCAAAAACTGTCTCCCAAAATCACAGAAGATAATGTTGTAAGAGGCATATATAAAAAGTAAATTGATGTACATGATTCCTTTCTGGGGAACTGGCAATAAAACAGATATATCTAGTATACAAAGGATACAAAATAAAATCCTAAAATTAATATATGATCTGAGTTATTGGACCCCAACAAATGAAGTTTTCGAAAAAAACTAAACAATTAGACATTGCAGAACTAACAAATTATGAAACAATGAAAATCATCCACAAACTAAGACAGAGAGAAACAAAAACCAGAACTGCAAATGAGACACAGCAACGAAGTACATAGTTATGGTACAAGGAGACGTTTAGACATGAGAACAGAGGCTGCAAGAACAAACGCAGGACAAAAAAGGATACTATTTAATGGTGTAAAACTATACAATGAAATACCTGAAGAAATGAAAAGATTAAAAACAAACAAATGGAAAAGTGAGGTAAAGAAGTACTTGCTGAACAAGAGAACACTATGATAATAGAGACATTAATGTAGTATTGAAAACTAGTTCCCAATTACACATGTTAAATTTGTGTTTTTATTTATTATGTTGTCAGACATAACCCTTAAAGGGTTTTTATGATGTATTATTGAACTGAATAAAAAAAAGTGTTGGGGGTAAATCGTAGAAGACCAGAGTCAGGCAAATAGGTTTTGGCATGTCAGGGAAATTGATATGCAGTGAGAACCCTGTATAAATGAAATTAAAATTTTGATGTGCACTATTAAAAAAAGTGCTGCAAATTGAATCATAACTTCCACATAGCTGTGATCATTTATTCTGTGCAGAAAGACATTCTCATGGAATGAATTTACGGCCCATGGTTTGACCACAAAGGAAATATTTGTATTCCTGTACTCATAAACTTTTTAAACGTTATGTTACTAGAGTTTTATTGACAGTATGTCAATTTTCACCAAATCACCGCTTATTTATCCTCTACCCCCTGAAGCGGTCTTACCTAAAAACAATTCGAAGCGTTGCTTTGTCGGGGACTAACTGGATACCAAATTTGAAGATGATCTCTCAATTCGTTCGAAAGTTATTACGCCTATTAACAGACAGACGTACATGCCTACACACCGACCGACCGACAGACAAAAAAAATTCGTTTCAGAATCTAGTTTTCTATATGTTTTGAGATTTTTACGCCGTTTTAACAACAACAAAAAAATCGACATTTTTCAACAATATTTGGCCCACACACATTCAACCCCTAATTTAATTTCAGCACAGAATGCCAGATGTTTGATGAAATTAAAAGTTTTCTAATAAATAAACTTTAAAACGTTATATATATATATATATATATATATATATATATATATATATATATATATATATATATATATATATATATATATATATATATTACTCTAGTTTTAACGAAAAAATTTCAATTATCACCAAATCACCCCACCCAAAGCAATTTGACCCAAAAACAATCGTTCGTTTGTCGAGTGCTAACTATGTACCAAATTTGAAGATGATATCTCAATTCGTTCTAAAGTTATCGTGGCTACAGACATACAGACTGACAGACCAAAAAAAAAAATTCGTTCCCAAAACATGTTTTATATGTTTTGATACTTTTTACGATGTCTAAGCAAAAAAGAATTTTTTACTTTTTGTCGCCGATGCGATACTTTCACACATGATGTGGAAGTAACAAAGCTATGCATAGCAACAGAAAAAAAATGTTGTATAGTGCAGAATTTGTCAGTGAAAGGTTTTCTTCTGTCTTTACCATAATACAGGTAAAATATTTATTAAATGGTATATCCAGTACAAGCTTTAACAAGACAAAAAGTGCTCACTAGCATTGATCCAGAAATACTTGGGTTTTTGATATATACTGATCCATTTGAAAGATATGACATCATAATGTCATTAAAAAATACATCAGCTGTAGGACATGATAAGATTCCTGTTGTGGTCTTGATGTACTGTGCCCCTATCATAGCTGAGCCTTTAGTATATTTAGTAAACAAAATCTTTGAAGAAGGAAAGTATCCTCAAGAATTGAGATGATCAATTGTCATACTCTTGCATAAAAGTGGGTCACTGACAGAGCTAGTAAATTATAGGGAGTCTCCATTCCATCCAACTTATCAAAGATAATTGAAGAAGTGTTAGTCCATAAAATATACAAGTATTTACAAGAAAACTCAATACTAAATCATTTTTCAAAATGGCTATGTAAAAGGCAGATCAACTAGTAGGTCTATATATCAGCTAATGGAGGAAATCATGGATGGCTTCAACAGGAGACAACATGTAATGGGAGTGCTTTTGGACCTATCGAAGGCCATCGATTATGTGAACCACAACATTTTATTGAGGAAACTTGATAATCTGGGATTTTGTGGTGCCCCTTTCAATCTGCTCGCCCCATACCTGCAGGGTAGGGAGCAGTGTGTTTTGACAATAAATAGAGTAACAGGAAGGATGGTGCTAAGTAGGTGGGGAGCAGTGAAGAGAGGAGTTCCACAGGGTTCAATATTGGGGCCACTACTGTTCCTCATTTATGCGAATGAAGTGTCTGTCTTGATTGCTCATCAGGACGTTCTAACATAGATCTGGATGTTGAAGTTACTCTGAACACATTCAAGGAGTGGTGCACGGCTAACCAGCTTAAACTAAACATTGGTAAGACTGTGCTTATAAAATTTAACAAAGTGCAGTGTACTAGTGTCATGTTTGAAAACCAATCAATTGCAGTGAGTAAAAGTGTGACATTTTTAGGAGTAACGCTGGACGAGGAACTCAACTGGAGTCTGCATTTGGACCAGGTTACTTCAAGACTGGCCTCTTTAGTGTATGCATTGAGAGTTATCGCTTCTTCAGTGAGCAGGGAAGCAAGCTTGTCCGTCTACCATGGTGATGTCTAGACTCAGATATGGGGTCATTTTCTGGGGCAATTCGACAGAAACTTCTAGGATCTTCATTCTCCAGAAGGGATGCATATGGGCAGTCTATGGATTGAAAGGCAGAGAAACATGTAGAACAGTTTTCAAAAAAAGTTAACTGCTCATCTTTCCGGCATTGTATGTGTTTTAAGTAATTAATAAAGAAACACTATAATGAATTTTTTAGTCACAGAAAAATTTCTCATGTTTACAATACTCGTGGCTTAGTTGCTTGATATCTTGTTCAACCACATACAAATCTGACCAAAATACAGAAGAGTGTGGGAACCATTAAGGTTTCATAATTCCTTGCCTGAAGGCTTAAGGACTCGCCATTAAAAGTCAACTATGTACCAAAATTTAGATCTGTAAGTTAAAAGAAAAAAGTTATAGGCATTTAAAGAAAATAATTTTGGGTGCCACTGGTGACCATAAAAACGCACAAAAACGAAATATTTTGTGTGGCTAACAAAATCTATTGTATATTACAGGCACAGATTAAGTTTTTTGATGCAAAAAAAGTCAAGAAATGCCAGAAAACTACTTAGAAGATTTTATAATTTTTTCTCTTAAAACATCAGTCGCAATTTAAAACGTCAAAATTGGCAACTTTTAGGTTGAGAAACCTCAACCTGAAACAAATACGGGTTATGTAGAGAAAAGGTCGCAAGAAGAGTGTTTTACAAACCCTTAAGTTTCAGCTTCAATGTCAGCGTCCTTGTCCTTCATTTAACTAAAAAAAATTCCAGAAAATTATGGTTTAATACTCTACAATTTTTAGCCAATTTTCATAGAAAAAATTTGCTATTGAGGAGACTACAACTTTGATTTTGAAAAGATTTCTTTAAATGAGCGCGAACTAGGACACCTAGAACCTACATGCGATGTTCTTTTCAATTTTTATCTGTTTACATATAATATACAGTGTGACGCATTTCTACAGTAAGCTCAATATTGCTGTTATATTACAGAAGATACTAGAAAAAATTGTAGACGTTAATTATAGGGCATCTTGAGCTGCATCTTAAAAAATTATTTCAACAATCACAAAGTGGCCTGTAAGTCGTTGATGATACCTAAATATTTTTTTCCGAACGCCCTTATATTATTGCATTATTGCATTTTTTTTATCGAAATATGAAGCATGTTTTCTTATAGTGAATTTTCTTTAACAAAAAAGCACTAATGAGAAGATCGTGACTTGAATTTTGAAAACATTTCTTCACACTAGGCCCTTCGAACCCATATCCGGCCGATAACTAAAAAAATAATGCGTCGATTTTTATCAAATTTGGTGAGTACCGTCCCTTTGCAAGTGGATCAGCTCGTTAGCCAGGAAAATCGTCCTTGGTTTTCCCAGAAATTTTGCTTTTCTTGCGGAAATTTTTATATCTTTGGAAATAACAAAGTTAGGGCAACCAAATTTGGTATGCGTGTTTGTACCAAAATTGCAGTCTGTAAGTTAAGACAAAAAAGTTATGGGTATTTAAAGGAAAACAAGTTGGGGTTTTCCTCGAAGCGTCAAAATCGCGATTTGAAATGTCCAAATTGACATCATTTAGGCATAGAACCTGAAACAAATACGGATTATATAAACAAAATGTCGCAAGAAAAGTGTTCTGCAAACCCTTAAGTTTCAGCTTCAACCGCCATTGTCCTTCATTTTACTAAAATATTTCCAGAAAATTCATTTCAAATAGACCGTTTCTCTAACGCTTTGGCAGTAGTTTTGGTTAAGTTTATAGTTTAATAGTATATAATTTTTAGCTAATTTTCGTGGAAAAAATTCGTTAAGGAGGAGACCGTGCCTTTTGAATTTAGAAAAGATTTCTTCAAATGTGTGCAAACTAGGTCCCCTAGAATCCATATCCGGGGTTAGTTTCAGTTTTTATCTGTTTACATATATACAGGGTGTGACATTTCTACGGTAAAGCTCAATATATTCGTTATGACACAAGAACAAATTGTATATGTTAATTATAAGGTGTCTTGAGCTGCATCTTCTAAAATTATTTTGACAATCACAGGTGGTCTGTAAGTCGTTGGTGTTACAATTTTTTTCGAACATACCTTATTGCATTTTGCATTTTTTATTGAAATATAATGCATGTTTATAAGAAAAAAATTCGAGGCACAGTAAGTTCGTATTGGTAGCGAATTTTTATTAAATGCTTCAAATTTCAATAACTCAGTTTGCTATTAATCTAAGGTTCGTTGGTTAGGAAACCAGGTTTCCCCTAAATATTTCACATTTATTTTCAGAAGATTTGTGTACATTTTCAAACAATAAAGTTTTTTTGATAAATTATGGTACATTGTTTCTACTATATAGGTTATACCAGTAACCAAATATTGTGCCTGCTTCTATTTAAAGAGGCATATTTGCTATTAAAAACATTATTATGAAAATTCACTGCCATAACGCATTTTCTGCATCCAGACTTTTCCCGGAAAACCCGGCCCGATTTGCCTGGCGAACGAACTTATCCAAGCCACTTACAAAACCAAGGTACACGCCAAATTTTATCAAAATCAGCCCATTATTTTTTGAGTTATCGGTGTGATATATATATATATATATATATATATATATATATATATATATATATATATATATATATATATATATATATATATATATATATAAACATAAAAAATTGTAACTGGGTTCTGGGGTCCTTGTTCGTGCTCATTTGAAAGAAAATTCAAAAGTCGGAATATCCCCATTAGTGAATCTTTTCTACGAAAATTCACTAAAAGTACCATCATTTTGTTTCTCCAGTAAATGTTTTTAGTGGGTAATTTTGTTTTGTTTTGTTTTAGGGATCACATAAAAGGAAAGTAGATGTTTGGTGTTCTTGTTTATGTTTGGTGAGTACTTTTCTGTTATTTTTGTTTTGTTTTCTTTGGAGTGGGAGATATACTTTCAAAAACAATTAATCTAAAACTCGTACATAATACATAATAAATTATAATAAAAATTATGATGATAAAATTTATCTCTGATATAACGTGAAGAATTAAACTTCCTTGGATGTCTGATCTGTACAAGACAAGTAGTTTATCTGAAACTTATTACTTATTGATCTTTGATAATTAATTTATGTTTTTGTTTTCAGATGGCTTTCGTAAACTTCTGTTCTTTGTGCGGAACAACATATGAGTGACAGGTTAAACATTGAAGACATTCCTCTTCAGGTAAGGTTAGTAGTCAATAGTTAATTTACAATACTGGTTTCAAATAAATTCAAATAAGTCCTTATAATGATGAACCCTAATGAATTTCTGACACCTCTTCAGAATAACCTTGTTGATTCAACTTGTCTGAATTTTATTTATCACTTTCTGCATTTTGCTTTTTCTTTTCACGATTTTTAAAATTGAAATTGTTTACAGGTTCGCTGTTATCAAGAAATGGGATAGCTCCAGCCAGGCCAGAGCAGTAAAAGAATATTTTTATTGTATTAGGTTCCAAATGAAACAAATACAGTAGGGGTTGCTTCACTTGCTTCATAAGTGAAACCAGAGAAGTCTACATATGTATTTGGTATGGAATGGTTGTCCCAAATAAGGACAACCACAATTAATGAATTCATAAGAGACTTTCTTTACTGCATTGTGGGAAAATTTATAGAGACTTGAGCAATTATAACCAAATTGTAATTGTGACTTCTTGGTTTTTGCAATAAAACAAAGTGTATTATTTTATTATAATAATAAGTTTATTTCAATATAGGAAATCCTAATACATACAAACAAATTA
This sequence comes from Tillus elongatus, assembly GCA_964006375.1. Lineage (NCBI taxonomy): Eukaryota > Metazoa > Arthropoda > Insecta > Coleoptera > Cleridae > Tillus > Tillus elongatus. The sequence continues at coordinate 173,726,520 of OZ023263.1, read as the reverse complement.
ACATTTAATCATACATGTGCTCTCAACATCAATAACTGACAAAGTTTCCTCCTAAATAAACCCAATGTACCAGAATTTCCTAAATCATCAGGTAAGCTGTTAAACTCGCTGATACCTCTATAAAAAAAACACTGACTTCATTGCTCCGCTTATATAGGTTCTATATATGTGCAGACCATCAGCACCCCTTGTATTATATTGGTGAATGTCTCTGTTAAAAACCAGAAATGAATCGAAATAGGCTGGCAACAGATTCTTCGCAAGTTTAAAAACAAATATCATCGTTAAATAGTACAGTCTATCTGCAACGCATTGCCAGTTCAAAGTCACTAGCATCAATTTTATAGGTGTATATTTGCTCACTTCTAAGACAATTTGCATTCCACGATTCTGCAGTTTCTGTAACATATTCAGAGAGTTCAGATCCATCACGTGAATCAAGGTAGCACAGTAATCAAAATGAGGTTGTAACAGTGTGCGATACACCGTGATTCTAGCAACACTGACAAATTGTGACTGAGTCTGCTGAACAAAAATAATTTTTTCCTTATTTTCTTGCTTATGTACTCAGAGTGACTCTTAAAGTTAAGTGCCTCATCCAAAACAAAACCCAAATATTTCATTTCTTTTACAAATTCTATCGTCTTGTTTTCAATCATCAAAGTTACATTATTACAATCTATCTTCTTTAGCCTATACTTACTACCCAATAACATAGCTTTTGTTTTGTTCGCATTCAACCCCAGTCTGTTTGGTCATGTAGGTATGCAGCAAACCTATCAAGAACTTCATTCATCCTTGTAACCATATTTGCAACATTGTCTTCGGTACAGGCAGTCAATGTGTTGTCAGCAAGAAACTTATATATTCAAAATCTCCACTGAAATTAATATCATTCATGTAAATGATAAAAAGTAGGGGTCCGAGTATACTCCCCTGAGGAACTCCAGCGCAGCACACCACCTCATCTGATATTTCTTTCTCTAATCTGGTTCTCTGTGTCCTGCCCGTCAAGTATTGCCTCAGCCATCCTAACACATTTCCACCAATACCATAATATACCAGCTTCCGCATAAGAATATCCCTGTCAATTGTTTCGAAAGCTCTCTTAAGATCAACAAACCTAGCTAGTACATATTTCACTTGATCTATTGCTTCCTTCCACTTAGAAATTGTCAGCTGCAAAGCAGTCTCGCAAGAATGATGCTTTCTAAACCCAGACTGATAACCAACAACAGATTGTTTGTCTGAAAATAATCCATTAACTGACAATATACAAAATGTTCCAATAGCTTTGCAACACTCGGCAGAGTATTCACAGGGCGACCCTCTTTCTCTCCTTTTGGAATTGGTATAATTGTACTGCATTTAAGGGCCTCCGGAAAAGCACCATATTTAAGGGAGACATTAATAAAATTACATGACCAATCACTCCAAAGGTTACTCTCAAAAACTCCGTACTGAGGATCTCTCTGATGCTACCTATTTTCATCATGTTTACATATTTATTCAGATCAGCCAGAGTCACAGGCTCAAAGTCAACAAAAGAACATGCAACCAAGGGATAACCCTCATGAAACCAAGGACAACCCACTGGAATTGAATCTACAATCACATTAATACTATTTACAAAATATACATTGAATTTTGCACATGCCTCCTTTCTCGTTGCTGCAAAAGAATCCCTACTATTACAGCCGAAGTTGAAATCCAGAAAGTTCACCGCATCACCTTCAGCTTTGTACAGTGTTTTTAGTGTTTTCCACATGTCCTTCGAATTACCTCTATTTGAGTCAATTTTCCTTTCAAAATATTTCCTCTTTTTATCCTTTAGCAGATTTACAAACTCGTTCGTATACAACTTGTATACAGTCCACAAATGCTTATGTCTATCTCCCACAGAAGTCTTTAAAATTTTATAAGCGCAGTACCTCTCTTTTGCTTTACGCTTAAGCTCTTCATCATACCAAGGAACCTGTTTATTAGCAACCCTATATGTAACAAGAGGAGCAAATCTATCAGCAAACATTAGTATAATACTAAACTGTAAGAAAATGTAGATTCTTTTAATTGAGAATTATAGGAATATGATGTAAAAGTGTCAAATTTCACTTTCTTTAATAATTCCAAATTAAAACCGGTCATATAAGCTAGAGTTAACTTTGATAAAAGAAGTAAATAAAATATCCTGGTTATATCTTGGCATTTTTTAGTAATGTCGCCAGAAGCAAATTAATACAACAGTTTTCATCATCTCATTTGAGATCACCATTGTTCTCATTTGTTACATAATTACTGTCCTTTTAGATTTTATCTAACGTGCCATTCACATTAAAGAAACGCATCCCATCTGTGCAGTGTTCAGAGCTAGTTTCATCCTGGGCTATATTTCGAGGCCATGGAGAGAGGCAAATGTGTATAGGCTACTAATGGGCATCGTAGTTACTTTTCAATACTTGTATGTAATCTTTACTTTTGAATTCACTATTCGTTACAAAGTAATCATTAAGGGTTTGTAGGTTCCATAGACCCAATACCAATATCAAGTGCTACAAATTACCGTATACAGATCTGTTATGCTCCGCTCCTTTCACGAACATTGCCTAATTGGTGTAGCTACTACTGTACAGATTTTTTTATTTACCGAAAACTAAGGATAGAATATAGGGTAAAGTCTGGAGAGATGGCTCACCTTTTTTTTAAGTTACATAAAAATCAAGTTACATAAAAATCAAGTTTGAACTAGTGTTCTTTAAGAAACAGGTCCAGTAATATATTAAGTTTTTATATTCAAGTAATACAAGCAATAAACAAAAATCACATTCTATTTTGGCACAAAAAAATAAAAACTAATAAAAAACAACTCGACCGACATATATGGGTGAGATGGCGCATATCATTAAAATAACATCGGCGGAGGTGGCCTGTTAACAAGACATTCATAAAAAAATCTCGGGACGCAGCAAGTGCGTTATGGTAGTGAATTTTCATAAAAATGTTTTTATTGCAAATATGTGTGTTTTCTTTTTAAGAAAGCAGACATCAATTTTGGTTACCAGTATAACCTATATAGAAAAAGCAGGCATCAAATTTGATTACCAGTATAACATATATAGTAAAAACAATGTGCCATGTTTCATCAAAATAACTTGATTGTTTGAAAAGGTACAGAAATTTCCAAAAGTAAACCAAAAGTGTTACTGAAAAAATACGTTTCTTGGTCAATCTTATAGGTTAATAGCAAATTGAGCTTTTCAAATATGAAGCATTTAATCATAATTCGCAACAACAACGCACTTGCTGCCTCCAGAATTTCTTAACTTACAAACATGCATTATATTTCGATGGAAAATGCAAAAAAATTAGGCGTTTTCGACAAAAAAAATTTATTTGTATCACCAATGACTTATGGGCCACCCTGTGATTGTCGCAATAATTTTTTAAGATGTAGCTCAAAACACCGTATAATTAATGTATACAATATTTTTTCATATCTTGTATAATAACGAATATATTGAGCTTTATTGATTTTTTACGAAAATTCGACAAAAATTTTATACCATTAAACAATAAACTCTATAGCTAAGGCTACTGCCAAGCATCAGAGAAAGGGTCTATTAGAAATGAATTTTCTGGAAACATTTTAGTAAAATGAAGGACAATGACGGTTGAAACTAAGAGTTCGGTGTATGTAAAACATTCTTCTTGAGACATTTTCTTTCTATAGCCCGTATTAGATTCAAGTTATTTGCCTAAATGTTGCGAATTTTGACGTTTTCAATTGTCACTTTGACGTTTTGAGGAAACCCCCAATTTATTTTTCTTTAAATGCCCATAACTTTTTTGTCTTTTGACCTACAGAGCTAAATTTTGGTAGGTGGCACACCTATAACGATATAAACTAGCTTACCAAATTTGGTTGCCCTTACTTTGTTAATTTTGGAGATATAAATATTTTGCGAAAGAAAACACAAATTTTTCCGGGAAAACCTCGGAGGATTTTCCTGGCTAACAAAATTATCCAAGCGACTTGCGAAAGGAATGTACTCACCAATTTTGACGTTTAAAATCGCAATTTTGACGTTTTGAGGAAAATCCAAATTTATTTTTCTTCGAATGCCTGTAACTTTTTTATCCTTTAACCTACGGAGCTAAATTTTGGTAGGTAACTTGCCTATAATGATATAAATCCGCATATGAAATTTGGTTGCCCTTACTTTGTTAATTCCGGAGATATATATTTTTTTCGAAAGAAAACACAAAATTTTCCGGGAAAACCTGGACCGATTTTCCTGGCTAACGAACTTATCCAAGCCATTTGCAAAAGGAATTTATTCACCAAATTTAATCAAAATCGGCACATTATCTTTTGAGTTATCGGTGTGATACATATATATATATATATATATATATATATATATATATATATATATATATATATATATATATATATATAAACATATAAAAATTTAAACCGACCCTGGATATGTGTTCTGGGGGGCCTAATTAGCGCTCATTTGAAGAAATTTTTTCAAAATTTAAAAGTCGGGATCTCCTCATTAGTGATTTTTTTTAAAGAAAATTCACTAAAAAGTAAACTATACACAAAAATTTAGATTTCTATGTTGCAAGAAAAAAAAGTTATAATAAAATATTTGGTGCCAGATCATTTCTATGAAAATTCACTACCATAACGCACTTGCTGCGTCTTTGAGTTTTTAAGTAGTCTCTTTTGCTTTTTCACTATAGTTTTTTATTTTTTAACAAAATTTGTTTGTGTAGCTTATATAGATTCAGGATAGAGCCCATTGATACTGTGTCTCGAGGAATAGCTAGCGGTATCAAAAATATTTTAAATCATAAGATTTTTTTTTTAAATGCATGATATTCTGCTTTTCGGTTTTCTTCTACGTTTTTTTGTCAGTCCAGGGTTAGGTATGGGTTAGGTAAAAGGATCCGGGTCAGGTCCGGATCAGGTCAGGTTAGGTCGTTCAGGTCTGCTTCGTAGAGTGTTTAGTGCATAAACATGAAAAATGGTGTCCCTTCAACCCCCAAAAAGCTGCGGGGGACTAGGAGCAAATATACGTGGTGCAGGGGAAAAACATGTTTAGGAGAAAGTGTTGATACAAAAAGTGAAAAGGCTGCTTATAGAGGTCGAACTAAGTTGTTTTTACTGATTTTTCCTTTATATTTCCTTCTCCGCCGAGCATCCCTATTCACTCCGGGTCTCGTAACTTTTGGAGGGGTTGATTCCACAACATATATCTTGTTGCTTATGCACACATTGAGTCTTTTAAGCATGTTTACTGAAATATTTTTCAAAACTCACGTATGCCGATCATCTGCATAATTACCGTTAAATATCTTTTACTTGCACAAAAGAAAGAAATTAGTTTTTATGAATTATATTCATTACTGCATCCATACGCACCAGCAAGATTAACCATTTTTTAAATATAAAAAAAGCAAAGGTCAAACCGCTTAAGTCGCGGAAGCAAAAAAAGTCTGAACGCAGCAAGTGCGTTATGGTAATCAATTTTCATTAAATGCTTCAAATTTGAATAACTCAATTTTCTATAAACCTAGAAGGTTGAATTTTGGCACGTGGTAAGGCCTTTACCAAGACAACATATTCACATAAATTTCATCAAAATAGCTTTGTAATTTTCGGAGATAAACATTTTTTTCGAAAGAAAACTTAAAATTTTTATTTATATTATATTTATATAAACATATAAAAATTGAAACTGACCCAGGATATTTGTCCTATGGGTCCTATTTCGCAGTCATTTGAAAAAAATGTTTGTCAAATCTCACCATAGATACCTCTCCATTTGAATTTAGTTAATTGTTCCCAATAAAAATTCACTAAAAGGAGAAACGGACCGGGCCGGACTCGAACCAGCATCGTCCGCTTGACATACAAGTACTCTTCCAATGAGCTACCGACGCTTCGTAATAAACGAATTCTTTACATTGTATTTACACATACAGCACCTTACCGTCAAGAATTTGGTATCGGAAATTAAATGTAAGTGTCTAGCTAAATAGCAAATTGCAGAATTGATTGATTTATTTCGCCGATCGCTGAAACATATTCGAGTGTAGACTGTTTCGGTCTTAAATAACATTCAAATGTTACTAATGGCATGTAACCTTAAAGATGATTGGACATATTATGAATGAAAATGAAATGCGTTCGTGGAATCACAATTTTAGTGCGCCATCTTTTAGAAAATAGCTGGTCTACGGATGGTACCGAAACGCACTAGTTTGACAACACATATTGACTAAATAATTAAGGTATGTCATATTTTACATTTCACTTTGCATTACGTTTTTATTTGGAATCCAAAAGACCTGAAATTTAAGAAACTTATTCTTGGATACCTAATCTAGGCAAAGAGTGATTTTGAGCTAATTCTGTGACAAAAAATTGTCAAATCATGGTTTGGCAAAAACGTTGTATTTTCGTTATAAACGGGATATTTGCTTACAAAAATCTTTATTGCCTTCCTCAAACCTCAATCTAGCTATTATATACTATATTTTCAGTCTAAGGCTTTAATTGGGACAGTTCAACAAGCTACAAATATAGTGTATTTTAAGCATTTTATTGAACCCCCCTCTTAACGATAAACTCTATAGCTAAGACTACTGCCAAGTGTCAGAGAAAAGGTCTATTTGAAATAAATTTTCTGGAAACATTTTATTAAAATGAAGGACAATGACGGTTGAAGCTAACACTTCAGGGTTTGTAAAACATTCTTCTTGAGACATTTTATTTCCATAGCCGGTATTAGATTCAAGTTCTTTTCCTAAATGTTGCCAATTTTGACGTTTAAATCGCAACTTTGACGTTTTGTGAAAAACCCCAATTTATTTTTGTTTAAATGCCTATAACTTTTTTGTCTTTTGACCTACAGAGCTAAATTTTGGTAGGTAACTTCCCTATAATGATATAAACCCGCGTATAAAATTTGGTTGCCCTTACTTTGTTAATTTTGGAGATATAAATTTTTTTCGAAAGAAAACACAAAATTTTCCGGGAAAACCACGTCGGATTTTTCTAAATAACGAACATATCCAAGCCACTTGCAAAAGGAAGGTACTCACCAATTTTGACGTTTAAAATCGCGATTTTGACGTTTTGAGGAGAACCCAAATTTATTTTTCTTTGAATGCCTGTAACTTTTTTGTCATTTAACCTACGGAGCTAAATTTTGGTAGGTGACTTTCCTTTAATGATATAAACCCGCGTATGAAATTTGGTTGCCCTTACTTTGTTAATTTTGGAAATATAAATTTTTTTCGATTTTTTTTGAAAGAAAACACAAAATTTTCCGGGAAAACCTCGGCGGATTTTCCTGGCTAACGAACTTATCCAAGCGACTTGCGAAAGGAAGGTATGTGCCAAATTTTATCAACATCGGCCCATTATTTTTTAAGTTATAGGTGTGACACATAAATATATATATATATATATATATATATATATATATATATATATATATATATATATATATATATATATATATATATATATATATATATATATAAACATATAAAGTCTGAAACTGACCTCGGATTTGGGTTCCGGGGGTCCTATATAGCGCTCATTTGAAGAAATTTTTTCAAAATTCGAAAGTCGAGATCTCCTAATTAGTGAATTTTTTTTAAGAAAATTCACTAACATAACAAAACAACCCAAATTTAAGTTTAATAATAAGTATTTAAATAAAAGTTATTGGGAGTTCTTGTACATTCTACACCCCGAATCCAATCTTCTTTACTTTTAGTCGTTTGGTAATTATCTCCACATCCCACACATTCATTTTCGTTATCATTATCGTCATCAGTGCCGCTCTTAGATGCTAATGAAACATCTGTTGCACTCTCTGAAGAACTATAATCTTTTTTCTTATTTATTTATTTATTTTTCTGAGTTTTCTTTGCTTTCCTTTCTTCTTTTTTACGTTGGTTTTCAGCTTTCTTTTTAGTAATATTTTCTTTTTCAGTTAGCACGGCAGCTAATTGTCGACTGCGAGATTGACAGTATTGACTTTCGATGTTGATGGTTCAGGTGTTTCTGCTTCTTCTTCTTCTTTATTTTTACTACTTGAACTGGTGGCTGGTATGCAAGGGTCATTACTGGACAGTTTATCTTGTTCCTTTTTGTCAAAATTTTCGAAAATATTAGAATTCTCATCGCAAAGCTATGCGTACTCTGGAATAGCATCTATATTTAGAGGATAGAGTCCCGTCGATCGAAAGGCAGATACCACATTGTCTACAGTGGCCGATTTTGACCAAGCTTCTCCTAATAATTTTCCAAATTGTAACCTGTTGATAGCCCTGGTTGGATTAGCCTGAATAAATGTGTTATGCTTTTAAAAAAGCTCTGTCCAAAAGCTGTAAAAAATAAGTTGTATGACTGTGCAGACACAACAATGTAACATAATTCCTTTCGGCATATTCAAGTACTTCTACCGAGCTCACATGCGACGAGTGGCCACCTAAAATGAGGACAACAGAACCTTCTGGTTTTTGTGGAATAAACTGCTTTTCTAACTATGTCAGAAAAATTGAGGTATTTATGTAGGCTGACTTTTCAGACATAACAACTAGAGAACCTGGTGGTATTCCATCTTCATATTCATTTATTTTTTTCCTTTGAAGATGCAAACTGGAGGAATGTAAGTGCCCTCTGCATTACAGCACACTATTAAACAAATAGTTTCTCCTTTTTCTCCAGATGTTAGAGCAGGTACATTCTTGGAACCTTTTTCCGCAATTACGTACTCTGGTTGGTTATTTAATTGGAGACCCGTTTCATCCATGTTAAAAATGTTACTAGGTTTGTTAACCAGACCCTTTTCCTCTAGTGTTTCTGTCAGTAGATTAAAATAATCAGCAACGTCCTTTTTATTAATTCATCTAGCTCGTGCAAGAGAAACTCCTTCGGATTTTCTAACAGACTTCTTATTTTCTTCCACTTTGTCATTATTTAGCAAACTTGACATATTTATTTCTGCTTCATGCATTGATTTTGCAAACATTACACTGCGAAATCTCTTCATGACGGTTTGCCGATCTTCTTTTCCAACTTCATCTTCGTTTTGCCACAACCAACGACACAATGCCTGATTGACATAAAATATGCAGAGCAATAATCTACTATTAGGAAATACCTCCCTTAAGGTGTTCCTCTCCACACTGCTATCGTCTGTCATTATTAACCCTAGTTGAAAAGTCTTGTTACATGTCTCTTCAAGAAATGATTTTGCTGTTTGAAAGACAATAGTGTAATTGTCCTGTAATTGACTGGTATGTAGAATAACACCCAAAGGTAAAGCACCAACCTTGGTAGCAACGAACAAAAAAGTCAGAGACGTGTTTGTCTGGTCGCATGATCCGCTACTGTCAATGAATATCATTTCGTCAGCCAGCCCCGCAACAAAAACTCTGCATTATTAGAGTAATAAAAACGCAAATAATGGGGTCCTCTACAATACACATTTTAACATTAAGATCTAGTACTTCTGTCTGTTTTCTTTTTAAAATGCCCACTATATCCATTTTGTCTCTACTACCGTAATTTTTGAGCCGCCCTGTTCATATAAATGGATAACCTAACGATCAAGAGGATTTTTTGAGCATTAGACAATACTTTATATGCATCTTCCTCACTAATCTCCATGATGCTAAACTCGTGATACGATTTAGCTGCTGCAGCTGTCGTTCCCGAATTAAAATAGGATATGAGTATCTGTTTTGTGTCTTCGGAGCAACGCAATAGGCTTAAAGATTGTGCTACGTTTACCCTATGGGAATGATCGAAATTAATGTCCATAGTGGCATTTAAACCTCTCTTTAATAGAGGCGAATTTTTCAAAGTACATTCTGTTATTTTTAAAAACTTAATATTTATATTTGCCCTACAATCTAAATTTCTATTTGCTCCTTTTGTCTTGTTTTTCGATTTGTTTCTTTCTGAAAGTTGACTGATTTTGATATACCAACGTTTCATTCAATCTGCCGGAAAGTTTATGGATGGTTGAAGTCTGATAAAAATTGTGAATCTTTTGCATAGACTGTGGCAATTTTATTGTAACAAATTGTGAAAAATGGCAAAAAGCTGAAATATTGGGGGTGGGCACTGAAATGCTGTTTCCACAATTATTCGTTTCAAAGTAATAAAGGTAATACCTAACTATTTGAGAGAATGTTTTCAGACTCCGATATTGTAAAAACGTTTAAAATGGGTGAAACAATAGTAAAATATTTAATACACTGTGGCATTGCCCCGTATTTAAGAGAATGTTTTGCATGAGGGTATGATAGATACACTATTTACTTTCTTTTTTTTATGAAACCACAACTAGTCAGATTAAAAAACGATATGATGGGTACATGCAATATTTTTCAAGAAAAAAGAACTGTATAGTTAATAGTTATTGTCATTCCCTATACCTCGGTCACTGCAGTACAGAGAATCCGAAGCAGCAATTTTTCGTGTTTTTCAATAATCTAGATCTTAAAAGTCGTATTTGTTACAAATAAGTATGGATGGACCAAATGTGAATTTGACCTACAAGAGACTAGGGATGCGCGAATTACATCGATGTTACGCATACGATACATTGATGTTTGTACATCAATATCAACTGCACATCAATGTATTTTTAGTTCGATGTTAATTTAAAACACAAAACTAGAAATTGTTATAAAATTCTCTAGATGGTATTTTTACAGCATCCTTTCAAACCTAAAATAATGAAATCTTATAGAAGTCTAGAAATTTCATGTTTTTACTCCAGTTCGGTTACAGAAATCTATTTACAGTTGTCTGTTTACACACGATTCAGTGTGTTATTATTAGATGGCGCTTAAGTCAGCTCTTTTGGTAACTTCAAATAAATATGCGGGAACTCCCCAATTATCTGAAAAAAATAAAATTCTGAGTTTATTAATAGGGGGTCCTCAAACCACCACCTCATTCCATTCATTTGCTTTTGCTTACTTGAATGCTTTCTCATCTGCTTGAATAACCCATCTGACAAATTAATGTTCATGTTATTACAGTTAAAAAAAATAGCAAAAATATAAATATTAACTTTTAAGTGTATTGATATGGTGTCAAAAATAGGAAGTGCGGTTTGGAATTATTTTAAAAAAACAGTGACGGTACAGCAACATGTAGACTGTGCAACAAAAAAATGAAAACGTCTGGCAATAAATACATCCAATTTGATGAGGCATATAAAAACAGCTCATCGAATGATATTATCTGGTGTTGATTCTGACAAGAAATAAAAATCAGTATTGGTGCAGAAGTCAGAAGTTATCTCATTAGTATCTACATCAAAATCCTCAAACTCAGAGTTTCAAGTAGATCAGAGATTTTCAATTTCTGATGAAGAGGAAGGGCCACCAAGCAGACCAAAGTCAGTCGCTTTAGTATGTGAAGTTGATTCATCTGCACAATTTCAACATAAACATGATAAAAGAAGTACAAGTACACCCATGGCTACAGAATCTTTTAAACAGGCACGTATCTCAGAATGCTTTGAACCAATTCAATCATTTTCGAACACAGGGACAAATACAGTTAAGATTACAAATGCTCTTATGTACATGATCTGCAGAGATTATCAGCCATTTTCAATACTCTCAAAGGAAAGTTTCTCTCGTTTAATGCAAGTTCTTGAACCTCATTATAAAATACATCATCGTAGTACTATAACGTGCATTTTAGACAATAAATATGTGTTACCCAATTTAGTGAAAGAAAATATTAAAAATTTTAAACATCACATTAACGACAGATGTATGGACAGAAACCATGCAGACAAGAAGTTTTTTGGGGGTGGCGTCGCATTTTATTTTTGGAGTTTCATTGAATTCTATCTGCATCGGAGTATATGAATTGGAAGAAAGACATACCTACCTCCGAATACACTGCGGGAGTGTTCAATGAAATTTGCACAGAATGAAAAATTACAACTGTAGTTACAGACATTGGAGCTAATATGCTTAAAGCAGTCGAAGTAGCTTTCGGGAAAAACAAACATCTGCCATATTTTGCTCACACAATCAATTTAGTATCAGAAAAATCTGTGGAATCTGTACCTGAACTTGTTGAATTGTTGGGAAAAATAAAAACCATAGTCACTTGGTTCAAACATAGTGCTCATGCTAGTGATGAGCTAAGAAAAACTACGCAAAAAAATTATCCAAGGGGTGTCTACACGTTGGAACCCTAAATTCTATATTATCGAGTGATTTCTTGAATTAAGTGCCACTGTTAACAATATTATTATTCAGCATTTGACTGCTCATCCCTAAAGAAATAGCACTGCTGAAAGCAGTTGTGGAAATTTTAAGACCGCTAGAAGCTGCTATCAAAGGATTATGTGGTGAAGAATATGTTAATTCGAGTACTGGTCGATTGTATTCCTTCACTGAAGTGTTGAAAATTTATGCAATAGGCAATTTGCTTAACACCTTTGCGTGTTGATATAGTATACCTTATGGTTCTATGCACAATCAACCAAGGGTTGCGGTGCTATCGGGGCGGCAAGGCCGCGGACGAGCCCTGAGGGAACAAAAAAAAATACCTTATGGTTAAGTTAAAAGAACCCTTGCTTTGGATTTATAAGACCATTTTAAAGTAAACCTAAATCGCCAAACAGATTTTTTCTGATATTTGAAAATAATAACAATAAAAGGCACCTAATAAGAGTTATCCATTTGCAATAACAAAAAAGTGTCGACGCAGCAAGTGCCTTTTGGTAGCAAATTTGTTGTGGTAGCGAGTTTTAATATAAAAAAAGGTAATCAAATAGTAAATAAAAGTATTAAAAAATCTCGGGACGCAGCAAGTGCGTTATGGTAGTGAATTTTCATTAAAATGTTTTTATTGCAAATATGTGTGTTTTCTTTTTAAGAAAGCAGACATCAATTTTGGTTACCAGTATAACCTATATAGAAAAAGCAGGCATCAAATTTGATTACCAGTATAACATATATAGTAAAAACAATGTGCCATGTTTCATCAAAATAACTTGATTGTTTGAAAACGTACAGAAATTTCCAAAAGTAAACCAAAAGTGTTACTGAAAAAATCCGTTTCTTGGTCAACCTTATAGGTTAATAGCAAATTGAGCTTTTCAAATGTGAAGCATTTAATCAAAATTCGCAACCACAACGCACTTGCTGCCTCCAGAATTTCTTAACTTACAAACATGCATTATATTTCGATGGAAAATGCAAAAAAATAAGGCGTTTTCGACAAAAAAAATTATTTGTATCACCAACGACTTATGGGCCACCCTGTGATTGTCGCAATAATTTTTTAAGATGTAGCTCAAAACACCGTATAATTAATGTATACAATATTTTTTCATATCTTGTATAATAACGAATATATTGAGCTTTATTGATTTTTTACGAAAATTCGACAAAAATTATATACCATTAAACAATAAACTCTATAGCTAAGGCTACTGCCAAGCATCAAAGAAGGGGTCTATTAGAAATGAATTTTCTGGAAATAATTTAGTAAAATGAAGGACAATGACGGTTGAAACTAAGAGTTCGGTGTATGTAAAACATTCTTCTTGAGACATTTTCTTTCCATAGCCCGTATTAGATTCAAGTTATTTGCCTAAATGTTGCGAATTTTGACGTTTTCAATTGTCACTTTGACGTTTTGAGGAAACCCCCAATTTATTTTTCTTTAAATGCCCATAACTTTTTTGTCTTTTGACCTACAGAGCTAAATTTTGGTATATGGCACACCTATAACGATATAAACCAGCTTACCAAATTTGGTTGCCCTTACTTTGTTAATTTTGGAGATATAAATATTTTGCGAAAGAAAACACAAATTTTTCCGGGAAAACCCCGGCGGATTTTCCTGGCTAACAAAATTATCCAAGCGACTTGCGAAAGGAATGTACTCACCAATTTTGACGTTTAAAATCGCAATTTTGACGTTTTGAGGAAAATCCAAATTTATTTTTCTTTGAATGCCTGTAACTTTTTTATCCTTTAACCTACGGAGCTACATTTTGGTAGGTAACTTGCCTATAATGGTATAAATCCGCATATGAAATTTGGTTGCCCTTACTTTGTTAATTCCGGAGATATAATTTTTTTTCGAAAGAAAACACAAAATTTTCTGGGAAAACCTGGACCGATTTTCCTGGCTAACGAACTTATCCAAGCCATTTGCAAAAGGAATTTATTCACCAAATTTAATCAAAATCGGCCCATTATTTTTTGAGTTATCGGTGTGATACATATATATATATATATATATATATATATATATATATATATATATATATATATATATATATATATATATATATATATATATATATATATATATATATATATAAACATATAAAAATTTAAACCGACCCCGGATATGTGTTCTGGGGGGCCTAATTAGCGCTCATTTGAAGAAATTTTTTCAAAATTCAAAAGTCGGGATCTCCTCATTAGTGAATTTTTTTTAAGAAAATTCACTAAAAAAGTGTTTCATTCATTTCAAATCTTAAATCCTTCCCGCTTAGCTAGAATCTTCAAAAATCTTGATACATATATAGTGAAGCCTTCAGAAAAGCACACATTTATTCCAATATTTGAGAAAAATTAATAAAAGCACTTGATAAAAGTCTACATGCAGCAACTGCTTTGTTGCAAAGAGTTATAAAAATATTTCAAATGTTAATAAGCGAGTTTCCCATTCAGTTCAAATCTTGAATAATCTTGATGCATTATAGTCACGCCTTTGCAAAAGCACACATTTATTCTGATATATTTGAAACAATTAATAAAAGGCGCCTTAATAAGGTTTGTCCATAATAACAAAAAAGTGTGGCCGCAGTAAGTGCGTTATGGCAGCGAATTTTCCTAAAACATACTTAAACTAAAATAGTAAATATATGTCCAATTAAAAGTTTTTGAGACCATTTCAGGTCCAACCTTATTTATCTGTCAGTTTATTATTAATAAGCGGACAATTTAATTTGTTATAAATGAATATTATAAAAATATGCAGATTGAGAAACGTTATATGTCTGGAGAACTGTCCACTGAGTTTATTATGAATTAAAGCATTACTAAGTATTCCAAAAACAGTGAATGCCCAAAAATGCAACCAGCATAAGAAAGTAAGTGTGCAAATAAGGATTAAAAAATAATGTAGAACAGTCTTTCATAGTTTATTATGTACATTAATTAAAAAAGACACATAACCTTTCGCCCTCGATAATAAATTTTGAAATATATATATATATATATATATATATATATATATATATATATATATATATATATATATATATATATATATATATATATATATATATATGCAGCAAATAAACATAAAAAATTAATAGGAAAGACAGATTTTTTGAGAATATTTGGCAATACAAGAAGGAAATAGAAAGTTTATGAAAATCTGGTTTTTCTTTAAATCAAATTGTTTTAATGAAAAAATTGAATAAAACGTATCATTCGATTTTTACGACAATAACAGAACTGCCTGTCATTCTCCATACTTTCTTTGAGTGTGGACATTGTGATTCAGCCTTACAATTATTTATATCTTCTTCAAAACAACGATTTATCCATCAATATTTATTTATATATCTAACAACATATTTTTTACACAAATAACTTTAATGGCATGACCACATATTCAATTTCCAATGATTTTTTCTTCATTGCCTATATACATTTATAAAAAAAGGAAGTACTTAACCTTCTGCCCTCAACCATAAATTTTCAAACAATTGTGCAACTCTGCATTATAAAATGCGAAAAAGTAAATGTCATCAAAGATAATTTTCTTGAAAATAAATGCTTCATAATATGTGGCTTCACTTTAAATCACATTTTTGTAATTAAAATATGGAATAAATCTTATAGCAATCGATTTTTTATTAGAAAATGACATTTTCATTAAGGTGAGTCAGGATTGAGTTTCATACATATTTACATAATATATAACAAATAATTACCCATAAGTATCTTTATTTGTATCTAATAACTTAAACATACTTTTTTTACAATGTTATATTAAAGCAAATCAAAATCAAACTAAACCTCAAAATATTGCTATGCAATTAGGTAAGCCATTTTAAACACCGACAATAGGCATGGATGCAAAATGATGATAATGTTTTGTATCCTCCTACTATGTCGAAAATCATAACTACTGGACAATTGATAGTCCCTTTATTAATCTTATTTTTAAAAGGGTAGACATTGATCCAATCCAATCCATAGCAGGTGGTAGTGGAATTTTCCTTTATGTAATAGTAAAGGATTTTTTCACGCCCGAGGAGGTACCACCCCATACATCAAGGGGCCGGTGAAGTCCCAACGGACGTTTCCGGTTCTGGTGTATGAGTCGGTTTCCCTTATAAGTAAAAATAATGATTGCTCCTCCTTGTATAAAATATTCCGGAGGCAAAATACCCCTCCATTCGGATCTCCGGGAGAGGGGTGTACAGGGGGCGCCAACATCAAGATTTAACATATCCTTTTCGAATATATGTGGCCTAAATTCTAACCTGAACTCCGTCCACCATTTCCTCCAGGCTAACAGGCCCCAACTCCTCTTCCTCACCGAAACCCAAATCAGTGCCAAAACAGCCACTAATCACCTTAATTTCCCGGGGTATGAGCTCCTTACTGCCTTTAGATTGCATGGAGGCGTGTGCGCATACGTCCGTAGCAATCTACCCTGCACCAGACTTCCCAATTTAGAAGCTGGAAGAAAAGACATACTATGGATAAAAGTCTCTCTCAGGGCTGCAACTAAATTCATCTGTTGCATTTACCGGTCACCTTCTGACAACAACTTTGTCCAGCTCTTTGACTACCTTTCTGAAAAAACCGACTATCTGATTTCTGAATATCCTTCCTCCGAGGTCACTATTCTTGGCGACTTCAATGTCCATAATAAGGAATGGCTAGGATCTTCAAAAACCGATCCACAAGGGAGAGCAGCGGAGGCCTTTGCAGTCAGCAATTCTTTGGCCAATATGGTTCAGCAACCTACTTACTTTCCTCGTATCCCAACACACAGCTCAAATCCCTTGGATCTCCTTCTTACTACAAACCCTGAATGCTATAAGATATCAGTCACCGCCCCCCTTGGTCGCTCAGACCACGGCATGGTCACTGCTTCCTGTGCAATGCAACCCGAGGTCACACAGTCATCACACCCACGTATCGTTTGGCACTACAACTCCGCAAACTGGGACGAAATGCGGGATTACTTTTCCTCATTTCCATGGGCGTCTGTCTGCTTCTCTCATCCTGACCCCTCTGATATCTCACAAAACGTCACCGAAATTATCCAAGCTGGCATGGAATTATTTATTCCACGTACACAGAAAACCTCTTCAGCCACTCAAAAGCCCTGGTTCTCTAAATCCTGTGACAAGGCCAGACTTGAAAAGGTCAAAGCTCACAAAACGCTTCTACACAATCCCAGTCAAGAAAATCGTCAAGCATTCAACGACGCAAGAAACCGCTATGTCCGCATTCTTTCTGAGGCAAAAAACTCGTTTAATAACCACATCAAAAACAAAGTCCTCTCAAGCTCCAACGGCGGCAAACCCTTCTGGACTCTTGCTAAGTCTATTGGGAATAATTTCTGCAAGAGCACGTTCCCACCTCTTGTCTCAGGGGATGAAATTGTTTCTACCGCCCTGGGCAAGGCTGAACTTTTTGCTTCGTTGTTCGCCGGAAATTCTAGTCTCAACCCACCTCCAAATGTTCAACCACCAACAGTCCCCAATGTCGCGCATAAAATGACTGATATCATTTTCAAAACTAAAAAGGTACGAAAGATGCTCTCTTCTCTTAATACCAGGAAAGCCTCTGGCCTTGACGAGATCCCAGCAATTGTTCTCAAAAAATGCGCACCAGAACTTGCTCCTGTCCTGACTCGTCTGTTTCAGATATCTTACAATAAGGCATATTCCCTAGTAACTGGAAAACTGCTCGAGTACAACCCATCCCCAAAAAAGGATCCAAAGCGCTTCCTAGCAACTACAGGCCTATTTCTCTCCTTTCAGTCATCTCTAAAGTGATGGAAAAGTATATAAACACCGAACGACTAAAATTCCTTGAAAAACACAGTCTAATCCACGACAGGCAGTATGGATTCCGTCAGCGCAGATCGACTGCCGACCTCCTTTCCTTTGTCACCCATTCTTGGAACAAGTCTATGGAACAACACGGTGAATCCCAGATTGTTGCTCTAGACATATCCAAAGCATTCGACCAGGTCTGGCACGCAGCGCTGCTTAATAAACTTCCGGCCTATGGCCTACCACCAAAACTTTGTACCTGGACAGCAAATTTCCTCTCCAACAGGAGCATATCTGTTGTTGTGGATGGCCATTCCTCTAAACTGTATCCAATTAATGCAGGAGTTCCTCAAGGTTCAGCTTTAGCCCCTACTTTGTTTCTTCTCCACATCAATGACCTCCTCACTAGCACATCCAACCCAGTTCACAGTTACGCGGACGACAGCACCCTCCACTCAAATATACAATATTCTAAGCCTGTCTCTTTAGCCCAATTAGATGAGGATCGCAGACTCATGGAGGGTTCTGTCTCCGTGGACCTCCAAAAAATATTAGACTGGGGAAGTAGAAATCTTGTACAATTCAACCCCACCAAAACTAAGTCTTGCTTTCTTTCTCACAAGAGATACAGCAGCCCTAGACCCATCACAATGAACAACCAAGTTATTCAAAGTAATGAGTCCTTCTCTCTTGTTGGCATTTCTGTG
This sequence comes from Tillus elongatus, assembly GCA_964006375.1. NCBI lineage: Eukaryota > Metazoa > Arthropoda > Insecta > Coleoptera > Cleridae > Tillus > Tillus elongatus. Next base: position 173,707,691 of record OZ023263.1, on the reverse strand, counting down.
GATCGATATCTTAATTGGCACCAACATGTTACATCAATTGCAGAAGCGGCTGCTAAGAAATTGGGTTTCCTCTTCCGGGCTCGCAAATACTTTTCACCAACTAATCTCTATACCTTATACACTTCACAAATAAGGCCAAACCTCGAATACTGCTCCCACATCTGGGGTGCAGCTGCCGCTTCTACACTCGCTATCCTGGACTGCATTCAAAAGAGGGCTATACGTCTCATCGGTGACCCTACCCTTACCCAAAGGCTTCCATCCCTTGCCCACCGACGTGCCGTTGGTGACCTCTCTCTCTTTTATGGATATCTGCACGGGCACTGCTCAGAGGAGCTTTCCTCCATAATTCCCCCACCTGCTGCCCCCAGCAGATCTACCAGGGGAACAGAACGAATGCACCTTTTTAATGTCCAGGTCACCAGACATAGAACATCTTTGTTATGCCCACTGTTTTGTCCCGAGGACTTCCAAGTTGTGGAATTCCTTGCCGGCACATGTTTTTCCTTCTCCTCCGAACCTCCAAACCTTCAAGTCCAGAATTAACAAGCTGCCTCTTTCCTCCTTGTCAACACCCACGGTACGATAGTATTTAGGCTGTAAGCCCTCGTGGTGTGTTGTTGACATAAAAAAAAAACATATAGAGTGTGTATTGCCCCGGATATAAATAGGCATTTTTATTTAAATTTTTCTTGTATGTCATGTTTTGCAACTAAATATGAAGAAGAGATCAATATTAGGCATTATAGAAGAAAACAAAACGCTTCAGCCGGTCGGCCAGACAAATACTGAAAAAATCGGTATTAACGCTCGAATCGCTCTATTGTAGTGTCAAGTAAACGAGCTGTCTGCGCAAAGAACTGTCTGCCGAACGATATGCCACGGAGATGATAAACAACTTCTTCTGGCCTCAAATTTGACACATGGGGTTTCACCCGAACGGCGTCCTGCCCCAGTGCAAACGAAACAATCGAATTGTTGAAAATAAAATTTGAAGGGAGAGATATCGCGCCTCAGCGATGTGAATTGGTCGCCAAGATCATGTGATTTGACGCCGTTGGATTTCTTTCATGAGATTTTTTGAAAAAAAAAGTGTACGCCAATGAGCCACGAACAACTCCTGAACTGAAAGGCGAGATTCTACGCGCCATTGATGAAATTGAGCCAGCACTATGCCAAAGTGTCATCCAAAATTTGGTCACAAGAACCAACGAGTGCCATCAGTCATGAGGCAGTCATTTCTTGGATATTGTGTTCCGCACATAACCTCCATATCTACACTCATATTACGATAAATATGTTCGGGACCCAGCAAGTGCGTTATGGTAGTGAATTTTTATAAGAATAATATATTAGTGATTTGGCCTTGTATTAAAAGCTATAAAAAATTACTTTATTTAAGTAGAAACAGTAAAAATAAGGTAAGGAAGGGCAAGGAAACATATGATCTCTAGCATAAATATTTATACAGTAATTTGGATACAAAACTCAAACACAGAAATTGATAAACAGGAAATATACTCAACAAAAAATACACTAGAAAGCTGAACATAAAAAACGTCCTGTGGTTCATCCATTGAAGGTGATTGTATGCATGGCACAAGGGGGAGAAGAACCCCAAGGACGAAAAGAGTTTCTGCCCACTCACCTAGACTCACGGATTGTCCTTCCTCTTGTGCATGCACACAACCACCTTCAAAGCATAAAGCACAACAAAAATTTCTTAGGAGCAAACCCCAAGAAAGTTACGGGACCTGGGGCGAATATGGGTGTTGTGCGGGGTAGAGTTTAAAGGAGGTATTGCTGCAAAATGTGAAAAATACATCTTTTCAAAGTCCGACTAAGTGTTTTTCTTAGCATTTTCCCCTTAAATTTCCTTCCTGCCCAGCGCCCCTATTCATCATTTGTCTCTAAACTTTCTTGGGAGTTGTTTTCAACAAATTTGTCTTGTGGCTTGTGCATCTAAGAGGGGTTCTAAGCATGTTTCTGAAAAAAAATTCTAAAAACCCTTCGTGTAGTAAGCTGAAAATTTACCGATATTACATTCCATTTCGTTGCCTATGTCTTTTTCAAATCATATAGAATACAGCACTAACTTAAATAGGTTCACTTTTTTCATATTACATATACAAGCACAAGTTAAGTATAATTAAGGGGGAAGTTAAGTATAATTAAGGAAGGGGGGGTGGGGTGTAATTAACATTGTGGCAATAATTGAAAGTAGATAAGTTATTTAGAGCGCGTTAACAGTCATAAATTTGATTTCATCATCATGTCGCAGTAGTATTCTTAGCATAAAAAATTACTTGTGACTGTATGTACACAAAAATTAGTAAAATACATTTATAAAAACTAATAAAAAACAACAGTTTGATAACTTGTTGACAGCTTTTGAAATGTAATGCGACTATACAATCATAATCTTGACATTTGCATTCAAAATTGTATCATGTGCATGCACAAGCCTTGCTTTTATGTATAATACCAAATACTATATAATGACAATACGGGACACTTCTATATGCTTTAGCATTGGTGATATTTGTGACAAGTACACTAGCGCCACCTCGAGTGAAGAACTGACAACTGAGCGGGTAATTTGAATTGTATTTTACCTGCATATTCTTAATTTAGACAATTGGTTTATTATATATCAATATAAAAACTTGTACATGACAAAACAGTGAAAATTTTCTGATTATATAGTTATAAATAGAATTTGTATCAACAATCAGCAGCTTGAAACCTAAATGAATTCAGCATGAATAATTCTGCAAATTTCTCTTACCCATAATCTTATTTCATCATAATTTAAAGTACTACCTTGAAACCGTCGTTAAACTACTATTTCAAGGGTATGTATAGGACTAAACTGAAAGCTGTCTCTGAGGATATTAAGTTACAATCTGTACTTACGTATAAATAATTGTTCTAGGTATAAATGGTAGCACAGTACTCAATTTGCTATATCTCTACATGAAAACTGTCTTATTAATCTAATATTTTAAAATATGTAACTGATATACTTAGTACATAATTAAGAAATTGTGCAGATGGAAGGTGGGACTAACTCTTACTTCCGTGAATAAATCTATTATAGGGCTGAATCTGCTATTTCTACTTTTTTCTTTAAAAACTTGTCTTGGGAAGATAATTAAAAGCCTTTACCAAGTAAAAAGATTTTCAACGTGAAAAAATGTGACAATTTTGCCATACTGAAATAAAAAAGGACACAGAAGAATATAGAAAAACAGTTTTCTTATATCATTTATTATTAATGCAAAACTTTTTTGCCTTCATATTTCTTTTTTTTTTTGATGCACTGGAAGACAAGTTATGATTGAAGCCTTTCAACCCTCCGTTTACAAAGTTTATCTATAAATAGGTACATTATGGTAAATATTGCACAATAAATTATCTTCTACGAACTGTACATATTGGCACAAAAGTGATTCTGAATTTGTCTACTGATTCAAATCATATTCACGTTTCGCCATCCTTTGGAAACCTATGAAATGTCTTTGATAGATTTGGCACGTTATAATTCGAACAATTATAGATTGCACACACCCAACCACTAACACTCATTGTGAAAAACACAGCTCAAACATAATTATACACAGTTAAACACCAGCAATTGCTATTGTTACACGTTCTCGAACGACGTAACGTCAGTACTATCCGCTAGGGGCGCTGATATTATTGAAACACGAAATCAGCCGGAGTGTCCTGTATTGTCATTATATAGTATTTGATAATAAGATGTATAATTTATTTGCAAATAATATATTGCTACCCCATGTCGCATGCGCGTGAAAAGTGCATAAATAAGTAGCCGCATTATCATATCTCTCTGGTAATTGCATCATGCCTAAAACCTAAATTTGAGTGTAAATTTCCAATTTCTCCTTCTTCTTTGTTTATGCTCCTGTACGAACGCACGATCCTTGTTAAACTGCGTTCGTGCTCGTGTTCGTGCTGGAGCTCAGCTGTCATTTGTCAATTATCAATATCAAATTGGATATTTAGGTTAGTAGAAACAGACGCCATAAATGAAGAAGAAAAAGAATAACAACGTTGACAGATATAATAAATTAGGATTGGCGTGGTAAGATAAAAATCAGGAGAAATAGGTAATTCGCAATTTGCATGTATTAAATACAACTATGGATTACAGTATTTTTTAAGTCACAGATAAAATTAAATTTTATAAAATGTTTTCTTTTATCAGAAGTTGTGAAAATTTGAGATGTTTATACTTGAAAGGTTAAGAGCCTCGGTGGTTCAGAGGTAAGAATGTGTGCCTCTGAACCGAAGGGTACTGGGTTCGATCCAAGGGTTCTCACTTTTTCAGTACAAACTGTAACATTAACATCAACCGGGGTTCTGGCTTTATATTGGGGCAAGTTGAATGTCTGTACGTTCCGCCCTTCGGAGCGGGCGTAAAGCCGTCGGTCCCGTGTGGATGCGATGTTGTGCACGTTAAATATCCCTACCCCCCTTATAGAAAGGCAGGGGTTCGGCAAAATTTCCAGGATGGTGAGGTGAAACTGCTCCCTGGCGTCGGTGATTGGCCATAGTCGCTAAAATAGGCCGGCGTTAAAGAAACAAAACACACATGCATGAAAGGTTTAACTACATGAGATTTCTAAAGATCCGGCAACCCCGGTAAGAAACAACATTTTGACATCTTGCAATGATTGTAACTTCCATTGTTTAGATTTTTATCTATGATTTATTTAAATAGCATAGCAGTACAGGTAATGTTATTTGTCTTCGCCTAACATTGTATATAGTGCATTACAGAATTTGAAGTGATGTCGAGGATTATTTTAATATTAATTTCGATTAACTTTATATTTCTTTGATAAAAAGACTTAAAAATTGGTACGCAACCACGTCTATCTATGTTCTTTTAACTTGTACATTTTCGTTTCACTCATTTAAACATTTTGAAAGATGTTACGTTTTAAAAAATATTTTTTAATTTTTGTCGAGAAAAATTGGGCGTTTGGATGTGATGAACGAACTCATCAAAGCCATTAACAAAATGAAGGTAATTCCTGAATTTGGTCCAAATCAGTGATCAATTGAGTTACCGGTTGGATTCATATATATATATATATATATATATATATATATATATATATATATATATATATATATATATATATATATATATATATATATGTATATATATATATATGTATATATATATATATATATATATATATATATATATATATATTTATATATATATATATATATATATATATATATATATATATATATATATATATTATATATATATATATATATATATATATATATATATATATATATATATATATATATATATATATATATATATATATATATATATATATATATATATATATATATACCTATGTATGAATCCACGTCGCCATCAAAGTCCTATCCAAAGGTTTTAATTTTGCACCAACCCCTAATTCATCCCAATAGAAAAGATAATTTCTCAATCAGAAGATGCGATAACACACTTACTGACTGACGAAGCTGAAATTACGAGACAGGACATTGCCAGGATATTAGGTTCTGCTAAACCTCCACCTTCCAACCCTTCTTCTCACGAACGACAGTCAATCAGAGACCTAAACCGAAACACAGAAATTATAATCCTACCAGCAGACAAAGGCAACGCTATAGTCATACTCGACAAAACAGACTATATACAAAAGATGGACAATATACTGAACAGCACAGACTACAAACAAATCCCTAACGACCTTACAACTTGTATTGAAAATAAAACCAAAACTATCATCAACAACTCCCAACTCAGTCCTGACCTCAAAAAAGAACTAATCCCCCGCGAAAATCATCTCGCATCCCTAGAAAATACGGTCTCCCGAAAATCCATAAGCCTGATATTCCCCTTCGCCCTATCGTAAGTGCCCACCGTTCACCCACACAAAAACTTGAAAACATCTAGCCAAAACTCTCCAACCATTAGTAGAAAACGCTACATCCTATGTCAAAAACTCCACCCATTTCACTGACCTTCTTCAAAACAACACCATTTTTCAAAACGACATCCTAGTTAGCTTTGATATAGTTTCCTTATTCACTAATATACCTCTATTTGAAACACAATATTTCCCACGATACCTTAGCTCTTCTAGAACACTGCACATATAACACTTATTTCCTTTTTCAAAACAAATTTTACAAACAAGTTTGAGGTGCTCCAATGGGTTCACCACTCTCTCCTGCATTGGCTAACATTTTAATGGAAAACTTCGAGACACAAGCCCTCAATTCATCCCAACTTAAACCAACCTGTTGGTTAAGATACGTTGACGACATTTTCCCTGTCTGGCCACAAGGTAAAGAATCTCTAGACGAATTCCTTTCTTACCTAAATAACATCAACCCCCAAATCCAGTACACCATGGAAATAGAAAATAATTTTTCTTTGCATTTCTTAGATGTACGCATCACTAAAAACCCAGTCAGAGGATTTTCTTACACTGTCTACCGAAAACCAACCCACACTAATCGTTATCTTAACGCCCAATCTCACCATCACCCATCGCAACTAAATTCCGTGGTTCGAACACTAGTAACACGATCCCTTAGACTAATGGACAACAACAACAAACAGACATAATTAAACTTTTTAAGGCAGACATTGCTAGAAAACGGATACGACAACAATCACATACTACGAAACATTAGAAACGAAGCAGGTAGACGGAACGACATATACAAGACTTGCAACAAACCGCCATATCTCTCTGAGGCCTAGGGTTGAACACACTGAGACCTCACAGACGATCTCCGGCGAGATTTGGGGAGTAGGCAGATTGAGGCCCCGTAATCTAGCTACAACAACCCAACCCACCTTTGTCCACCGCTCAAAGGAGTAGGCAGATTAAAGCCTTCGAGTGTCCTTACATATGTCCTTTACCTCTTGAAAATGGCTCCAAAACAGTAGCCGAAACGTCGAGTTTTCATAAATTCTGGACGCGGTTCAACCCGAGAACCAAGTATGTCATATATATATATATATATATATATATATATATATATATATATATATATATATATATATATATATATATATATATATATATATATATATAACTGACCCTAAATATGTGTTCCAGTGGCCCTAATACGCGCTCATTTGAAGACATTTTCCGAAAGCCTTACCATCAATACCTCTCTATTAGTGAATTTTTCTAATGAAAATTCACTAAAACATCATAACTTTTAAATAAACACAACTTTTTTCTCAAATATTAAAATAGGCGGTCATAATGGGACACCTCTGTATCGCGCAGTTTTCCAGGAAAGGTGATAGGGGTATGTTATCTGAAACAGCATGTACATGCTAATTACTATTTCACACATATCTTAAGCGAAACTACATATTGACCGGTACTTATGAAATAAACAAATGTAGCTTGCACTTAATTGTTATTTGATCACTTTTCTTAAGTCATTAGGATTACACAAATGTTCACGTGGATAATTTTAACACTAATTCAAGCTACTGCTGCTGCAAACTTTAGTAAGTATAACTTGTGTTTTATATTATTTTTTTTTGTTCTTTTAACGTGGGCCTATCTCCGCGACTATGGGCAATCACCGACACCAGGGAGCAGTTTCACCTCACTTTCCTGGAAATTTTGCGGAACCCCTGCTTTTCTGTGAGGAGGGTAGGGATCTTTAACGTGCCCAACATCGCATGAACACGGGACCGACGCTTTAGCCCCCCTCCGAAAGCGTAACTCGTTAATAATTCATTTCCATATAATGACGTAGTGTTATACATAATACGTCTAATAAACCAAATTTTTCTTTCAATTTTATTACTTATTTAAACCGTAATTTATAAAGTCATATCCTGCAGGTGTGTTACGGTAGCGAGTTTTTGTTAACAATGCTTGAAGATGTAGTGCTTAGTTTCTTTTAAACTTACAAACATTGAATTTAGTAGATGGTATAGTCTAAACGCCTCATGGCCTGTTCGTGGTTGTCTGTCTCCAGCATTTCTCTTTATTTCATTGTAGCTTTCACAGCTGATCAACTGGATCATATTTTATAAAGGTTTTCCTTTTGGTCTTCCTTCGGGTGAAGTTTTATAGAATGTTAATTAATAGGTATCCTTTTGTATGTGGCTCGGACAAGTTCGTTAGCGAGAAAATTCGAACCAGTTTTTCTGGGAGCATTTTGGGTCATCTTTGAGATAATTTTTGTATCTCCGAAAATAACGAAGCCATGACAACAAAATTTGCTACGCATATTGATATTATAAAAGACGTACTACATTACATACCAAAATTTAGACGTCTAGCTTAAAAGAAAAAAAGTTACAAGGATCAAATAGATAAATTTTCTTTGCCACTGCTGATCAAAGAATGTCACAAAACCAAAATAATTTGTGTGGTTAACAAAATCTATTAAATATTGCAAAACAATAAGTTTTCTGGGCGCAAAAACGTCAAAATATATTAAAAATATTAGTTTGAAAATGTTATAGTTTTTTTCTTAAAACGTCTATATCACGATTTCAAACGTCAAAATTGGCGATTTTTAGACAAACATTCTGCAATGAATGCGTCTCGTGAAGAAGAAATATGGTAAGAACTGTGTTTTTCAGCGCCTTAGGTTACTATAGGTCAACCGCTATTGTTCTTTATTTTACTAAAATATTTGTGGAAAATTTATTTCAAACAGATTCTTGCTCTGATGCTTTGGCAGTAGTTTTAGTTATAGAGTTTGTGATTTAATAGTCATATGTTTTTATTTATCAAAATAAATTTGAAAAACTCTCTTCCTTCACACAATACATCGCTAAACCATATACTTATCCAGCAGTAAAAGTTCAGACGCAGCAAGTGCGTTATGGAACGCATTTTCAGAATAGATTTTTTTAATTTTAATAACTAATATTCTATTGAATTATTACCAAATATAATATTGTTAGATTTTGGTACGTAAGTAGCCTACATAAAGACTACATAAACTTAGCGTCACCAGAGGATGAATAATTGTGAGAATTATTCATCCTCTGGTGACGCTAACTTGGTTAGCGAAACGATCGTCAGATTTTTAAGTGTGTTTTGGTGATTTGGGTTCTCCAAGTGTGCTTTAAAAAAAAGTGTTTAAATTTCATCTGTATCACATAGATCAACTCTCATCCTCAAATGTGTTGGTTAGAATGTACTTAGTAAGGGGGTAACGACCCGTAATCTATTCAATAAAAACATTTTCTAGATGGTGTCTACTTCCGGAAATACCGGAAGTAGACACCAACTTTCTTATTTCAAATGGAATGGTATACTTTTTTTGCATTTTTGAATTACAAACGTTACTTCAGAGGAACTTTCAGTAGCATTTCCTATACCTAGCTTCAGCGATTTTAAGTTTGTTCGACTTAAAAAATGTTTTTAATATCAAATATGTTTTTTTTTAAGAAAGCAGGTATCAAATTTGGTTTCCAGTATAACCTATATAGTAGAAACAATGTGCCATGTTTCATCAAAATAACGTTATTGTTTGAAAATGTACAAAAATTTCCGCAAGTAAACTTAAAGTGTTCCCGAAAAAAACTGGTTTCATGGTCAACCTTATAGCTTACTAGCAAATTGAGCTAGTCAAATTTGAAGCATTTAATGAAAATTCGCTACCATAACGCACTTGCTGCGTCCCGAATTTCTTTTCTTACAAAGATGTATTATATTTCGATGGAAAATGCAATATCATAAGGCGTGTTCGATTAAAATTTGAATCACCAACGACTTATGGGCCAGCCTGTAATTGTAGAAATATTTTTTAAGATGTAGCTCAAGACAGCCCATAATTAATGTATACAATTTTTTTTTCGTATCTTGCACAATAACGGATATATTGAGCTTTAAAGATTTTTTACGAAAATTCGACAAAAATGATATATCATTAACCGATAAACTCTATAGCCAACACTACTGCCAAAGCATCAGAGAAAGGGTCTATTTTACATGAATTTTCTGGGAATATTTTAGTAAAATGAAGCACAATGACGATTGCAACCAAGAGTTCAGGCTTTATAAAGCATTCTTCTTGAGACATTTTCTTTCCATAGCTCATATTAATTTCAGGTTCATTGCCTAAATATTACCAATTATGACATTTTAAATCGCGACTTTGACGTTTTGAGGAAAACCCAAATTTACTTTTCTTTAAACGCCTCTAACTTTTTTGTCCTTTAACATACAGAGCTAAATTTTGGTAGGTAGCTTACCTATGCTGATATGAACCCGCGTACCAAATTTGGTTGCCCTTGCTTTGTTAATTCCGGTAATATAATTTTTTTTTGAAAGAAAACACAAAATTACTTCAAAATTTTCCGGGAAAACCTTGGCGGGTTTTCCTGGCTAACGAACTTATCCAATTATATATACATATAAAGTCTGAAACCGACCTCGGAGTTGGATTCCAGCGTCCTAAATAGCGCTCATTTGAAGAATTTTTTTCAAAATTCAAAAGTCGGGATCTCCTCATTAGTGTTTTTTTTTTTTTAAAAAATTCACTAAAATCTGTACCGCCGCCATTTTTAAAGCAAAAGCGCTAAAATTGTGGTTAAAATTAGAAAAATTGTTGATGTTTATAGTGCCGTTTTAAGAATTTGGTACATTATCTACAGGCTGTCCAAAATTTAATTTTGTTTAGTGCAACTGCGAACCATTAAAGGTCGATTTTTTTCAAATACAATGCATGGTTTCTATTCACATATTCTGAAGCAGAATTAAATTCCTTATCGAACTGTAATAGCATTGTCTATACTTATCTGCAGTATTTGTGGACTTATTAGGGTTTCTGATAAAATTTAGAAAAAAATATAACAGATTTTAATAGCCAGCCATGGAAATGACTACGAACAATCTTATAAATAACTGTCGAGAAAAATATTGTGAACAGAAGTCCTTTTTACTTTTAATACACGGTTATGATAAATCACCCTGTATAGTCATTGATAAATTGTTTTCATAAATGTCAAATGAAGCTTCAAAGTTACATATTTAAATAACCTTCTTATTTCTAAGCTTGTGACGTGAAAATATGAGTATTTTTGCCATAATATTTCTCCTCACTCACGGATTCAAATTTTCGCGAAAAGTTAGTTAACCAATAACTCTTTTGACATTTTCTTTTTTTTTTTTCATTTTAATTACATGTATTTTATCAGAAAATTTCTATATAAAAATATATAGTCAGTTTTCGCAGAATTTTTTTTAGTGTTTTTGTAGAAATCTTTTTTTTGTGATTTTTTTTCAATTGCTGTAAACATTGTTTTAGAATTTTCCTAAAGAGAAATGGTTCAACAAATTTTTGTGTAAAAAACTTTTTGGAAAACTTTTTTAAAAAGATGTTTATATAATTTTTATGTAACATTACTTAAGCGAGTTTTTGTAAAACAAATTTGGTCGATTTTCATGAAAGAAAGTGTTTGAAACGTTTTATTTCAACAGTTTTTTTTTTAGTTTTTGTCAAAAAGGTTGTTTTGAATAAATATATCTTGGTAGGTGACGTTTTGGGTAACTGTGTGAATAGGTTTGTTGGCCGGGAAAATCGGACCAGTTTTATCGGAAAAATTTAAAGCTTATTTTCCAAAAATTGTCCGCTTTCAAGCAATAAAATTATTTTGATGAAATATGGTGCGTGGTTTCTACTACAAAGGTTATACTCTCTCTACCATATTTAATGTATATCATTCAGATAAAGACAAATTTGAAATAAAAATATTTTTATGTAAATTGACCACCATACGCACTTGCTGCATTCAGACTTTTTAGTGAATTTTTATTTAAAAAATTCACTAATAGAGAGGTATCGATGGTGAGACTTTGCAAAAATTTTTGCAAATGAGCGCGAACTAGGACCCCTAGAACCCATATCCGGGGTCAGTTTCAATTTTTATATGTTAATATATAAATGTATATATATATATATATATATATATATATATATATATATATATATATATATATATATATATATATATATATATATATATATATATATATATATATATGTCTGATAACTCAAACAATTAACCGATTTCGATGAAACTTTGCAAGTGGTTTTCTTTTATTAATGGCTTGGATGAGTTCGTTGGCCAGAAAAATCGGACGGGGTTTTCCGGGAAAATTTTGAGTTTTCTTTAGAAAAAAAATTTTTTCTCCGAAAGTAACAAAGATGTTTTAATAAAATTTACTATATATGTTGCCTTGGGAGAGATATTACTACGTACTGAAATTCAACTTTCTAAGTTTATAAAAAATTGAGTTATTTAAATTTCAATTTTCTTTTAAAAAAAATTTTTTCTCCGAAAGTTACAAAGTTATTTTAATGAAATTTGGTAGATATCTTGCGTTAGGAGAGACCTTACTACACACCAAAATTAAACTTTCTAAGTTTATAGAAAATTGAGTTATTTAAATTTGAAGCATTTATTTAACATGAAGTTTTTACCACAGAAATCGTAGAAACGACGAGACGATTTTCACGTCTCTAGTATCAGGATCACATGAGAGGATAGGCAGTGGCATATTTAAAACTAATGTTGTACATGCAGTTTGTTATTCTGCAGATGATGTTTTCAATATATGGTGAATGTAACAGAATAGTTGAGACAACAGTTCGAACATTTAACAACAGATTCCTTTATTTAGCTCCATTGAATAGAACAAAATTCAGCAGAATTAAAAGTAAGCCGTCAAGTCATGGAATAATATTAACACGACGAGTTGTTAAACGTTTCAAAATTGAAGACAATGAAATGAATGAAATTATAGTAGGTCTCAAGATTTAGGTTTATATATCTGGACAATACACAGAATATTGAGGAAGCACAATATGCATAATTAGTGAATTTTTATTTTAAAAAATTCACTAATAGAGAGGTATCGATGGTGAGACTTTGCAAAAATTCTTTCAAATGAGTGCGAACTAGGACCCTTAGAACCCATATCCGGGGTCAGTTTCAATTTTTATATGTTTATATATATATATATATATATATATATATATATATATATATATATATATATATATATATATATATATATATATATATATATATATATATATATATATATGTATCCGTCTGATAACTCAAAAAATAATTAACCGATTTCGATGAAACTTGAAAGTGCCTTTCTTTTATAAATGGCTTGGATAAGTTCGTTAGCCAGAAAAATCGAACGGGGTTTTCCGGGAAAATTTTGAGTTTTCTTTCTCTTTTCGAAAAATTTTAACTTATGTGGGTCAACTACTGTCGTACACCCTGCCGTCATAAAATAAGGGTGTCGCTTTTTTTTGTCTTTTTAAAAATCTTTCAGTTACTAAGGGCCCCCTAGGGGATGATGTCAGAGGGCTAATTTTATTTTGTAACAAATATCACTTATGTAAGGTAACTTTTACAAACCCTGTCATAGAGATATAGAAAATAGTATGTATGCTCCACCTTACTAACTAACTTAAAGGTTTTTTTAAACAGTTTTAACAGATATAATTTATTCTTCCTTGTTTTGTACCAGGTGGTTCTCAAAACGATGTGTATGACTTTATCATAGTAGGCGGCGGTTCGGCAGGTAGCGTCCTGGCCAATAGATTGTCAGCAAACGGAACATATAGAATCCTCTTATTGGAAAGAGGATGGGCAGTACCATCTCTTTTAACAGAAATACCCGCTGCTGCACCTTTAATGCCTTTTACAGTCAACGTGAAACCTGAATATGTAGAACTGCCGAATGGATATAATTCAGGTAATATAAATACTTTTATGCTAAAGTGTAAGGTTAGTACCTGACTACGATGCACTACACAACTAACTTCGATGCACAAATTTAATTTATCTCTAACTAAATACAGATGTAGAGACTATTTCTTTGGCTTCACCAGTATTATTTGTTTCCTTCTCTGTAACAAGTTTCGCTGCTTGACAGCAGCATCAGGCAGGCGAAAATTGAATTTATTTATACGCATTTCTGACAACTATCAATAAAAACTCGTTATGGTGTTTTCATTTTTAAAAAATCTTAAAAGGAAAACAAACTTAAAAAAGTCAAAAACATTTTGGCTAAACGTGAACGTAGCCAAACTTAGAGAACCATGTAGTATCTATTGCAGAGACGCCATCTGGTGCATTACTAGGCACCATATTGTCTCATCATCAACATATTTAATAAACATTAGATGTTATACATAAAGAGTGAGTACGACTAATCAACCATTTTCAGATCGTCAGCCCCAAGGTGGTGACTGCGCAAAACATTTTACATGATAATTAGATGTCCATAGAAAGGGAACCACCACTTTAAGTTACATTCCGAATGACACATCATACGCACGCACACAAAATGACCAGTCTGAATTGTTTAGTAAACAGGTTAATTAATTTCCCTTTAAATAAAAAAGATATACCAAAGAATTAGGATATATGAAGAACGTGGCCGAATATAACGGACACACTGCTTGCCCAGTGGAAAAATTAACTAACAAATAGAAAACAAAGAAAATGTTAGCGAAATCAACGACTTTTAGAAGAAGAAAGAAAGCCGAAAAAACTTTTTTTGCGTGTCATTTGAACAACAAATCATGAGGGATCTAGATAGCATTTTTTTTAAATACTTATTTAGAATTATTCATCCTTTGATGACGCTACCTTGGTATGTGAAACGATCGTTAGGTTTTTTTAAATGCCTTGTGGTGATTTGGGTTCTCCAAGTGTACTTACAAGAAAAATTTGTATACGTTAATTATAAGGTGTCTTGAGCTGTATCTTTTAAAATTATTTTTATAAGCACAGGGTCTTTTAGCGACTTTTCATTAAGAAAAATTCGCCAATAGAGAAGTCACGATGAAACTCTTTAAAAAAAATTTCAGATGAGCGCGAATTTGGATCCCTCGCACCCAAAACCAAGGTCCGTTAAAATTTTTATATGTTTATATATATATATATATATATATATATATATATATATATATATATATATATATATATATATATATATATATATATATATATATATATATATATATATATATAAAATTATTAAAGTGAGTGGAATGAAATTTTTATAGAGCATTCAAAGATATTCTCATATATTAATTTTGAGGCGTTCCTCTCAACACAAATTTAAGTTATCCTGAATTAAAGAAATTTAAAAGCTACGACACGCTCGTAAAAGTGTATTAAGGCCTTGTGTAATGTGCGTGGGAGTGGTTGACATAACGGATGTCTTAGTTTGTTTCCTTTGAATGTTGTCTAGCTAGAAAATCTGCCTAATAAATTTAAACAGCCAGACTTGTCAGTTTAAAAATTTTATTACACAAACTTGTAAACTTTCCTTCGTTAGGAAAATTAACGGTAATATTTATTTCTAGAATTAATTTGTTATTCAAAAAACTATATGGTAAAATCGGCAGCTAAAGAGTTTAAGCCTGATTTTAAGTTGTGATCCAAACAATAACTAAATAATAACCTTATAAGTTGAATAAAACTTTTACAATTATAACATTTTTTATGAATTTAGTCTAGGGAGATTTATCTGTAGATTTGGCATTCTGAAATGACCAACGACACGATTCTTGGTCACGTGATCAGAAATTAAGTTGCTATTGGTTTGTTTTCTTATTTGCATTCTTATAGCAAAATAGCGCGGTTTATGTAGCGTCATATATGTCATATCAATTTATTTTTATTTTGGATTAATGAGAGAATAGGTTGTTTTTCGATTAATAGTTTTCGTTTGTATGAAAAGCTTGTGAATTAAATCATTACTGAAAACAACAAAGTTGTTAGATCATATTGTGAAATAACTGAGTTGTCCAAGACCCTAACCGATAAAATAAGTTATGTTATATTCTTTCACACAGGAACAGTACGTATTCAATCAGGAAATTGTGTAATTATTGCAAAATTTGAAAATAATTTAATAAATATTATTTATTTAAAATCGAAACATAAAAATTTATAATGAATCATATAACCCTTGGATAAATAATTATCTCGAGCAAACGGCTATACCACGGTGAAAAGATCGATTCTCGTCCGATCAGCGAAATTAAGCAACCTCGGGCATGGCCACTGTCTGGATGGGTGACCGCCTGGGAACCCCGTGTGCTGTTGCCTTCTTTTAGGTAGTGACATTTCTGTTTTGTTCTCATTAGCGAATTTTATTTTTTTAAAGAGATTTTTATTTTTAAAAATTCGCCAATAAAGCGGTATCGATGGTGAGACTATACAAGAATTGTTTCAAACGAGCGTGGATTTGGATCCCTAGAACCCGAAACCAAGGTCCGTTAAAATTTTTATATGTTTTAATATATATATATATATATATATATATATATATATATATATATATATATATATATATATATATATATATATATAATTATGTCACCCTGTATAATTACGTCGCCCTGTATGTGGCAACCATAAAAGAACAATACCACGACATCCGTTTCGATATAGTCCACTCAGCAATGACATCGACCTCAGGCGGTCACAGAGTTCAATCAGAAACCGCATCATAATCAATCCTAGTTTATAAGTATTAGTTAAGTTGCATTTAGATTCATTCTTTACTTGTCCACGATTAACAACATTCTTAGTTCGTTAGTTGTAACTTGTAATTAATCACTTTGTTAATTAATAGTACTTTTTGGGTTTAAATAAATTATTTTTTATCATAAAGCCAAAAGGGCCTTATTTAACTGGCGCTGCGAACTGTATCCAGTAACGACGTTTTGGCAACTTAAAAGTAGCAAAATTGTCGGTCGTTTTTGAACGTTTGTGCTGGAAGAACCATCCAAGAAGAAGAGCAAGGGCATTGGAAGAAAAGCCATAGATGACCAACAAAGCAGTTTCCCTTCTGTAAGTTGATCCATTTCTTTCATTTCCTATGCAATTGTGTCTTTTAAGTATTTGCAAAATTCATTTTTCGTAAATACAAATTATTTTTAGTATTCACAAAGTTTTTCTTTGGCAATACTTATATTTAAGGCATCATAAAAATCCTTTTTTTCATAAATGCCCTATAATTGATTATTAATAATTATAAATATTATCACAAAGCTATCTTCTTTCGTGATACCTATTATAATTAATATTTTGTTAATATAGCGTTAACAAATTTCTTTTAATTTACTACATACAAGCCTTATTTTTTAAACGAATAATTATTGATATTATTACAAGGTACTTTTTCATAGTACAAGTTATAAAGAGAAGCATTTTTTACTGTATTTTCAAATTTAATTTTTCGAAAATACATGAAATAAAGCAGAATTATTTTTATACAGTTTAACAAATTCTTAGCATTAAGTGATAATTACATTAATAAATATATTTTATCTAATGAAATTTCTCTAAAATTAACTCAGTATCACAAGTTAGTCGTTGCTTAATAAAAACACTGCATGCACTTAGTTAACCGTCGCAATTAATTTGATATTCAGTCATTGTACGTAAAAAACTGATGACAAAATAAAAAACTTTACAGACGCGATATTATACAAGATTCAATTTCAACAGAATCGTGTGATCCGTTGTAACTAGATAAAACGCTTTTGTAATACACATTATAACAAGCAAGCTTAAAACATTTAGTACAATTAGAGTAAATTTTTATCGTATAAATATCCACTGTAATTAAAAACTCTCTAGATAAACAATTTTAACGGAAATATTTTAAAGCATTAAGATTTTATGCAGTTATAATAATTTGCACCGTATTATTATTCTTTTAGTTATAAATTATTGATTACCTTTAGAATTAAGCATTTATTTTAAGGATTGATTATTATTCTATTAATTACAAATTTTATCCATTTATTACAACAAAAAATTAATAATTTTATACCCTTATTATCCTGTAATTAATATAAAAAAAAGGAAATCTCCTTTATACCTATTAATACATTACATGAGCCTTCGTGAAAGATCTCCCATAAGATTTACCCGAATTCCAGAAAGAATCTTGCCAAATTTTACCCCAGATTCACTCAATTTTAATTCATCAGAAACCCCTAATTTCCAAAACATGTCAGAGGCATCAATCACCCAAATCTGTCAAGCTTCGGCAATGATTCCCGAGTACAATGGCGGACAAAAACAATTAGCATATTTTCTGAATCCATGCCGCACTTATATCCTATGTTACAAAAGACAAGGCGACACACCTGACGACCTACATTGTAACCGAATGATTATTGAATTTATTAAAGCCAAAATCACAGGTGAAGCCCGAGATATACTTATGAAACTAGACGACATTTCTTGGCAAAATATTGAAAATGCCCTTAAGGCCCAATATACAGACCCTAGATCAGAAGACCTTTTAATGACAGATCTACGAACTAGTTATATGCGTAAAACTCAAACTGCCACTGATTTTTACAACACTATACAAGACAAATTAAAAATGTTAAACGAACATATTTCCCTACAAGCCCTAGACGACATTATAAAAACCTACAAGAAACAGCAATACGAAACAGCAGCTGTTACTTCTTTCAAAATAGGAATAGCCGAACCATATCACAGTCACTTACGGTTATTAAACATCCCTAATTTAGAAACAGCGTTGCTCGAATGTCATCGCATTGATAACGAGCAGATGCAAGTAAATTTCCTAAAAGTCATAAAGGACAAAGATGAATCTCATTTCCGTCAAAACGACAAGCATCCTCAGCAACAAAAAACACACATAATTAATAGAAAAATAAACGACTTCTACCCCAATTTCCGGAAAATACCTCAACAAAATTATAACCATCAGCCCGATTTCCAGAGAATACCCCAACAAAATTATAACTATCGGCCCAATTTCCAGAGAATACCCCCACAAAGTCATAACCAACAACCAACGTTTCGACAACCCTTTCCAAGCCGACCTATCTCGAACTTAAGACCAATTCCGCAACAAAGAAATTATCCCACTAATTCACAAGTCTTCGGAAGAAGAATTAATCAAGCAACCCCTATGTCAATTTCTACTAACCTAACAAACAATCGCCCTCGTACAAATCACCCCATTCTTCAATTAAACAACAACCAAACTTTTCAAGAGCAGGAACAAGAGCCTGACTATTTATACCAGGATGATAATGATTATCAACCTGATGAGGACTTCTATAACGAGGAACTCGAGGAATCAGAGGAACCGTATAGTGAAAACCAGGATTTTCACAATACAGCCTCGGAAACACTATAAAACTTGACTTAAATAATATTGCCATGCAACCCAAACTACCCTTCTTCTGTTTACCCTCTTTAGGCCTACAAATCCTCATTGACAGTGGTGCGTCTGATAGCATCATGAATCCAGGTCCGGCTTACGAATTTTTCAGCGAATATCTCTATCAAAAACCCTTCGCCATGAAATCCGTTGGCAAAATTTCCAGAGGTATTGACAACATTCAGTTCCCTATATTACAAGAATATGGCATTAAATTCCCCTTCGATTTTCATGTCATGCAATGGCATGATCGTTTCGACGCCTTGATCGGTTCTGCTCACTTCCAGAAATTGAAAGCACGTATAAACTACGAGACACAGACTATAACGTTAGGCAAGACAGAGATCCCTTTCTATTTCGAACTTAACCCTCAAAATTTTAAGCCCTTTAAACAAATATGCGTAAATAGTATCAAAATTCCTGTTAACGTAGAAAATGGAACCGTTCTGATTCCCCAACTATCCGACAACACCGTAACTGTAGAAGAAGCTATAGCTACTTCTCATTCTGGCATTTGCACAATTCCCATTACAAAAAATACATCTGACAACGTCGAAGTTTACTTCAACGAACGAATTAAAGTCACTCCCTTACAAAACTATTACGAACTTAACGAACCAATAAAACAAAACCAACCTAACATTTTAAAACAATTAAGAGTAGAGCATCTTAATACCGAAGAAAAATCAAGATTATTTTCCTTATGCAACAAATACAAAAATATATTTTACCATGAAAACAGTGACCTTACGTTCACTAACTGTGTTAAACATGACATACGAACAAAAGATGACGAACCAATACATGTAAAATCATACAGACACCCCTACCACTTGAACATTGAAATACAAAAGGAAATTCAAAATTTATTGGATAATAAAATTATTAGGCCTTCTATATCCCCTTATTCCTCTCCGGTATGGATTATTTCAAAGAAAGTAAACTCACCAGAAAAGACAAAATGGCGATTAGTTGTGGATTATAGGAAGCTTAACGAGAAAACCATAACTGAAAAATACCCCTTACCAAAAGTCGATGAGATTCTAAATAATTTAGGAAAATGTACATATTTTACTACCCTCGAATTGGCACCAGGATTTCATCAGATCGAATTAACTCCTGAAAGTAGTGAAAAAACAGCCTTCAGTGTAAATAATGGTCATTATGAGTACGTGAAAATACCCCATGGCCTCCGTAATTCGGCCATAACCTTCAAAAAAGTAATGCATGATGTTTTAAAAGAATTCCTATACAAAAGCTGTTTTGTCTACATGGATGATATTATAATATTTTCTAAATCCCTTCAGGAACACCTTCTCCATATTAAACAAATTTTCCAAAAATTACGGGACGTTAACTTAAAGGTACAATTAAACAAATCCGAATTCCTTAGAAAAGAAGTTGAGTTTTTAGGACATATCGTCACAAAAGACCAGGTAAAAGCAAATCCGAACAAAATTAAATGTATAAAAGATTTTCCCATACCCAAGTCTCAAAAGGAATTAAAATCATTTCTCGGTTTGATAGGCTATTACCGCCGCTTCATTAGGAATTTCGCAAAAATCCTATTCCCCTTAACCAAATGCCTTAAGAGAGACTCTAAAATTGACATTAACGACACAGATTACGTAAATGCCTTCAGACAAGCCAAAAAACTTATTACAAATTCACCTATACTGACGTATCCAGACTTTACAAAAACTTTTCACCTGACTACCGACGCTAGTAATATCGCTATAGGAGGCGTTTTGTCACAAAACGACAGGCCCATAGCTTACTATAGCCGCACTTTAAATTCCGCTGAAAGGAACTACTCAACAATTGAGAAGGAACTCCTTTCAATAGTCGAAAACACTAAGCACTTTAGGCCTTACCTTTTTGGAAATAAATTTACGATCGAAACCGATCATAAACCACTTGTATGGTTATTTTCTATTAAAGAGCCAAATTCACGTTTAGTGAAATGGCGTTTGAAATTAGAAGAGTTCGACTACGAAATTAAATATAAAAGAGGTAAAGAAAACGTAGTAGCCGATGCTTTATCTCGTGTCGAAATCAACGCAGTTGAGGACGACGATGATCTGGCATCAATTTTCAATAATCTAGATCCATCATAGCTTAGAGTATTAAACGACGACGATCTTAAAGATTTAGGTATTAACACTCAGGAAGACGAACGACATTCTGACTCACAAACACAACACACTTCTGCAGAAAACCCCGTCTTTACTATGCCCATTTCTGAAAACCCTTTAAATCACTTCAAATATCAGATAATTATGTATTACGGACCTCATAACGAAATAAAGACGGACAACTTATTTAAAAACAAATGCTACAGAGTATACATCCAAAGACAACACGAACTGCAACAGATGACTGACTTCTTAAAATCTTACATCAACCCTAATAATAATTACGGTATATTATTCTTGGACCCACAACTCGAACATTACTTTAGAATAATAGCTTCCAATCTTTTCAATAGTTCGGTTAAAATAATTAAATGTACAAAACGATTACAAGACGTAACAAAAACTACAGAACAAAAAATAACGATCCAAGAGTATCACGAACAAAACCATAACGGCACTAACGAAACGTACGCACAATTAAAAACAAAATTTTATTGGCCCAACATGAAAATCCAAATTGATGATTTTATTAATAAATGTGATGTATGTCTTCAATCGAAATATGATCGTAACCCGTATAAAACTCCGTCTCAAGGACCCTTGATTGCTTCTAGACCCTTCGAAGTTATACACCTTGACGTATTCAGCTTTGATAACTGCAAATTCTTAACCATTGTCGATCTGTTCAGTAAATATGCCCAAGCATATTACATTATCGATACTACGGCCCTGACCATCGTTAACAAACTACGTCACTTCTTCTCTCATCATAACTACCCTTCTAAGATTGTCTCCAATTCTGACCGAGAACTCAAAAATGTTGTACTCAAAGAGTTCTGTTCCATGTTTAAAATTGATTTGCACATTACTACCCCTCAGAATCCTAATTCAAATTCTCCTGTAGAACTTTTACAGTCGACACTACTAGAAAAAATACGTGTCCTGAAAAATCAAAATCCAAACGAAAGCCCTCAGTCTTTCATGATCACAGCTGTATTGATCTACAACCAATCTATACATTCTTCGACAGGTCACTCCCCTTTCAAACTGCTCTATGGCCCATATGATGACATACCACCCATTGATCCCCATCAAACAGTTCTCGAAGAATATAACAATAGACGCTTAAAAGAAATACTTCCATTTTACCAGTCTATTTATGAAAAGCAAAAGCAAAAAGCAACACAGCGTCTCGAGAAAATCAACGAAACTCGAGAACAAAATATCCAAATTAATGAAGAAAATGTTGCAGTAAGAGTACCACCAGTCAGAAAAGCTGATCCCCTTTACAAAATTCATTCCGACCCTATACAATTACCTCGCAATAAAATACTTCTTCCCCATTCGAGAATGCAAACCGCTCATATTAATAAGACTAAAAGAGCACGAAAGAAATTTCCTTCTTTAGAGCCTGCTGTGCCTATGTCTGAGGACAGCCCTACTCCTTCAACTTCAAACCATCCAAACTAATGGCTAATTCCAGAGTATGTCGAAATCGCCAAAATCCTAAATCATTATCTTAGTTTTTACTTTACTTCAATCCCACACTTATAAAAGAAAACTATAATTAAACATTACTGTTTTTATAATACTATTATTATTAATTAATGTCCAATACTTATCAGAATATCAAATTATGTGAAATTCAATTAATAGATAGTATAACAGATTTAAAACAGCCAATTAAAAGCCACATAAATTAAATTACAAAATCTCATACATATTAGAGACAAAATAAACCTCATAGATGGTGCAAGATCAATTATAAGAATAACTACTGGCAAATTTAGAAGAAGAAGATCTAAAAGAAATAAACAAAAAAAAAACATAGATTTATTTTATGCAAATGAGAATGAGATGATGGTTCCGTTCAATAACTTAAAATCATTCAGTAATATCATGACTCACAGATTAGAAAAAGATTAAGTTTCAATTAACAAAAATTTAGAGTAATTAAAAAACCACCTTAGATGCAATGCAAAATAAAACGGAATATAAGGCTGTCATAGAATTTCAAATAATACTAAGTTAGGAATTATCAGAAAGTATAAAAGTATTACAAGGAACAACTTTACTTAATTTTAATCAGTTAACCAATATAGGAAATATTTAAGCTTAATCATAATGACGATGAATTATTTTCCACTAAAATCACATTTAAAAAATTTTTTTGATTTCACCAAATTTAATGTTTATCTTTAAAAGACACAACTATTATCTCCTAAACTTCCTATTCCAATATCTTAATTCCTAAGTGTTCCAATAACCCAAACCAATAAAGTCCTTGTATCACCTGCTTTGGTTTACCTAAGAACATTACCATCAGAAAATCAGTATCACTAAAGAATGCCATTAAGATCAGATAGATGGACCACCACAATAACACCCTCATAGCCAACCAGAAAAATGTCAAATATCCATGAACAGCAACTTATGGAAAAACCAATCCAAACATTACATGGGTACCTGAGTTGATACAACCCTTACAGTCACAGCCGCAACATCTCATCAGATTCAACCCTATACATCTCAAAGAAGCTAGCAAATTGAAAAGTCAGATGGAGAAAAGGAAGCATCATAATGTACTGCATCCCTTGGTACATTCAACACACCTGGGAATGACTACCATAACCACAGTCATTCTAGTGGTCATCCTATGCTACATCTTCAGCAGATAATTATGAAGAGAGCCGTGCAGCCCAAGTCCAAGAACCAACTTACACCAGAAGAGCCCACCGGAAAGAACGAGGACGTTCTTTACACTAAGGGTGGAGGAATTATGTCACCCTGTATAATTACGTCGCCCTGTATGTGGCAACCATAAAAGAACAATACCACGACATCCGTTTCGATATAGTCCACTCAGCAATGACATCGACCTCAGGCGGTCACAGAGTTCAATCAGAAACCGCATCATAATCAATCCTAGTTTATAAGTATTAGTTAAGTTGCATTTAGATTCATTCTTTACTTGTCCACGATTAACAACATTCTTAGTTCGTTAGTTGTAACTTGTAATTAATCACTTTGTTAATTAATAGTACTTTTTGGGTTTAAATAAATTATTTTTTATCATAAAGCCAAAAGGGCCTTATTTAACTATATATATATATATATATCTGTGTGTGTGTATGTATGTATGTATGTATATATATATATATATATATATATATATATATATATATATATATATATATATATATATATATATATATATATATATATATATATATGTGTGTGTGTGTGTGTGTGTGTGTGTGTGTGTGTGTGTATGTATGTATGTATGTATCCACACGATAATTCAAAACGTTATTAATTAATTTTGATGAAACTCAGCAAGGAACTTTATTTCATTAATAGCTTGGATGAGTTCGTTAGCCAGCCCTATCGGACGTGTTTTTCTAAAAAAAAAGTGAATTGTTGCGAAAAAAATTTTATCTCAAAAAAATAACCAAGTTGTTTTCACGAAATCTGGTTGGTATGTTGCCTTCGTGAATATCTTACTCCACCAAAACTCAACTTTCTAAGTTTATGGAAAATTCAGTTATACAAATTTAATGAAAATTCTCTACCATAACGCACTTGCTGCGTCCCGAAATTATATTTTTAATCGCGCACGCCTTATACATTGCATTTTTGCATTTTTTATCTAAATATAATGCATGTTTGTAACAAAAAAGTTCGGAGCGTAGGAAGTGCGTTATGGTAGCGAATTTTCATTAAATGCTTCAAATTTCAATAACTCAATTTGCTGTTAACCTAAGGTTTATTGGTTAGGAAACCAGTTTTTTCGGAAACATTTGAAGTTTATTTTCGGACATTAAAGTTATTTTGCTGAAATATGGTGCATTGTTTCTACTATATAGGTTGTACTGGTAACCAAATTATATACCTGCTTCTATTGAAAAAAGACATATTTGCTTTAAAAACATTTTTATGAAAATTCACGTCTAGACTTTTTTACATGGCCCGCAAAAAAGTACACTTTGTATTGGATAGCATTTCCTATTACAAATTCAACAATGTACCGCACAATATAATTCCTTGCGTTTTTTATAAAAAAGCATTTTAATAAATTCCAAGCCTTTTGGTGTAACATGCGCTGAAACCATGGGAATGAAAAAAAGGCAGCTGGATTTACAAAGGTAGAAAATTTGATATGCTATCCTAAGTTACATTTTATGGCAAAGAAATTGTTTAGAAGCTGAAGAGACGTGATTTTGACAAATATCCGGAATGGAGGCAACCTGGCTATCTCTTTTTCGGAGTCTAATGTGTGTGTTGGCGTGTGTGCGTGTGTGTGTGTGTGTGTCCGCGTTTTGTTTCCTTAACGTCGGCCCATTTCCTCAACTATGGCTAATCACCGACGCTAGTGAGCAATTTCACCTCACTATCCTGGAAATTTTGCTGAACCCCTGCCTTTCTGTAAGGATGGTAGAGATCTTTACCGTGTACAACATCGTATGGACGCGGGATGGACGGCTTTACGCGCCCTCCGAAGGGCGGAACGTGCAAACATTCAACTTGCTCAAATACAATGTTATAACCTCGGTTGATGTTAATTGTAGAGTAGGTACTGAAAAAGTGAAAGGAGAGGCACACGTTTTTATCACTGAACCACCGGGGCTTAAATCTCAAAGAATAATAATAAAAAATTATTAAACGCGCGAATGTTGTATTAAACGAGCTGACCAGAATTGGCAGTCGTTGTTTTCGTCGCCATGATTTCAAGGCATACTACACCAAAATGTTGTAAATTTTTTTAAATATTTTTTTATAAAAACAGAAATAACTATATTGTGCCATACATCCTTAAATTCGTATTGCGGAATACTATCTAATATAGGGTGTATTTTTTTGAGGGCCATATAAAAAATAAAGTTGATGATGGGTTCTTCTAGACAACACGTTGTACTGAAGATTTGAAAAAAAGCTATCTGCAGAACAGAAGAAGAGGCAGTAAGGAAAGGGCTTTGGTTTTCTATATATTTTTCAATAATTTCAGGAAAATATGAAGTGAAAGTGGAACTTTCTGAGTTCCTCGGCAACATGATATTGATTCTACGATTGCGCACTTTTTGTTGTTGTAATTAACGACTTTGGTAACTGTCATGGTTACCGCGATGCCAATTTTGTCCTTTCTTATCTTAGGCATATGGTATGCAGTAAGCTAAAGTAATTCTGTTGTTTCTTTAAGTTTTAGGGAACAAACGGGTACCGCTTTATCTAGGATGTGGCCTAGGAGGTTCAAGTCTCGTAAATTTTATGATGGACGTTCGTGGTCAGAAAACTGACTATGACAGATGGGCATCAGCTGGAAATCCCGGATGGTCTTACGAAGAAGTGCTTCCTTATTTTAAGAAATCAGAAAATGCTAACATTCCCAAATTTAATTCAAAATACCGTTCGGTAGGCGGTGAGTTAGACGTAGGAGAAGTACCAATCAAAACAGATTTTGTCAAAGAATTTCTGAAAGCTTACAAACAATATGGAATTAAGATTTTAGATGACTACAATCAAGGCACACAGTTTGGAGCGGGCTTTCTGCAAGCTACTCTGAGAAAGGGAAAAAGATGTCACACAGCAAAAGCATTTATTAAACCGGCATTAACCAGACGGAATTTAAAAATCTTAACGAGGGCATTTGCTACCAAAGTAATAATAAATTCTGAAACAAAAGTAGCATCAGGGATAATATACGAAAGAGGTTTAGTGTCGTATACAGCATATGCAAGAAAAGAGGTAATCTTATCAGCTGGTGCATTATCTTCTCCAAAACTTTTAATGTTATCAGGTGTTGGACCAAAGAACCACCTTAGAGAAATGGGGATACCGGTAATCCATAATTTACCTGTGGGGGAAACCTTTCGTGATCACCTGATTTTTACAGACTTAGTATTCCAAGTGAACGACACTAGCATAATACCAAACCCTGTCGAAGGTATCTTACCAAACAATTTTATTAACTTTATTATAAATGGAAAAGGTTACCTTGCAATACCCTCTGGAAATAATATTGAATCTATCAGTTTTACTAAGACAAATAGTTCTGAAGAGAAGGCCGAGTTACCTGACATTGAGATAATACAATGCACGGGTTCATTGCTTGGTTCCATGGTCGGTCTGCCTACCTGGTCTGCACTTCCAGTTTTGCTGTATCCTAAATCAAAAGGATATTTAAAACTGGCATCGAAGGATGCCAGGGACCCATTAAAGATTTACGCGAATTATTTAGCTGATGGCAGAGACATTAAAACCTTCGTAGAAGCAATTCGTGTAGTGCAAAAACTAGCTGAGACACCGGCTATGAAAAAATTTGATTCCAAATTAATATTTCAATATGCACCCGAATGTTACTCATATGAACAAGATTCTGATGAATTTTGGGAATGTCAAGTTACACAAAGGATAGCCAGTATTTTCCACATGACTGCTACTTGCAAAATGGGACCAAATAATGATACAACTGCAGTTGTAGATAATAGACTGAGGGTTTATGGTATAAAGAATTTGCGAGTGGTCGACGCAAGTATTATTCCATTGCCCGGGTCCATGCATACTAACGTACCAACAATTATGGTAGCAGAAAAAGCATCCGACCTAATTTTATTTGACAACATGTAATACTTTTCCAACCAATTAAGATAACTAAAGATCGCCTTTTAGTGAAAATTCACTAATAAAGAGGTATCGATGGTAAGACTTTCGGAAAATTTCTTCAAATGAGCGCGAATTGGTGCCCCTGTAATCCATATCCGGGGTCAGTTAAAAAGTTTATACAGGGTGGCGCATTAAAAACGAAACAGACCGATTTGCGTCCAGTGAAATTTTTTTTAAAGAAACGCTGAAAAACGTCAATTTTAATATTGAGGGGGGCATGTTTTGACATAAAACTCAACTTTGTCACATCAACCCCTTAAGGGTGGTGATAACAACCCTTAGATTTTAAATAGGGAGCATGGGTCGAGTGTTACATCATTTGAAAGCTCTTTCTTTTCTAAATTCAGCACACTAATTTTTTTGGAAGTTTTATCAACTCGTTTAAAAATTATTCACATTCGTAGTTGCAAGAACGTATTTCATTCATTGTGATAAGAAATGCACTAATTAGTGAATTTTTCGTTAAAAAAACTAAAAAACAAAACCAAACGTTCAAAAATGTTTATTCAGTTAAGTAAGTGTTCAAATTGTTGACCACCAGCTTCCATACAAAAGTACAATTTTTGTTCAAAACGAGCTCTGGCATTCTGGAGCATTTGTGGAGTTATTAGATGGCATTCTTCAACAATGCGCCGCCGTAATTATTCCAGAGACTCCGGTTCTGTTGCGTAAATTCTACTCTTTAAATGGCCCCATAGAAAGATGTCTAAAGGAGTTAAATCCGGTGATCTAGGGGGCCACTCAATAGCACCTCTACACCCAATCCATTGCTCTGGAAACTCTCTGCTCAAAAACTCCCTAACACGTTGTGAAAAATTGTTGAAACACTAATTGATTTTCTTGATAGCGATCATCATTTTCAACAATGTCAATTAGTATAGGATAAAAGATATCTTCTAGTAACTCCAAATACGTTTCGCCACTCAAATTGCCATCAAGAAAAATTGGTCCGATTAAACGTTCTCCAAAAATGCCAGTCCAGATATTCAATTTTCTGTGGAGTTTGAGTGTGGACTTCGTGAAAATTTCTTGGATTATTATCTGACCAATAACGACAATTATGACGATTGGCTGTAGAGTTTAATAAAAAAACGTCCACTCGTCTGAAAAACAGATATTAAACAGAAAGTTCCCGTTATCAGCTATTCGTGCAGTTATAACTTCATAAAACTCCAGCTGCCGATTAAAATCATCTTCATTCAGTTGTTGTACAACTGGATCCCGTTTTGTGTTGGCTACTGAACCACTTTGTCGAAACTTGGTAACTAACTGCAAAATGTATTTTCTTTTAACGTGTCTGTTCGGATGTCGTTCATTAAACAAATTTGCGGTACGGTTGGCACAGTCATCGTTTTGAAAAAAAAGAGTAATTATTTCAACTGCGCTTTTGCATCTTCAACTGTGAATAATTTTTAAACGAGTTGATAAAACTTACAAAAAAATTAGTGTGCTGAATTCAAAAAAGAAATAGTTTTCAAATGATGTAACACCGGACCCATATTCCCTATTTCAAATATAAGGGTTGTTATCACCACCCCTAAGGGGTTGATGTGACAAAGTTGAGTTTTATGTCAAAACATGTCCCCCTCAATATTAAAATTGACGTGTTTCAGCGTTTCTTAAAAAAAAATTATCTGGACGCAAATCGGTCTGTTTCGTTTTCACTATATATATATATATATATATATATATATATATATATATATATATATATATATATATATATATATATATATATATATATATATATATGTATCTGTGTGTGCGTGCGTGTGTCTCTCTCTGTGTGTGTGTGTGTGTGTGTGTGTGTGTGTGTGTGTATCTAACCGATAACTCAAAAAATAGTTCACTGATTTGGACCAAATTTGGAATAAGCATTTAAGAGATAAATTCAATGATGTAAGTTTTCAGTTGTTCATTCGTCTAGATAAACGGAATTATGCTATTTATATTACAATTTCAAAGTGTGTACATAATATCACATAACAAAAAAAGACGAACGATAATAAACAAGTAAAAATTAGATTTATTTACTTTATGGGATGTTCAAAATGTTGACTATTAGTTGCTAAACAATAGCCACGTCTGTGTCTAAATTTCTGCAAGACATTATCAGAAATATATCAATGAATTTGATGAAGTTCATTCCTAATTCTAATCTTCAAATCAAAGTGTCAAAAATATGTTTAGTAGTTTTAGAAATATTGGCAATATGCCACACTTGTTTACACCCTGTATATGTAATATAAAAAGTTTCGGACTAAGCAAGTGTGTTATGGTAGTGACTTTTCGTAAGAATAATATATAATATTATAGTGATTTAGCCTTATATTCAAAGTTATCATAAATTACTTTGTTTAATTAGGAATAGTAATATATTATTTGCAAATAATACAATTTTATATGCGTGCGCGCGACAGTGCAAAAACACGTAGCCGCATTACCATATCTCTCTAGTAATTGTATCATATCTAAAACCTAAATTTGGAGCTAAATTTACAATTTCTTTTTCTTTTGTTTATGGCGTCTGTTTCTATCAAGCTAAATTTCTAGCTTGATATTGACAAATGATAGCTGAGCTCCAGCACGAACGTTGTTAGACTGCGTTCGCGGTCGTAGGAGTTCAGCTGTCAATTGTCAATATCAAATTGAAAATTTAAGTTAGTAGAAACATACGCCATAAACAAAGAAGAAGGAGGAGAAAAACGTTTTTGGTTAAAAAAAATTGGACTGGAGTGATCAGTCATGAGAAATGAGTAATTCGAAATTTGCAGGTATTAAATACAGCTATGGATTACGTTATTTTTAACTAACTGATTAATATAATTTTTTAAAATGTTTTCTTTATTATCAGAAGCTGTGAAAATTTGAGATGTTTAGACATGAAAGGTTTAACTACATGAAATATCTGAAAATCTCACAGTCGTCGAGTGTACGTCAAAGTGTTCACACTTAAAAAGTGCTCCCGGTATTTTTGTTTTAAAATCGGCAATTAGTTAAAGTTTAAAATAAAGTATTGTAGTAGTTTGATACTAATTGCTGAAAAAAAGTAAATTAACGTACGTTTATAAAAATTTTGTATGATAAATATAATAAAAAGGGGCTAGTGGAGAATATGGTGAAGCTGGCTGTAATAGAAAGGGACCAGATCGAGAAGATATGCTTATTGATGTAGACGAGTATAAGGAGAACGTAACCGGTGAGACCGGTCCATGTAGTAATTCAAATAATTTATAATCAATAAATAAAAATGATAATTTAACCAATGTAAATTTAGCTGATAAGGATGAATGGAATGTTAAGAATTCACAACGTGTAGACGGTGAAATTAAGAAAAATAATATTGATAAAAGTATTCGATATCGTTCGATTGATAAAGGCCCTTTCTTTGTTTATATGGAACACGAACAAAAAAATGTTGGCAAACTTCATGTATCTAGAATCTGTCATTATATTTTTTAAGTTGCAAAATTAGGAAATTCTGATAGAGATATTAAGAATATAGGTATAAATAGGGTCAAAACTGAATGTGATTCCTATTTATCAGCAAATGCATTAATTGAAACTAGAGCTTTGATAGAAAATAAATTTATTGCATATTTATATACCAAGATTTTTAAAGTAGAGAAAAGGTGTTGTTCGTTATGTGGAACCATTTTTTGATTACAATTATCTATTAAAAGAAATAGAATCAAGTATTGAGGTAGTAGAAGTCAAACGTATTATAAGAAAGGTAACGCAATTAGGCGGAACGTTTAAATTAGTACCTAGGGAAACTACAATAGTTTCCTTTTATGGGTCATAGTTGCCAGAATATATTAAGCTTAATGGAGTTAGACTGTCAGTTGAACCATATATTTATTCGATTATTTGCTATAGGTGTATGAGATTCGGTCATGTGCAGCAACAATGTCGTGGTAAACAGCGGCGTAGACATTGTGGGGAAGAACATGAGGGCACTTGTGTGTGTGTGTAATATAAAGGTTTGTGTACATTGTAAATCAAATGAGCATATATCTACAGATTAAAACTGTCCAGTATTTGTAAAACAAAAAGCAATCGAAAAAATTATGGCGGAAAAAACATTTCGTACAAAGAAGCAGAAAGTATTTTAGATAATCCACAATTATATTCCAATATTTTTAGTAGTAATCGTTTTTCACTGCTTTCTGATAATTATGACAGGGAATCTCCGACAATATCTTCTTTTAAGTTTCCTTCAGCTTCATTTAGAAGAAACCAGCGATATTCATAAAACAATGTCGATAACACTAACCAGTCCAAAAAAGGCAAAACAAGCGGATCTCCTTCTCATTCACCTCTACCCCCAATCCATTGTAAAAACTACTCAGTTATCTTCTGTGTTGCCAAATCCTCATAGAGATGAATACCAAGCATACAAAAATAAACTAGTTAAGCAAATTTCGGAAATAATTCCAGCTATTCTACAGAAATTAATACCCGGAACAGCAACAGCAATTAACATACCAGATTTAGCATATATAAAAGAGTTGTTATCTACATATCTTGCTAAAAAAAATATATTCATGAACAAACAACTTAAAAAATATTTAGAAATTTTGCAGTGGAATGCGCGTTCCAATCAAAGAAATAAACATACATTATCAAATTTTTATTGCATAATTCAATGGACATAGTTATATAAGGAAGACTGATTTAAACGTAAGACCTAATTTTAATGGGTGCGCCTCCGTGGCCGTGCGGGAAAGTCGATTCAGACTTTTCATACGGACTCGGGGGTCGACGGTTCGAGACTCACCGGCGGCGGATGATTTTTCATATCACTGTCGTCGTTGAGATCGAGCTCAAGGTGGAGGGTAGGTTAGTTTAGATGAACAAAAAGGGTCAGCATGGCCTAATTGCCAGTAAGCATCTTACCTTTTACTTTTTTTAATGGGTATAATATTGTTCGCATGGACAGGCAGTATGATAGAAAATGAGGTGGAGTAGCTATATCTATAGCAAACTATTTAGAATATATAAAAAATGATGTGGTGGGCATTTTCAATCAACAGATAGAAATGTGCGCGTTATGTTTGATATATTTATATAGTATTTCCTTATGTGTACCCCGTAACAATAATGTATGTTCTGGTGATTGGAATTGTTTACTGCAACAGTATCAAATTAAAAAAGTGGTCATGGGAGGCGATCTTAATGCCCATAATAGTTTATGGGGATCTTCAAGAGATAATACTGCAGGCACTCGCCTTGCAGATGCTATTGATAATCATGATATTATAGTACTGAACGATGGAACACCAACTAAGATCACTAGACCTAATGAATTACCGTCAGTTATTGACATCACACTGGCCAGCCCATCTTTAGCCAATTGTTCGACTTGGAGGGTGCTTGATGATACCCTTGGCTATGATCATTTCCCGGTAGTTACTGTTATTCATAAAGAACACATGCAAGACACCACTAAGCCATATTTGAAATGAAGCGAAACATCAGCAGACTGGAATGCATTCCAAGATGTTTTAGATAAAGCTATGTCAAAGGCACTCTAAAACATGTCCTCTA
This sequence comes from Tillus elongatus, assembly GCA_964006375.1. Lineage (NCBI taxonomy): Eukaryota > Metazoa > Arthropoda > Insecta > Coleoptera > Cleridae > Tillus > Tillus elongatus. The sequence goes on along the minus strand of OZ023263.1, from coordinate 173,674,066 downwards.
AAGAGAAATTTTTATTTTTGTGGATTCTTTAGCAAATGCTGCGGATAGCTCAATGCAACTTAAAAAAGTTTCAAACTCAAAATCCACATTTCCTGTTTGGTTCGATAATGAATGTTTTGATGTACTAACTAAGCGTAAGAATGCACTGCATACATACCAGTTAACCTCTAATTTAACCAATTATTTAACCTATAAAAATATAGAAGCTCAGTCAAAACGTTTGTTTAAACTTAAATGCAAAAATGCATGTCAAAATGTTGTTTCTAACCTTAAAAGGACGACATTGCTGTCAGATATATGGCGCTTTGTGAAGAGAATTTGTAATAAAAATTTCAGTTCAAAAACCATGCATTTTACCAGAATCTCTTATTAATGACATATTACAACAATTTGCACCTCCATCTGCATATCAGTCTTTGATCACTGAGGGCGCCAGTTATGAGGATAATAGCATTATGGGTCAACCCTTTAACAGGGAAGAGTTGGATACTGCTCAGAAACACACACAAAACACATCACCAGGTAAAGACAAATTCACCTATAACATGTTAAATAATATGTCAGATACTGCAAAAGTATACTTATTACAAATATACAACGATTGGTGGATGAACTGTAATTATACTAACTATAAAATATATCATCATCTGTCTCTTATACAAATCTGGCAAAGATCCTAATTTAACGTCCTCATACCGTCCTATTTCCTTAATTTCTTGCATCTTCAAAACCTTTGAGAGAATGATAAAGGCCCGACCTGAATGGTTTTATGAATATAGATCATTGTTGCCGCACAACCAATATGATTTTCGCAAAAGTAGAGGTACTGTATATGCAATTTCTCATATGGTGTCAGATAGTCAATGCAGCTTTTCTAAAAATAATTACGTAGGTTGTGTTTTTGTTGACATACAGGGAGCGTATGATTATGTTAATTTAAAAATATTGAAAAACAAATTAATATTAGACGGATTGTCGGACAGAGTTGCCAGTAACATTGTTGAGTTATATAATGCAAGACAAATATATATTAGACATACATGTGGCGGTCGTTCCGACCGCAGTGTTTCCGTCAACACTACTCTATGTGTCTGCATAAATACTCTTGACAGTTAAACGTTGCGTTACGTTATTCGACAGCAAGCTGTCAAGAACTACGATATAAGAGACACCAGGGATCTCTCTCTCTCTCTCTCTCTCTCTCCTCGCTACCAACCTCTACAGTGAACACACGTCCTCTACGCTCGGTCAGTTACATGTTATGTACTCATGTACTGTTGTAATTGTTATAGTTAAATGTATCATATAGTTTATTCAGTTAGTGAAATAATAAAGTATATTAAATGTTTACGTATGGATTTAATATCAACAAGTGCAATTAACATCCATATTGGTGACCCCGTGCCGCAAGCCGAAGATGCCGAACCTGATGTTCCAGCCGACATCGCCTTACTTCCACGCACGTGCCCATGCCTACAGAAAACGAATATCTAAACAGGTCAGTCCTTTTTAATTTAAAAATTATCTGATTTTTTTTTACAATGGCCGAAGATTCTTCAAGCAGCAATATCATGGCAAGGGTTGCAATAAAATTACCTCCTATATGGAGACGTAACGTGAAAATCTGGCAAATGCAGGTTGACGCCCAGTTCGATATATCGCAGATCAGTTCTGAAAAGACAAAATTCAGTCATGTACTCGCTATACTGATGTCGCAGAGTCAATTTCAGATTTTTTAACCCAACCATTATCAGAGTCCGAAAGTTGCAAAATAAATAAACTTTTAACAGTAGAATTAGGCGACAGAAAACCATCGCAACTTTTACGCGAAATGAAGTTTTTAGCCGGTAGTCAGATTAAAGACGATTTCCTTAAAACTTTATTTCTACAACGTTTACTAGTCAACGTTCGTTCAATTTTGGCTTCGAGCAACGATTCTCTAGAAAAATTGTCGGTTATAGCAAACAAAATCGTGGAATATTCCGCAGATAAATACAACGTGGCTGAAATTCAGTCACGCGAGCTCGACAAGCTAGCCAAGTTAGAAGCGCAATTAGAGAAGCTAACAGCATCAGTCAACGAATTGCGAACGCGTTCCCGATCTACCTTCCGAGAAAGACCCAAGCTTTCTCGAAATTCCATAAACACAAATTTCTCAACCTCCACGTGTTAGTATCATGCACGATTTGGCAACAAGGCCAAACATTGCATCCAACCTTGCAATTTTAAAGCTAAACATGTGTCGGAAAAACTAATAAGGCACTTCCTTCACGCGGCAGGAGACGAGAGCCACCTAACACGCCGCCTTTTTATTTTTGATAGACGCTCCAATATGAAATTTCTAATCGACTCTGGAGCGGATATTTTAGTTATTCCACCCACTCACGACCAACGGAAATTTCAATCGAAACGTACCTTGTATGCTGCAAACGGGACCCCTATTCATACCTATGACTAACAACTATTAGATTTGGATCTAGGTTTACGCCGTAGGTTCTGCTGGCCCTTCACACTTGCCGATATCAAGCAAACAATTATAGGCGCTGATTTTCTAGCAGAGTTTGCTTTACTTGTGGATATGAAACATAGACGTTTAATCGATACAAAGACAAACCTCTCTAAGGCCGGTGCTAACCCATCACCAGGATTTAATTCTAAAATTCATCTCGTAGACCCGACACACCAGTGCTTCAAATTGGTACAACAATTTCCTGACCCTTTTAAGGAAACTTATTCTAGCAACCTTCCAGAGGTTGAGTTCTTCCATACTATAAGTACGGAAGGACCACCTGTCACTGCAAAAGCTAGAAGATTGCCCCCGGAAAAGCTAGCTCAAGCAAAGCTAGAATTCCAGCTCATGATGGACTTGGGAATTTGTAGAGCCTCCAAAAGTCAATGGTCAAGCCCCCTCCACATGGTGCAAAAAAAGGATGGCTCATGGAGACCATGTGGGGATTACCGAGCACTAAACGCTAAAACAATCCCAGACAAATATCCCATTCCAAATTTGCAGGATTTTAATGCCCAGTTAGAAGGCAAACGTATTTTTTCAAAATTAGATATCATTCGCGCTTTCCATCACATCCCAGTAGCACCTCAAGATATTCCCAAAACAGCAGTCATAACTCCATTTGGGTTATTCGAATTTGTTAAAACCCCATTTGGCCTTCGTAATTCAGCACAAACATTTCAAAGATATTTACATTCAATTTTAAGACATCTTGACTTTGCCTACTCCTATCTTGACGATATTCTCGTTGCATCAGCCTCTGAAAAAGAACATCAAGAGCATCTAGCAAAACTTTTTCAGACACTTCAAGACAACGGCATCCGTATCAATTCATCTAAATGTGAATTCGGAAGGGCCGAAATTTCATTTTTAGGTTTTCGTGTAAATAAATCTGGATTATTTCCACTTCCTGAACGCATCAAATATATTACCGACCTACCTCTTCCCGATACCATTGAAAAACTCAGAAGATTTATAGGTCTCATAAATTTCTACCGTCGTTCTCTTCCACGTGCTGCGGAAATTCAGCAACCACTATTCGACCTCTGCCAGAATCCCAAAAAACGCGACAAACGTAAAATCGAGTGGACTCCTGAGACTCGAGAAGCATTCGAACGTTTGAAAGAGGCACTAAAAAACGCTACACTAATAGCTCATCCGTCTTCTTCGCTACCACTGATTCTCCATGTCGATGCTTCTGATTATGCCGTAGGTGCTTCCCTCCAACAACTACGTGATCAAACACTAGAACCCCTAGGTTTCTACTCTAAAAAGCTTACTTCAGCCCAAAAATCTTAAGCACCTACGATCGCGAACTTCTAGCCGCTTATCAGGCAGTTAAATACTTTAGATATACCCTAGAAGGTCGCCATTTCACCATTTATACGGACCACAAACCTTTGACATACGCTTTTGAACAACGCGTCGATAAAGCATCTTCAAGGCAACTACGACATTTAGACTTCCTAGGTCAATTTACCACAGACATTCGCTACATACCAGGTCCTACAAACATTCCCGCAGACTATTGTTCTCGCATTGAAACAATTTCACTTTCTTCCACTGTGTCACTCCAAGAAATTGCGCAAGCTCAGTCATCTTGTCAGGAACTCAAACACCTTCTGCAGTCTAAATCTTCCTCATACAAATTTCAAAACATGCCGCTTGACAACGGATTGAATCTTATTTGCGATTCTTCTTCAAAGAAACTTCGCCCATTTATTCCGCTCAAATTTCGCCGAAAGATTTTCGATTCTATCCACAATTTATCTCACCCAGGCATATCAGCTTCAGTCGATCTGGTCCAGGATAGATTTTGTTGGCCCAAATTGAAGCGCGATGTATCTCTTTGGTCTAAAACTTGCATTCCCTGCCAGAAAGTGAAGATATGGAGACACACTTCCAGTGCCATTGGACAATACACCCCAGCCATGAGAAGATTCTCGCATATAAATGTTGACATTGTGTGACCATTACCACCATCACAAGGTCAACGCTATCTGTTAACAATAATAGACAGATTTTCTCGATGGCCCGAAGCAATTCCATTGTCAGATATTACAGCAGAAACAGTAGCAAACACTATTTTATCATGCTGGATCTCTCGTTTCGGTGTTCCGCAATACATCACCACAGACAGAGGTAAACAATTCGATTGCCACCTTTTCACACACCTCACTAAAACACTAGGTGCAGACCACATCAAGACCACAGCTTACCACCCAGCAGCAAATGGTGTAATCGAGAGATGGCATAGAGTTCTGAAACAGGCCTTGAAAGCTCATATGGACGAAAACTGGGTCGCTAAATTGCCAATTGTGTTACTACGACTCAGATCGTACATAATTCCAGAATATCGCTCAACACCCGCTGAAATAGTCTACGGAGAATGAATCAAACTTCCCACCTACTTTTTCAACAGCACACAAGCTCATGATGTTCCACCACTTATATCTCAGCTGAAAGAAGACACGAGGAAACTTCGACCAGTACCTTTTAAACATCATACTGCAAAAAAGGTATTTGTCCATCCTAAGCTTATGGAAGCTCATTTTGTTTTTGTTCGCATTGATATTCCGCGAAAAACCCTCGAACCAGTTTATGACGGCCCCTTTGAAGTGTTATCCCGAACTGACAAAGTCTTCAAAATCAAGAAATCACACGGAGAAGAGACAATTTCTGTTGACCGTCTTAAACCCGCATTCATTTTTTGTGATAACGAACAGACAACTTTCCAGCCTCAGAGACATCCTAGTGAAACTGAAAGTGACAGTGAAAGTCCAACACCTAGTGAAACTGAAAGTGACAGTGAAAGTCCAACACCTAGTGAAACTGAAACTGACAGTGAAAGTCCAACACCTAGTGAAACTGAAAGTGACACTGAAGTTCCCGTTCCCGTTCAAACTACACGCCATGGACGTAGAGTTCGATTTCCACGAAGATACTTAAACTAATAGCGTTGCCACTGAGAGGGGAGTATGTGGCGGTGGTTCCGACCGCAGTGTTTCCGTCAACACTACTTTATGTTTCTGCATAAATACTCTTGACAGTTAAACGTTGCGTTACGTTATTCGACAGCAAGCTGTCAAGAACTACGATATAAGAGACACCAGGGATCTCTCTCTCTCTCTTTCCTCGCTACCAACCTCTACAGTGAACACACGTCCTCTACGCTCGGTCAGTTATCTGTTATGTACTCATATACTGTTGTAATTGTTATAGTTAAATGTATCATATAGTTTATTCAGTTAGTGAAATAATAAAGTATATTAAATGTTTACGTATGGATTTAATATCAACAAGTGCAATTAACATCCATAATACATATAACAACTTACATGGTCTATTACTTACATCTAGAGGTCTGCTTCAGAGATCCATTCTAAGCCCCTTGTTATTTAACATTTACACAGCTGAGTTGCATAAACTATTTGATGATTCAGTGCAGTGCATTCAGTATGCTGACGACATTTGTTTATACATTAATGGTTATTCATATCAATATTGCGTCAATAAACTTGAGTTTTTCAAACCACAGGTATGAACCATAAATCAACGGTAACCAAACAAAATAAATAACTGGCATAAAACATACTACCCGAACCAGTAATCGTGAAATCTCGGGCATAAATGTCGCAAATGACAGACGACATGAAATTAAAAATTTGGCAAGTGATTGTTATTTAACCGGGGATTTAGTCAATTTTTAAAATACACTATATTTGTAACTTGATGAACGGTCACAAATGCAGTTTTATCACAGCATAGATATATTATGCTGTGGTTTTAGGCTGAAAATGTAGCATCATATGGTATAAATGTAAACAAAATCAAGTCAAGTCTGTGTAAAATGATTTTAAAATAATTTCTTTTATTATTTATAATTTCTATAAGCTTAAACATAAGACGTCATGTAAGACCGAAACAGTCATTGAATGGGTTTCAATGGCAAGTCTACTATTCTATAATTAATTATTATGTATGCTTTTAATATAATATAATATATATATATATATATATATATATATATATATATATATATATATATATATATATATATATATATATATATATATATATATATATATTCCTGTCATGAAGCCGGTGTCAAGTATCATGTAAACAAAACGTTAGTTAACGTATCCTGAGATAGCTCAGTGGTAACGTGCCTGTCTTCGTCCAACCTTCGTAGGGTATGGACGTGCCTAAGTGAAATAGCCGGCAACAAGTGTAGTGTATAGTGCATCCAATTGTGACTCCTGATAAATGATAAAGCTAGTGTTACTGTATTAGTCACTAAAAAGTGAACTATCGACAAGAACATAAATATAAAGCATAACAATGCCTATGATATGGACATTAATAACCTGGAAGAACCCAGTACGACACATAACAGCCAACATATTGGTTTAAAAGAAATATTAGTTAGTAAACAAAATACTGCTAAAAGAAAATTGGTGGAAACCCCCCGAGAGACCACAAAAGATTAAGAAAACTTTGAATATGGATCAGACGACGATTACAACAAAAAATAGATACTCTTCGTTAAGTCTTGACGATGAAGGTGGCTCCACAGAATAAATGCAGACAGATGAATCGCAAAAATCCAACCCATCTGAAAAACAAACTAAGATGAAAAAGCTTCCTCCTATTGTGCTTCATTGTGAAACAAAGGATCATAAGCAACTGATAGCAGAAATATCAAAAATAGTGAAATCCGGATTCAATATAAAATACGGCAAAGCTCAAATAAGCGTCTTTATCAAGGAGATGAAAGAATGGGAAAACTTTAAAGCATATCTTGCGCAAACTAAAATCGAATACCACACATATACGCTCAAAAAAGATAAAACACACGCATTTGTCCTTAGAGGGCTGCATGAAGTAGATCCTATTGAAATTGTAGAAGATTTAAGAACAACCTACAAAATAAATGCCCAAAAGTGCTTCAGAATAAGAGGCACTAAATACCCACTTTATATGGTAATAACAAGTGCTGATGTGTTTTTAAAACAACTTGTGACGAATGTTAAGTTTGTATCCTTGACTAAAATACAATGGGAACGTGTTCATAACAATAAGAAAATGTCGCAGTGTCATCGTTGCCAACAGTATGGACATTCTACGTCTAACTGTGGGGCCATCGCAAAATGCCTAAAGTGTGCACAAGGACATATGAGGGGTATAGATGCAAAACGCGACATATCACAATAAATACAAAAATTAGATATTCACACCAATGGATTTGTCTAGTAGTCTGTCATCTTTTCAACACTCGTTTAAATTCAAAAGCTGACATATCTCTTATAAATTCCCGTTTTAAAACCATGGTAAGATGCAAAGTGCGACATGTGTTGCTAGCATTCAAATGCAAACAGCGACATATCCGACAATATCCGTATTAACCAATAGGAAAGCAGAATGGATGTCACGTGGTTTTCTTTACATCATGGCGGATTGTTGTCTAATTTTACAAGAGAAATAGGCATTTCTGTTAAGTTAAACAAAGTTTTATAGTGTTTTAAGAGAATTAAATAAAAAACAAACATGGAACTCGAAACACCATGTAAAAAAATTGTTGAAGACACTAAAAATCGGTCGCGGAAAAGGCGTCATCAACCCGAAGAATGGAAAAGAGCTAAAGCAAAACAAGCAAGGTACACTAAAAAGTTCATTTTTATGTTATTAATAATTTTATTAACAGAACTATTTATTTTTAGGTACTTGTCTAAAAGTTTGCCAGTATTTCCTCAGTGTAGGCACAATGGAAAGCCATATCAGCCTTATCAGTGTACATCACATTTAAGTATGAATGACGTTAAACATTTTCACAAATTATTTTATGCCAATAGAAATAAAACTTCTCAAGATGCATTCATTCTTCAATTTTGCTCTGGGACAGCTCCTAAGAGAAGGAGGCTTTCAGAAAATAATGAAATAAATAGCAAACCGCACGCTATTAGTGTTACCTATTCGATTCCGACTGTAGATGGAATTAAAATCCCAGTTTGCAGAGAAGCATTCCTAGGAGTGCTAAATTTGAAAAAAGATCGAGTTTTACGGATAGTAAAGAAATTTAAAAAAACTGGTGATCAGCCGAAGGAATGTCGGGGTGGAGATCGGATAAAAGGTAATAACGACGCGAAAAAAGAAGGTATCAAATCTTTTATTGAATCACTGAAATGCAGTGAAAGCCACTACTGTCGCAGCAATTCACCACATAGGGTTTATTTGCCGTGCGAGCTTAACATCAAGACACTCTGGATCATGTACAACGACCAAGCCCAAGACAATTTGAAGGTACGTCAGTGTTACTTCAGAAACTATTTTAATAGGCATTATAATGTGGGTTTTGGAACTCCTCAAACGGATTTATGTTCTACCTGTTTAAAATTTAAAGAAAAGATAAAAAACTGTATTGAACCAAAATAAAAACAAGACTTAATAACATACCATAGAGTACATAAATTGCAAGCTAAAAGTTTTTATGACATGTTACAAAGAGATGAACTTAAACTGCTATTTTCTCTTTTGATTGTGAGAAAAACATGCCTTTGCCTAAGTTACCGGACCAACAAGCATACTTTTCAATGCAGGTTAATTTTTATAACTTTTGTGTAGTTGCTGGAAATTCTAAAGAAAATCTTTCAAACAAAAATGTGTCCTGTTTTGTTTGGACTGAAGCTGAGAGACCTAAAAGCTCAAACGAAATCGCATCTGCAGTTTATCACACTTTAACACATTTTGAATTTTCCGAAGAAGTAACATCAGTACGTCTCTTCTGTGATGGGTGCGGGGGACAAAATACGAATTCAACTTTAATGGCGATGCTTTCTTATTGGATGAAATCTTTGGCTTCATCTCAAATTAAGGAATGTGAGGTAGTTTTCCCTATTGTAGGTCACTCATACATACCACCTGATCGAGTTTTTGGTAACATAGAAAAAGAGATACGAAAAAAGACTGAAATTTTGTCACCCGAAGATTACATAAATATAATTAAGTCTCGAGCCAAAGTCTTAAAAGCAGGAAAGGACTTCAATGTTCTTGACTGGAAATCAGAGGCTAAGAAATTTCTAAAAAATACATCTAGTTGGCATTTTCAATTCAAGCCGTGCAAGAGGTTTATTTTTACAAAAAGTGGGTATAATAATAATATTTTAATTAGAGGAGAGGCTTTGTATAGGAGTGACCTGGGACAGTCTAAAGGGACTTCTAAAAGAGGAATGAATATTGAGCGGATGAAACCACAAAAACTAAATATAGGAGTACCACTTAAACCAGATAAAATCAAAAGCGTACAAAGTTTATTAAGTAATCATTATGGAGAAGAATATAAAGAAATCCCGAATTTAAAATACTTTATTCAACTTTTTGATCGAAATACTGATTTTGTTGCTGATAGAAACGAAGAGTCATTAGAAATAGAAGATGAAGAGGAAGTTTATATTATTTAAGATTAGGTGCCTAAAATGCAATTTCATTATTGTAACAAATTAATGTTATACTAAATAAAATGATATTTTCATACCTACCTAGTAGTAGTAGTAGTAGTAGTAGTGATCCCTTATTCAGATGCAAAAATCGACAAATCCTATGTTTAGATGCAAAACACGACATATCCACTCATTTCCTTTAAATTTTAGTTTTGTGTGGTCAGTTCGATTCCAACTTTATAATTTTCCTAATTTAGACTAAAGTATGCAAATAAACGAAAGTTGAATTAAGTAAATATCTTCAAACATAAACATATAGCAATTTTTTGCGATTTTCTCAAACTTGTTTACTCGGATATGTCGCGTTTTGCATCTATACCCCTCATATGACAAACGAATGCACAAAATCAGAAGACACTCCTGCAACTTGTGCCAACTGTGGGGACAGCCACCCTGCTAATAGTTTTAAATGCCCTGTATATGTGGAAAAAATAAAGTGGATAGAAGCTCAAACGCATAGATCTAAACAAAAAACATTTAAAATCACAGAGACATACGTCCCAGCACCTACCCCAAAGATTAATCCGTGGAACACCGCAGAAAATACAAAGCCATCAAATTTTAACAGAACTGAAAGTGACAATGTGAGAGCAAGTGCAACCGGCGTAGGTGAACTTAATGAACTTATAAAAGAAATGAAAATACTAAGTGGACATATAAATGTAACCAAGATGTTATCTGCCGTCCGTGAATTGAACTTGAAGCTACAGAACTGTAAGGAAATGCCGGAGAAATTCGAGGCATTTTATAATTTCGTAAGTACACTTTCTAATTATGAGTTATAGTTTGAATATAGTATCTTGGAACGCAAACGGCCTAAAAAGTAAAATAGGACAACTTATTCATTTTACCGATAAATACAAAATTGACATTATACTTATTAACGAAACAAAACTGACTGAACGTGACAAAATCAAACTTAGAGGATTTAGCATAATCCGACAAGATAAGATTACTAACACGAACACCCCATCAGGCGGCATTGCGATAATAGTTAGAGAGAATATACCGTACCATAAAATAAGAGTCCCTAGAACCACAATAGATTCAGTAGGTATAAAACTACCTGATAATACACATCTTATTGCTGTTTACAATAACCCAAGAAATAACATTACAACTACCTGTTTAGATGCACTTCTAGGTATGGGCAATAAAGTATTAGTCATTGGTGACCTAAACTCGAGACACAGTAACTGGTCAAATAGAACCAATAACACAAATGGGAATGTTTTAAACAGGTACTGCAATAACAATAACTTGACGATTATGTTTACGCCGACACCAACACACTACCCTCCTAACGGTAACACACCCTCAACAATAGATATAATAGTTAACAAAAACGTAATAAATGTCAGTGACCCTGTCTCCCTTTCTGAACTAGACTCTGATCATAATCCCATTATCTTCGCGTTAAACAATCAGTACAAACAAGACCGACTAAAAATAATTTCAACCTACACTAATACTAACTGGACAGAATTCCGAAAAACACTGGACAGAAACATTACCATAAACAATACTATTGATTCTATTGATAAAATTGAAGAGGAGGTAAAAAAACTAACTCTAAATATTCAAAAAGCTAAAAACAAACACTGTACATACAAAACGATTAACCCGACAAGAGATTTCCTTCCCACCGATATAAAAGAACTTATTAAAGACAAAAACAAAGACAGGAGGCTATGGCAAAATACATTAAACCCACAATACAAAATTTCTATGGACCAAAAAAGCAAAATAATAAAGCAAAAGATGAAAGAATATACTAACAGAAAATGGACACAAAAAATGCAAAACCTAACACCAAATAACAACACATTATGGAAAATGACAAAAGCACTAAAGAACCCACACAGCAACATGTCACCTTTAGAACATGACAATAAAACGTTTTATAGAGACCAAGAAAAAGCTAACGTAATAGCAGACGTATTAGAAAGCACCCACCAAACAGACCCAGTCTGCGATGAACAACAAAGCAATTTAATAAACGAAACACAAGACTATCTTAACAATAGGCAAACAATGGACACACAAACTAGGTCAAAACGAATCACTTCACCCCAAGAAATCAAACAAATTATCAAAACCCTACCCAATAATAAGGCCCCAGGGCCTGATGAAATAGACAACAAATTAATTAAAAATCTCTCACAGAAAGCCATAGTCCAATTAATGTATATAGTAAATGCAGTTCTTATCCTACAACATTACCCAACCCAATGGAAAATAGCCCACGTTGTTGCCGTCTCCAAACCCAATAAAGATCAAAAAGATCCGCACAACTATCGCCCCATAAGCTTGTTAAACAACCTATCTAAAATAGTAGAAAAAATAATACTTAATAGATTTAAATCCATAGAAAGGAAAAATAAACTTTTGATAGACTGTCAGTTTGGTTTTAGGAAAAAACATAGCACTGTACATCAAGTAACACGAATAGTAAACGACATAACACTAAATTTTAATAAAGACAAAGTAACGACAATGGTTTTACTAGACATACAGGAGGCATTTTACACAGTATGGATAGTCGGATTACTGGCCAAACTAATAAAACTCAAATTTCCCTACCATCTTATTAGACTGATACACTCATACTTATCAGACAGGCGCTTTAAAGTCAAAATTCACAATAGCACATCAACTGAAAAACAAACCCAAGCAGGAGTGCCGCAAGGTTCCATACTTGGACCAAAACTGTTCAACTATTTTATTAACGATATACCTACGTTCCCTAAGACCAACCTGGCTCTCTATGCAGATGATACTGCCATATATGCCCATTCCTTTTCAGCAGAAGTTGCAAATAAACAGATACAAATTCATCTTGATATACTTCAAAATTACCTACAGACTTGGAAAATATCACTCAACTCTGAAAAAACGGAGACAATAGTATTTACTAGAAAAACCAATGATTCCAAAATATTTAACCATCTAAAAGTAGGAGACAAAAGAATAAAGCCCTCGCTAACAGTAAAATACCTAGGAGTACACCTGGACAGCAGACTTAATATCAAACACCATATTAAAACTGTTCTAAACAAAGCTCATATCGCAATGAAGTACATGTACCCCCTAATGGCAAGAAACAGTAAACTTAGCAGCGAAAACAAAAAATTAATCTATACGACTATAATAAGATCAGTTGTATCTTATGCCGCACCAGTGTGGTGCTCAGTATCAGATACGACAATTAAACCCATTCAAATATACCAAAACAAATGCCTACGACTAGTGACGAACAGAAACAGATACACAAGAATTAAACACTTACATGACATGACCAACACCCTAACAATCAAAGACTATATTAACAAAACATCCACAAATTTTTACGAAAACAAATTGAAAATAAATCCATTGACAAGACAAATAACAGACATAAGATACAATAACAGTCCTTATAGAATCAAACATAGACTGCCGTATCAAAATCTAAAAATATTTAAAACGCCCATAACCGTTTGACACGAGAATTCACTATAGCCATGGTTAGAAAGCTGTATGTTATACAAATAAAATCAACTTGCAACATAGCAAGTAATAATAATTATTTTAAATAGGTTTTTGTAAACAGTTTTCCTATATACATCCGCACAACTTGTACAATATAATTATAATAACTAAACAGAAAACACATTAATTACTATAAGGAAGTACTTTTTTTTCCGCTTTGTAAATAACAAATTAGAGATAAGTTATTATATTTTAACAGGAGCTTTATTTTTAAGTCGTAGTATATATAAAAATTGTAAATTTTTGTAAATTTGTTATAATGTAATATAGACCTTTAGAATTGAATTGAATTGCCTGTCTTCTACACAGAGGGTTGCGTGATCGATTCCAGCTCGATGAATATATGGTTTTTTGTTTTATTTTGACATTTGGAGAAACGTGTGCACGTATTTCATACGTTTTGTACAAGATCTCATTTTTGTTTAAAATGCCTGAATAACTTTGTCACCTTTGAGTCTGAAATCATAATTTTTATCAGACATTTTGTTATTATTGGTATTGAAAAAACCAGTTTGAGTAGGTTGACTGAAACGAAATCATTCTGGCGATTAATAAGGAAAAATAACCGCTAAGTTTATAATTTGGAAGATATTTTACTTTTCTATGAATCAAGTTTCCTTCTGGAAATGTTTTGTAACTTGATTGAAATCTGTAATCCAATTTTCCCTTAAAGAGACTTATACTATCTATAGATATAGCAAAATTTTATTTTTTAGCTTTATAGAAAATTGAGTTTGGGGCATTTTTCTCAAAAGGTGTAAGAACAAAAGATTTTTTTGATAATTGAGATATATCGATGGTAAGACTTTCGAAAGAATTCTTCAAATGTGCGCGTACTAGGACCTCTAAAATCGATCTTCAAGGTCTGTGTAAATTTAAAGTATTAATTTTAGTATAACATGACGTATAATAACTGTACAATTCTTATGAAAATTCACTGCTATAACCACTCGCTGCATCACGATTTTTTTTGTATATGTATAAATCAAAATCGATTTATAATTTGATATCATTTGATTATTTACTAATGACGGAATCCGCAAATAATATGTTTGCATTAAATAAACAGCTCTAGGCGCTATGTGCAGAATACAATGGAAATCATAAGTGATAATTCGTGTCCTAAAAGTTATCTTATTATCTTTTCAATAACATACTATGTATTATCAGTGCATCTCAAACTTGACAGATATAACTGGCACTGCCTGATACAGCATCCAATTTATGTAACTAAAAAAGAAATACATTGATGAAATATAAAATTTATTTACTTTTTTATTAAATTCCCATGTGGAAGGCAACGGGAAACCAAGGCATGGCACAGTACTCAAATAGCGACTATGGTAGAGTCATGGTTGCGACAATAAAACGGTATAACTTTAAACTGTTATGATAATGATTCAATTGCATCGACTGAGTGTGAGAATGGAATAAACTTTTCCGAAAGTTTGGCATTTTATAAAGAGTTTTATTTTGTAACTGACGGCTTTCCCACAATTTTTTGAGTAAATAACACTATTACCGTCACAAAAACTTAATAATATATATATATATATATATATATATATATATATATATATATATATATATATATATATATATATATATATATATATAGTGTGTGTGTCCCCAACTGGATGGGAATGTTAATATTAGAGAAAGGGAGAGGGACACTGTTAAATTAGCAATGTTTTGTAGAATTTCATGCTCATTCCAAATATGACTTGTATTTTGCCCTGCCTCTTTTCTTTTTCGAGTTATTTTTTTTAAATGGTCGATTTCTTTTTTCTTCAATATCTAAGTAGGCGTTGATCTGACATGTTTGAGATTTGCACATTATTATGACCCTTTTTATAGAGTAATCTTTTTGTGCTATCCTCAACTTTGGATTGTTATTTGTTTCTGAGCTACAGGTATCAATGTTTGTTTTTATTATGGCAGCCATATTGAATTTTCTTCTAATGTGATAGCCTGTAAAAAGAGCTCTCCAATGATGTACAACATGCTTGAGAAATCTTGTAATTGCACTGAGAATTTTGAGAAAAGCCGTTTTGAGGATAGTAGGCTATGAAATCCAATACCAGAAAACAAATGACAAAAAAAGTGACCAAAAAGCAGTAGGCCATGGAGTCTAACAATAGACTTCTATTTTAACATAATTTCCCGTAATGATTCACGATACAAAATAGGAACTTTGAGGAAACTAATGAATCCGCCCATTATTACAAATGATATTTTACATTACAACATTATCCTTATCCTAACAAATTGTTATAATTTAATTAAATAGGTAAACGTAGTAAATAACTAAATTTACTAACAGAACTCAATAAAAAGCAGATTAATGATTTACGAAGACCCCTTTGAAAATGGTTTGATTTTTAAACGTAGTCAACTGAAAAACAACAGAAGAATGGTTGCTATGGATATAACACTATCGCGACAATTAAGAATACTGTCATTCTAAATTATCTGAACAATTTGAGGTGTATTTAACACGTTGCTTAAAATTTTGTACTAAATATTTTGTTTCCTGTTTATTTTAAATATTATTCAATAATATGTTCAGTAATGAAGAATATTTTGACATGTTGGAATGTTATATTCGTTCTAACCGAAATACGGAGGCAGCTGCAAATTCATATTAAAACAAATACCCAAAAAGACGACAACCACACACCAAAATATTTCGCAGGATAGTGACCAATCTATTGAACGACGGTAGCTTCCACGCAAAGAAACTACCAATGCCTAGAAATGAAGAAATAAATAATGCCGTCTTACAGGTTTCAAACGAAAACCCTCCGCAATCTGTTCGGTTTTATGGTGAACAAATTGACGGTCCGAAGAGTACGGTGCACCGTGTATTAAAACAAAGTCATTGCCATCCATATAAACCTACAATCGTACAAGACTTAAATGTTGACGATTACCCTAAGCGACTTCAATTCTGTAGATGGTATCAAGGACAATGTCAGCAAGATGAAAATTTTTATTTGAAAATAATATGGATGAAGTCCAGATTTATAATGTATAATCGCCATAATAGGCATTATTGGGCAAATGAAAATCCCCATCTAACGGAAGAAAGACGATTGCAAGACAGATTTGGTGCGGCTTATTAGGTAAAAAACTTTATCATATATTTATTATTTTTATTTGTAGATTAGACAGTTCGTTTAAGAAAATTTCAGGTAAATTCATTGTTAGTCCGTTCTTTTTTGAAAATAATTTAACTGGGGAAAGTATCTTAATCTATTGAGAAATGATATCTTACCAACAATTAGAAGAGTTCATGATAATTTAGACGAGATTTGGTACCAACAAGACGGTTGTCCAGCTCTCAATCGTCAAATAATTTTTGTACCAAAATTTTAATCATCGTGTCATTTGTAACAATGGACCGGTTCATTGGTGTGCTCAAAGTCCTGCTATAACACCCATAGATTTTTATTTTTGGGGTACTCTGAAGAATGATGTGTATAAATTCTATCCACCACAAAATATCAATGAATTACGAAACAGAATCACGAAAGCTATAGATCATATTAACCAAAATACCCTCACCAGAGTTTGCAGGCATGTTTCAAAAAGGTGTATAAAATGCATTGAACAAAACGGTGACCATATTGAACAATTTTCTATTTAGTGTATTTTTAAGTTTCTATTTTATTATTTGTTGAGCTCCGTTTCTAATTGTGTTGTTTTGTAGAGTTTAAGTTTCTATTTGTTATTACTAAGTTTTGTTATTAAACGGTTTCGCATTATATTACCTAGCATTATTACCTAATTAAGTATTGTAAATTAAATCACAATATTTTTTATCGTGAATCATTACGGAAAATTATGTTAAAAGTAGAAGTATATTGTTAAACTTCATGGCTTACTGCTTTTTGAACACTTTTTTTGTCATTTGTTTTCTGGTATTGGATTTCATACTACTACTATCCTCAAAACGGTTTTTCTCAAAATTGTCAGTGCAGTTACAAGATTTCTCAAGCATGTTGTACATAATTGGAAAGCTCTTTTCAGAGGCCATCACCTGAGCAACAAATTCAATATGACTACCATAATAAAAACAAACGTTGATACCTGTAGCTCAAAAACAAATGACACTGCAAAGTTGAGAAGTTGAGATTACTCTGTAAAAAGTGTCCTAATAATGTGCAAGTCTTACATATGTCAGATCAACGCCTACTTAGATATTGAAGAAAAAAGAAATCGACAAATTTTGGTTTTTTCAAAATAACACGAAAACAAAAAAGGCAGGACAAAATACAAGTCATATT
The DNA here is from genome assembly GCA_964006375.1 of Tillus elongatus. Taxonomy (NCBI): domain Eukaryota; kingdom Metazoa; phylum Arthropoda; class Insecta; order Coleoptera; family Cleridae; genus Tillus; species Tillus elongatus. The sequence goes on along the minus strand of OZ023263.1, from coordinate 173,656,241 downwards.
TAGAACTAGCATGAGATTCTACAAAACATTGATAATTTAACCGTGTCCCTATCTCTAATAATAACGGAGATAGCAATACATTTCCTCACGTAAGGGACACACTGTATATAAAGGGTGATAATGATATGCGACCATTTAAGGGTGTGAATCTACGTGAAAAATCATTGATATTTTGCTTGTTGAACTATGGTCCAAAAATGTTTTTTTAGGGAAAAAAATTGAATCAATTAATATTTTCCCAACCGCTTGAGATATTTCAGTGATATGTAGTAGGTAGGTAAAAGCAGTTAACAAAGATGCATATTTTTTAATACCAACATAATTTTCAGCTTTAAAAGTGGCATGCGTACGGGCACTGACATATTCAAGGGCAACTACATTTATGGCACAATAATTACATCCCTTTTGTCGGACAATACAGCGGTTTTATTTATTTTTAATAAAAAACGGCACATCGCAAAACAAGGACTTAAGAGAACTCTTATAAGTACAATTTGGAGAACCCAATCCATCACAGCACAGCTTTTAGACCTAGAAAGAAAGAATCAATTTAAAAAATCTTTGCACGAATTAGAATATTTTTCAATTTAATCATGAATTTTTTGAACAAACCCATGGCACAGCAATGGGCAACTCCCATTCCCCAATCATTGCAGACCTTTTCACGAGTAGATTTTTTTTTGATTAGAGTCTTGACTTTGACAACTGGCTCATTCTATCACTGTCAATCTTCAAAATGAACAAGGATGCATCTGACCTTGCTTTTCATTATGTAAAAAGCTATCTTAAGAATGTTAATCTAACAAGCTCTTTAACTTTTTTCTTTTAACTTCTTTTATCTCCCTATACGCTTACTGTTTACTAAAAATATATCTTAAAATTAAAACTTACATACTCCACTCACACACATTCGCGAGCGCATATACGCTCATGTATACGCACTCACGTCAATATGCATTATACGTCCAGTACTTAACACTATGTGCAGGACAGAAAATGCACATTATCTCTTCATGTGCACATACACACACATACATATGCATGCACACATCTACGCTACAAGTTGTTGCAGGAAAAACACTGGGACACTTTTCACACCAATGGAGCCTGTCATGGTGACTTTTTAACATACTGGGGAGGCTGCGGTCAAAAGAGGTTAACACAAGGAAAGACACAAAGGAACTTACTTTTATCTCTCTGACTATACATTAATCTGCTAAGTTGATTTAGTATCCCTTACGACTATATATTATATTGCCACTAGTACAATATTTATGGAACAGTCCAATTTTCAGAATATCATTTTTTTACTAAGACCTATATAAACCTAGCTAACTTAGAGTCTTTAACAAAACACATGAAAGCTACCATGACACTTATTACACACAGCTTCATACATAAGTGACGTCACATCAAGTGGAAAGGAAACATTGTATTCTATCAAATTACAAAATAATATGTTTCTTTGTTCATGATACAGGAAAAAATCAAATGATTCAAATCAGCTGAGCTGGTATTGTCTCATGAGCGAAATGGATTGTCTTCAACTTTTATTTTATACAAATGAGGCTTAAAAGCACCATGGCCTATGATAATTCTGTTAAGTGTCGTAGACAAGTACCTAGGAAGCAACAGTTCTTTGTAAATGGGTTGTTTTCTCAGATTAGGGATGATACTACTGAAGTGCTTGTTACAGTTACTTTTCAACTTATTCCAATAATCCTGCCACCTTATATTACACACATGTTTTACTTACGGAAGTAGATCTCTGTTACTGTAAAAGTCATGTTTACAACCTGTTTTAGTTGCTTTTTTAGCAAAATAGTCGGCCTTTTCATTACCCTCAAGCTTTGAGTGCCCTTAATGAGTAGATTTGAGACAGACTTAGCAAATTAAAATATTTTCCTAGGTACAGTTTCGTTATGTGGACGATGCTTTACAGTATTTAATACAAATGTATGCGAAGTAGATGAGTTTATTGCCGAATTAAACAGTAAAGTTGACTCCATTAAATTCACTCATGAAATAGAAATTAATAACAAATTACCTTTTTCTTGGTGTATTAGTCATTGAAAATAGAGACACTTAAGAATTTGATATCCACAGAAAGGAAACCACTACTGTGACTTACATTTCGATTTACTCACACCATAATTTTCCACAAAAGACCGTTAGTTTGAATTTTCTGGTTCATATATTAATACAGTTTCCCTTAAATGAAGAAGGATACAATCAAGAACTTAAATATATTAGAAATGTAGCTACGTATAATGGTTACTCTGCTTAGTGGAAAAATTAGCCAATAAACATAAAACAAAGAAAATGTTAACGGAATCTATGACTTCCAGAAAAGATTTGTCTGTTTACCATCTGAACCGGGGATCCCGCGAGGTTGTAATACCGTTTTCAAGAAAGCCAATTTACAGCTGACATTTTTTACAAAAAATACATTAAAAAATTTGATAGATAACCCAAAGAATAAAAATAAAACCGAAAAAGTGTGGGGAATCTATCAAATAAGTTGGAAAGATAGTGAACTTAAATATGTTGAGCAAACTTAAAGAACTATTGTAACCAGATTTAAAGAACATTTAGCGCAACTGAGATATGGCACTATTAACAAACCATGTATTGCTCAGCATATTTAGCATAATAATCATCATGTAGATAGAGAAACTCTAAAGTTAATCAAAAATGTCAGGCAGTCGCGTCAATTAGATGCTTACGAAAGTATATGTATTGTTAGAAATTTAGAGTGGGCCCGGTTCTATGTAGTTCGTTGTTTAAACTGTTATCCAAATAATTATTGTGTCCTTCTTAGAAGGAATATTTGACACACAGTTTTACAAAAGTAAGTATGCAATTTTAATTACAGCGATTTAAGACTCAACAGGGGACGTTGTCTGTATACCTTCGTAGAGGACGCTGTTCGCAACTGCTTGGCGACTAATATATAAATAGTAGTTCTAGTTTTTATTCGCTTAGTAGCCCATTGCCTCGCCTTGACTTTGTTAAAAAAAAACTCATTGTTAAATTGAAAACTATTTTGTTTAATATAAAGGTTTATTATATCAAAAGACTTGCAAGATAGTTACAAGTTGCAACTCCTAAAGTCCCCAAAAAGTACGGTGTCCCAAAAATTTACAAACCGGGAAAATCTAGCAAAATGGTTGACAAACGAGTTTAAAAGCTTGCCGGTCAAACAAAAAAGTTTTTTAGTAACAAACTGACTTGAATTTATTAATAAAATGAAAGAGGTTAAATTGATTGTAGGCGAGGTTTTAATTTCATTTGATGTAACATCATTGTTTTTCCCCAAGACCGTCATGCGCGGTAAAAATCCGCATCCTGCACGAGGTGACCCTGCTAATAACTAAACATGACGGATTTAGACAAGGAGGTCGAACTAAACTCCCCCAATCTACGGTGTCACGTGACCCGTGCCTATGGATGGATGGCACCAGGGCGATGGTGTCGTGAACGGAACCTCTGGAGTACCAGGCAACCCTCCAGAGTAACCCGCCTTGCACCACACAAGGGGTTCTGATGGTGTGGACAGTATTTCCCCCATTCTCGTGGGAACAACATGAAGATAATAAACACATACAAAACCAAAACCAATGAGGCTCGAGGAGTGGCTCCGGCTACAGACTTGTGCCTTGAGTCTATCCCGGAAACGGAGACGAGCCAGGGGGCGGCAGCGGACTCTGGAGGTCCCACGACCGGCGTAGATACGGGGGATCAGGGGGTAGCTTCGGCCAGAGACCTGTCCCCGACACCCAAGCTGGAGGCTGGGTCCCACCGGAGGGCGGCGAGCTCCGCGGACTCCGGGGGCCCCTCCACCAGTGAGGACTCTACTGCTAGAGTAGAGCGTCTTTCCGGGGCGCAAAGAAAGAAGCTCCGGAGGGCGCAAAAAATGGCGGCCGGGACCTGGACGGTCGAGAAACCTGTAAAGGCGCAAGAGGGGAGTGCGGGTCAGAAGAGGACGCGCTCGAACTCTAGCACGCCCAGTACAGACAGACGTTCCAAAATGGCCAGGGTGCCTGTAAAGGCGCAAGAGGAGAGTGCGAGTCGGAAGACGCCGCGCTCTGGCTCTAGCACGCCTACTACAGACAGACCTCCCAAAGGAACCAAGGCCGGAACACCGGCGCAGACTGGCTCTTACAGGGAGGCTGCGGAGGGCCTCGGGATGGCGGTGATTGACAGACGCCATCCTGAGGTTACGCTAGACCAGGGGAAGGCGGACCTGATCCAGGCTGCGATGGTAGCTGCAGTGGACTCTCTTCAGGAAGGGGAGAGCCCGCCTCAGTTCCACCGGACGCGCCTGACGGGGGGCATCCTCTGGACAACCTGTGCCGGCCCGCAGTCGCGGGACTGGCAGCGGAAAACGATCGGGGGCCTCGGTCAGATTTGGGAGGGGGCAGACATGACAGCCGTCGAGCCCAAGGAACTCCCAAAGAGACGCAAGGTTCTCGTACGGATCCCTGACACCGTCCCGCAGGAGACGGTGATCAGCAGACTTAAGATCCAGAACCCTGAACTGGGGACGCAACACTGGTCGGTTCTAAGCAGGAAGGCAGAGGAGAAAGGACAGACGCTCGCCTTCTCGATCGACCCGACATCTTACAGAGCCCTTGAAGGAACCTCCTTCAAGGCATTCTGGGGCATGGGAAGGGTTAGCTTCCGCCCACTGGGGCAGCAACTAAGGGTTAATGGGACTTAGGTTCCTTCAGGTCTGGCCCTCATCCAGGAACCGTACTCCTATAAAGGAGAGATCAAGGGACTCGGCGGAGCTACTGGAAAGCTCATCTACAGCAGATCCAGCGAGAACCCGAGGGCCTGCATTTTTGTCAGGGAAGGGATAGAGTTTCTCCCTCTAATGAATTTCGTTCCAGGGACCTGGCAACGATCAAAATCCGATGTGGAGGATCGGATGGGCTGAGGGACATTACTGTCGCGTCAGCCTATCTGCCAGGGGACAGCACGGACCCTCCTCCACCCAACGAATTGGAGCAGCTGATGGTGGGTAGCAGAGCAGGTGGATGGCAGACCATCATCGGCATGGATGCGAATGCGCACCATAAGTTGTGGGGTAGCTCGGACACAAACTCTAGGGGTGAGGCACTTTTACAATTCTTTATGAAATTTAATTTAGACATATTGAATAGAGGTAATAAACCGACCTTCGTCACAACACGGCGTGAGGAAGTTTTAGATCTAACAGTTTCCACCCAGTTTCTGGGTGACTTTGTTAAAAGCTGGGCTGTGTCTGGGGAAGTGAGTAGCTCAGACCACAGATACATCCGGTTTGAAATCGCCAAAGTCGAAAGAGAAACGGTATGGTACCGGGACCCCCGCAAGGCGGACTGGGAAGCCTACAGGGCAGACCTGGCTGTGGAACTGCGGGGGGTTAAGAGTACCATAAAAAATTCAATAGACCTCGAGATTGCAGCAGTCCAATTGCGAGACGCAATTACCTCGGCCTATAACGCCTACTGCCCCCTGAAAATGAGGGTGTCCACCAGGAACGTCCCGTGGTGGAACGAGGACCTCAGGCAAAGGAGGACGCAGGTTCGTAAGCTGTTTAACGCGGCCAAAAGGTCGGGAGCATGGGATGAATATAGACAGGCCCTATCGACCTATAACAAAAGACTGAGGGACGCCAAGAAGGAGTCGTGGAGGAGGCACTGCGAAGAAGTGGAAAACACGTCCGAGAGTGCTCGACTACACAAGATCCTGTCTAAGGGCCCTCAGACTAACATAGGCTCCCTTAGAACACCCACGGGAGGCTTTACAAGCTCGGGGGAGGAAACTATGGAAATTTTACTCCAGACGCACTTCCCCGGCTGTAACATAATAAACCAATCACCTCCGGACTGGGAACACTCAGAAATAGAGGCGCCTTATAGGCGGGCATCTAGAGTAGACTGGACAGTCGCTAAAGAGGTGGTTACCTGGAGCAAAATCAGATGGGCCATTAACAGCTTTAAGCCATACAAATCCCCGGGATTTGATGGAATAATGCCCATCATGCTCCAACAGGGGATAGATATACTGGCGCCGGTGCTTACCCTCATTATGAGGGCCAGCCTGGCTCTGGGGTACATTCCGAGGGCATGGAGACTGGCCAGGGTTGTATTTATTCCTAAACCTGGGCGTCCAACAGACCAGGCAAAGTCCCTGAGGCCAATAAGTCTCATGTCCTTCTTGCTGAAAACAGTGGAAAAACTGCTCGACCGGCACATTAGGGGCGGTGTACTGGAAGCATATCCTCTACACTGCGGACAATATGCATACAGAGCAGGATTCTCAACAGAAACAGCACTGCACCAACTGGTGCTGAAACTGGAGAATACGCTGGAGAACAAGGAGGTGGCGCTGGGGGCCTTCCTAGACATAGAGGGGGCCTTTAGCAACACCTCGTTCGGATCGGTTCTGGCAGCTGCCCGGGAGCGTGGAATAGAGGAGACCTGCTGCAGGTGGATCGGTTCCATGCTCAGGGACAAGGCGGTGTTCACCTCACTCGCGGGAGGGACTCTGCTGGCGGGGGTCGCGGCGGGGTGTCCGCAGGGGAGCGTTCTGTCTCCCTTGCTCTGGTGTCTAGTCGTGGACGGCCTGCTGGGGAGGCTCTCGGGAGGGGGGTATGAGGTACAGGGCTATGCGGACGACATTGTCATCATAGTCCGAGGAAAGGTCACACAGGCAGTGTGGGAGCGTATGCAGACTGCACTGAAAGTGGTGGAAGGGTGGACGGTTGATCAAGGGCTCGGGGTGAGCCCCGAGAAAGCAACCGTCGTGCCGTTTACGAGGAGGAAGTGTGAAAGCCACAGAACTCTCAGTCTATACGATAGGAGCGTTCCAATCGCCAGGAGGGTAAAATATCTTGGGGTCGTATTGGACTCTAAGCTAACCTGGAATGGTCACATTGGAAAAATACTGCGTAAGGCAGTCATGACCTTAGCCGTCACTAGGCGGCTATATGGAAAAACGTGGGGACTAAGACCTAGTATGGCCCACTGGCTGTACACAAGGGTGGTCAGACCATCGCTAACATATGCGGCACTGGTCTGGTGGCCTAAGGTGACACAATCCAGTGCCAAACAAAAAACTAGGCAAGATCCAAAGGATGGCTTGCCTAGGCATCACAGGGGCCATGTCTTCAACCCCAACATCCGCCATGGAGGTGTTGCTGGATCTACCCCCCCCCCTACACTTAGTTATTATGGGAGAGGCCAGGCTAGGACTATACAAACTAGCCTGCAATGGTAGACTGAAGATCAACCCAGGCTTCAGGGGCCACTGCAAAATTCAGGAGATCGTGAAGGAGCCCATGCTTGAAATGAGGTCAGACTTCGCGAGCCCGCGAATGTGCAGGGAAAACAACTTTACAGTGGAAATCCCTGATCGCGAGGCATGGCAGGAGGAGACGCCGGGCATGCCACGGGACGCGCTCGTCTGGTTCACGGACGGATCTGGCGGGGAGCGTGGGACGGGGGCAGGTGTTTACTCGGAAGGACCGAGGGTAAGTCATAGTATTTCCCTCGGAGCCCATGCAACGGTGTTTCAGGCCGAGATGTACGCCATCCAGCACTGTGTGCGGGAGAACAAGAGGAGGGGCTACACCAACAAGCGGATCCTCATAGCCACAGACAGCCAGGCAGCCCTTAAGGCACTAAGTAGCCCACGGGTAAATTCCTGGCTGATGAGTGAGTGCCGAGACGAGACGAGCGACCTGGCTGGGCAGAATGAGGTGACCCTCATCTGGGTGCCGGGTCACTCGGGTGTTAAAGGCAATGAAGAAGCTGACAGTCTCGCGAAGAGAGGGTCAGCAGAACCATTTATGGGACCAGAACCGGCTCTGGGCGTGTTAAAGAGCACTGCCAGGGGAGCCATTAAGTCCTGGGTCAGAAACCAACACAAGGTGTACTGGGCGGACTGTCCAGGGCTCAGACATGGGAAGTCAATAATTGACGGACCCAGTTCAAAGAGAGCTGTGGAGCTGCTAAACCTTAGCAGAGGACAGCTCAGAAACACAACAGGTCTCTTGACGGGACACATGGCCGTCAAGAAACACCTGCATAAAATGGGGCGGTTCGAAGGGGACCTCACATGCAGACTCTGCGGCGAGGGGGAGGAATCAGCCCAGCACATCTTGTGTGAGTGTATAGCTCTGGACCGGAAAAGACAACTGATCTACGGTCACTCTAGACCGGAGACAGAGCAATATAAAACTTCACCCTACCAATCGCTGTGCAGACTAGTTCAAGGCACAGTGATCTTGGAATGGGTGGAGTAAGACTAAGGGTATGCACAATCAACCAAGGGTTGCGGTGCTATCGGGGCGGCAAGGCCGCGGACGAGCCCTGAGGGAACAAAAAAAACCATCATTGTTTCCTACCGTTCCCACGAAGCAAACGTTAAGGTATTTAGAAGGGTTGTTAAAAATGAATAACATAAACGAAAAGCTCTGCAAAGAATATATAACTTTAACAAACTTTTGTATTAAACAAAATATTTTTCAATTCAACAATGAGTTTTTTAACAAACCCAAGGTACGGCAATGGACAACCCGCTATCGCCATTTATTTATCGCAGACCTTTTCAGGAATAGATTTGAAACACATCTTGAAAATAAAAGTGTGTATTTTCCTAGAGTGTGGTTTCGTTACGTGGATGATATTTTCGCAGTGTTTAACACAAACATTTGCATAATAGAAGATTTTATTGCCAAATTAAACAATAAATTTCATTCTATAAAATTTACCCATGAATTAGAAATTTATAATAAATCACCCTTTCTAGATGTACTAGTTGTCAAAATTATAGACACTTTATAATTCGATGTCCATAGAAAGGAAACCACCACTCTAAGCTACATTCCGAATGACTCACGTCATAAGTACGCACAAAAAATGACTAGTCCGAATTTTTAGTAAACAAGCTAATTAATTTTCCTTTAAGTAAAAGTATATAGAGCAAAAAATTAAAGTATATTAGGACCGTGGCCGAATATAACGGATACATTGCTTGCCTAGTTGATAAATTAACTAACAAACAGAAAACAAAGACAATGTTAGCGGAATCAACGACTTTTAGAAGAGATAAAGCCGCAAAAACGTTGTTTGCTAACCATTTGGACCTCGAATCACGAGTGGTCTAGATAGCATTTAAAAAAAAAGCTAATATGCAACTAACATTTTTGACAAAGAATATTTTAAAGAACTATGCTATTAATTTATGAAACAAGTTGTAAAGATTGTGATCTTAAATACGTCGGAAAAACAAAAAGATCTATTGTAATTAGATTCAAAAAACATTTAGCACAATTAAGATCCGGTACTATAGATAGATCTTCCGTCGCACGACATATTTGAGATAGTAATCATCACGTTAATGAGGAGAATCTAAAATTAATAAAAAAATGTTAGACAGTCAGGATATGTAAAAGCCTTCGAAAGTATATATATATATATATATATATATATATATATATATATATATATATATATATATATATATATATATATATATATATATATATATATATATATATATCGCTAAATATAGTAATAATAAAAAAAAGTATGAATCTCGCTCCGCCGTCTATGGGCAGTCTCCTGATAGATTACTTTATAAAATAAATACCGGCAGCAGCACGTCCGATAGATAATAAAAGAATACAGATATTTCCGCCAAACAAAATATGTTAATTTTGGTGTCGTTGAACCTCCCTAAATCGTTAGTGATCGACTACCCGCAGAAGAATATAAATAGAGTTGTGGATATAAGATATTTAGAATTATTCATTCTCTGCTGACGCTAACTTGGTTAGGGAAACGATCGTCAGGTTTTTTTAAATATGTTGTGGTGAGTTGAGTTCGCCAAGTGTGCTTATAGTCGCTATTCACTTGTGCCGTCTATGGGACGGGCACCGAGCTAATGCATGTGCATGATGTGAGTGTTGCAAATGAATAGTTTGTATTGTATTTTGTATGCTCAACCTCTGTCTCTTTCCGAGACTATGACCAATCACACCAGGAAATAATTTCACCTCACTATCCTTAAACTATTCCTTAAACCGAGCTGCGCCATTGTTTTATAGTCCTTTGTTTTCGTTTTCTCTTTGACATAGAAGAGATTCCGAAACTTTGCAGGTAAAGTTATAACGGAAGTTGAAAAACCTCTTCCATAAATTAAAATACAATACCCAAAAAATTTGCCTGTGGATCGTCCTTCTCCTTATTGGGCTTTACCTCTAACTAAGTATAAACGATAATGTTTAGTTGTAAGTAGTTCAGAATTTTTCATCCTATGATGACGCTAACTTTGTTAGTGAAACGATCGTCAGGTCTTTAAAAATATGTGCTGTGGTGATTTGGGTTCTGCAAGTGTTTGTCACACGTTCCCATCTTTACTTACTACTTTCCAATTATTATCTTTGTTCAGAAAGTCACCACCATAATTTCCAAAAATGTATGTGTTAGATACGAAAAGAAAACTACACAAACTCCAAGAAAGGACCCAAAGCGCTTCCTAGCAACTACAGGCCTATTTATCTCCTTACAGTCGTCTCTAAAGTGATGGAAAAGTATATAAACACCGAAATACTAAAATTTCTTGAAAAACAGTCTAATCCACGACAGGCAGTATGGATTCTGTCAGCGCAGATAAACTGCCGACCTTCTTTTCTTTGTCACCCATTCATGGAGCAAGTCTATGGAACTACACGGTGAATCCCAGATTGTCGCTCTAGACATATTCAAAGCATTCGACCATGTCTGGTACGCAACGCTGCTTAATAAACTTCCGGCTTATGACCTACCACCAAAACTCTGAATCTGGACAGCAAATTTCCTCTCCAACCGGAGCATTTCTGTTGTCGTGGATGGCCATTCCTCTAAACTATATTCAAATAATGCAGGAGTTCCTCAAGATTCAGCTTTAGCCCCTACTTTATTTCTTCTCCACATCAATGACCTCCTCTCTTGCACATCCAACCCAGTTCACAGTTACGCGGACGACAGCACTCTCCACTCAAATATACAATATTCTAAGCCTGTCTCTTTAGCCCAATTAGATGAGGATCGCAGACTCATGGATTGTTCTGTCTCCGTTCATCTCCAAAAAATATTAGACTGGGGAAGTATAAATCTTGTACAATTCAACCCCACCAAAACTCAGTATTGCTTTTTTCTCATAAGAGATACACCAGCCCTAGATGCATCACAATAAACAACCAAGTTATTCAAAGTAATGAGTCCTTTTCACTTGTTGGCATTTCTGTGGATGGAAATCTCAATTGGCACCAACATGTCACATCAATTGCAGAAGCGGCTGCTAAGAAATTAGGTTGCCTCTTCCGGGCTCGCAAATACTTTTCACCAGCTAATCTCTATACCTCATATACTTCACAAATAAGGCCAAACCTCGAATACTGCTCCCACATCTGGGGTGCTGCTGCCGCTTCTACACTCGCTATCCTGGACTCTATACAGAAGAGAGCAATACGTCTCATCGGTGACCCTACCCTCACCCAAAGGCTGCCATCCCTTGCCCACCGACGTGCCGTTGGTGACATCTCTCTCTTTTATAGATATCTGCGCGGGCACTGCTCAGAGGAGCTTTCTTCCATAGTTCCGCCACCTGCTGCCCCCAACAGATCTACCAGGGGAACAGAGCGAATGCACCCTTATACTGTCCAGGTCACCGGACATAGAACATCTTGTTATGCCCGCTCTTTTGTCCCGAGGACTTCCAATTTGTGGAATTCCTTGCCGGCGCATGTTTTTCCTACTCCTCCGAACCTCCAAACCTTCAAGTCCAGAATTAACAAGTTGCCTCTTTCCTCTTTGTCGACACCCACGGTATGATAGTATTTAGGCCTTAAGCCCTCGTGGTGTGTTGCTGAAATAAAAAAATAAAAAAACATTTTGAGAATCACTGAAATAATCGCGTGCTTGATCAGTGAAAGTGTTACGCGATCCGTAATATGCCAGGACCATACATACAACAGGTATTTATTAGCTCGAGGTCTTTAACTTTTAGATGTTTTACGTGCATTAACACAGATTAGCATTTCAACTCAAATATCATCCATAATATGGCTTTGTGATCTCAAATACGTTAACTGTGTTAATGATCTTAATGCTAAACTCAAGGTGGGGAATTTCGCAGCAAGAATTCAAAATTTTATTGAGGAGCCAACTGATTATTTAGATCTCACATCTTACTTTTGCACTTCTGACCGACGTTACGTGAAAAATAATACAATTCTTATCTAATCAACAATCAAGTGTTATGGTCTGGCACAATCAAGTGTGTAGAGTGTGAAAAGTGTAGTTTTTATATGAATTTGAATCTTGTGCATCGTGTACAAAACATATGTAAACATATCTTATTCGCGGGGTAAGTAAATGTATTATACATATACAGGGTGACGAGATATGAGAAAAAATTATATACTTTAATTATAGGGTGTCTCGAGCTGCATCTTATAAAATTATAAATGTTGACAATCACAGGTGGCCCGTAAGTCGTTGGTGATACACAACGATTATACACTAGAGAGGATAGCTCAATTCCTATGCTGCTGTATTAGAGTCGGACCGATTGGACGTGACGTCAGAGCTGGTACAGAATCGTATTTGCTCTATAAGAGACCGTGTATTTTCTCTAGTTTTCGTCATTTTTCGTGATTGTTTGTTGCATTTTGTGAATGGTCTTTGTGGATTTTTAATACAGTGATTTGTAAAATAGAATTTTGTGGCTTTAAAAATTATATTTTTTGTGTGTATTATTAAACATTAACAGACTGACTTCCCAACCTAACGTTTGTCTTTTGGTGGTAGTCTTTTTCAGCATTTTAGGTTGTTTCTGTAGGTAAATAATTTTCACAACTAAGACTTTTTATTTTAAATACTCAGGTAGTGTTTAATTGTTTTTTAGACTACGATTGCTGTTTGTAAAAATAATCAGCTGACTTTAAAGAAGCTAGGCATGAATATTCTATTTCATTCTTTTCGGCGAGGTCCCAGAGTTGTTAGTAAACTAGCAAATAAAAAAAGCCTGGACGCAGCAAGTGCGTTATGGTAGTGAATTTTCATAGAAATGATCTGGCACAAAATATTTTATTATAACTTTTTTTTCTTGTAACGTAGAAATCTAAATTTTGGTGTATAGTTTACTTTTTATATCGTAAACATACCTACCAAATTTGGTTATCATAGATTTCTTATTTTTTAAGATAAAAATTTTTTTCAAATTTAAATTCTAAATTTTCCCGGAAAACCTCGTCCAATTTTTTTGATTAACGAACTTGTCAAAGTCATTTACAAAAGGAAGGTACATGCCAAATTTTATCAAAATCGTCCTATTATTCTTTGAGATAAAAAAATTTTTTCGAATGAAAACTCAAAATTTTCCCGGAAAACCTCGTCCGATTTTCTTGACTAACAAACTTGTCAAAGCCATTTACAAAAGAAAGGCACATGCCAAATTTTATTAAAATCGGCTTATTACTTTTTGAGATAAGAATTTTTTTCGAATGAAAACTCAAAATTTTCCCGGAAAACCTCGTCCGGTTTTCTTGACTAACAAACTTGTCAAAGCCATTTACAAAAGAAAGGTACATGCCAAATTTTATTAAAACCGGCTTATTACTTTTTGAGATGAGAATTTTTTTCGAATGAAAACTCAAAATTTTCCCGGAAAACCTCGTCTGATTTTCCTGGCTAACGAACTTATCCAAGCCATTTACAAAAGAAAGGTACACGCCAAATTTTATCAAAATCGGCCCATTATTTTTTGAGTTATCGGTGTGATACATATATATATATATATATATATATATATATATATATATATATATATATATATATATATATATATATATATATATATATATATATATATATATATATAAACATATAAAAATTGAAACTGACCCCGGATATGGGTTCTAGGGGTCCTAGATCGCGCTCATTTGAAGAAATTTTTTCAAAATTCAAAAGTCGAGATCTCCTCATTAGTGAATTTTTTCTAAGAAAATTCACTAAAAGATGACATGCCATTAAAACTTATTTATCAGTTTTGCAAGCTGAGAACTATAATGAGAATTAATTTCAATAATTTTAAAGCTCGAAGCATCAAAAATTTGAAAAGAAAAATTTCAACACAGCATAGCCAAAGAACAAAGGCCAGAAAATTAAAAAAATCTATTAAATTAACAAAAAACTAAATGTTTTTCGTAACCGAAGAATGAAAAATAATTGTTTTAATCAAGTTTTTTCTCATTAAAAATGTTTTTTATTTGATTGAAGAAATTCTAATTCATGATTGAAGGTAACTATGATATAAAACAACACTAATGATTTTAATTCTTTTAAATCATTTCTATTTTAACATGTAACTCTACTTGTACTATTTTTCCAATTTTAATTTATGATATTTCAATTTGTCTTCATTGTAATTTTTATCATATTTGTACGCTGTATGTTTTTTATTCTTGTAAAGGAAACCATGCAATTTGACCTCTGTAAACTGAAACTGTGTACTTTTATGTATGTAAGAGCCTCGGTGGTTCAGAGGTAAGAACGTGTTCCTCTGAACCGAAAGAACCTGGGTTCGATCGCAGGGTTCTCCTTTCACTTTTTCAGTACAAACTGTAACATTAACATCAACCGAGGTTCTGGCATTGTATTTGAGCAAGTTGAATGCCTGCGCGTTCCGCCCTTCGGAGTGGGCGTAAAGCCGTCTGTCCCGTGTCCATGCGATGTTGGGCACGTTAAAGATCCCTACCCTCCTTACAGAAAGACAGAGGTGCGGCAAAATTTACAGGATGGTGAGGAGAAACTGCTCCCTGTCGTCGGTGATTGGCCATAGTCGCGGAAATAGGCCGACGTTAAAGAAACAAAACACACACACATGTATGTTAATATATTGCGTAAATGTATGTTTTTTATTACTAGATTACATGTTATGGATGATGAATTTTGAGGGTGATGAAGTTTTTTACTTGTATTAATAAAACTTAATATAATAAATAAAGTCTATCTCTATATCTATCTATCTCTCTCGCTCATCCCTTGCTAAGCAACCGACTATAATTCCTGTTAATTAAATTGCTTCTATAAACCTTAAAAATATTATCAATTTATGGCAAGTAAAAGTGGAATTACAAAAAAGCGAAAACTGTGATTGTAGAAAAAGTATAACGTGTTACATGTGCAGAAATACAATTTCTCACTCGTTTGAATTGTGGAACTTGCTAATGGTCTTGCGACAACTTCAAACTCGTGAGAAATTTGCCATTTTCTGCACTTGTCCCACAATCTACTATTTTGTGAATTTTAGACGTTGCATGTATAAGCACAGGACTTATCATGATTTTGTATAATTTTGACAATTAAATCAAAGTTATTATGCTCATTTATGTAATAGTAAGAATCTAATAAATTGTCGGTGACCATTGGCCAAGATATTAGATTAGATACGTTAAATAAATATTTTACGTTGTCTCCATTTACATATATTTTGATTAGTTGAATTAAATGAGAAATTTGCTAAAAATAATATAAATGATAATAAGTATCAAAATACTGGCATACAAAATTATCGCATGATTAATATTTTTTTCTTCTTGAATAAAAAAAAAATAACGTGGGCCTATTTTTATTTCATTGATTGTTGTTGCCCTTACTTGGTGAAACTTGTCCATACTGCATACAGACTTGGAGAATACTTCTCTGGCTTCACTGTTGGTTTTTAGTGGTGAAGGACGTAGCCAGCGCGTGAGCTAACTGGAGCAAGTGGCCCTTCGAATTCTGGAAGTTCTAGGATGTTCTTCAATGGTTCTGTGACTATAGTTTCGCTGCTTGACAGCATTTTCAGACAGATTAAAATTGAATTAGTACGAAATCATGACAACTACAAATAAATATCTGTTGCTATGTTATGATATGATGTTTTGATCAAAAATTTTTTATCAAATTGAAAATAAAATGAAACACAGATGACAGATGAGGTTTTCAAAATGTCTATGTGATGTATGTCAATATTTAACATAAAAACTAGAACTAGCCTATAATAACTATGATAACAGTTACAACAATAAAATAACTAAACAATAACAGTATAAAAGTAGTCTCTATACAACGAAAATATCGACATACATCAACTCATTATTTTATGAAATAATAGTTAAATTTATTTTCTTTGACATATTTAATTAGAAAGAAGAATATCCAAGAAAGGGGAATTCATTAAATCAGTTTGCTCGTTTAAAACAAGGTAGTTATTGTCGTGTGTGTGCCTTTTGACTTCTAAAGCTTCAAAAAAGTCTAGTTTACGTTTGTCATTATAAAAATGTAGTGGTTGTATGCGGTTATTTATTGTAGGTCTATGTTCGGTATCAATAATATGTTTTGCAAATGTAGATTTGTCAGCGTGGTTATTTCTAAATGCAGAAATATGTTCTTTGTATCGGGTGTTAAAATTTCTAGAAGTTTGACCTATGTAGATTGTGTTACAATGTGTACAAGCTAATTTATAAACTCCAGCTTTTGTCAGGAAACAAGATTTTTATTTCGCGTTAAATAACAAATCACGCGTCGTGTTGTAAGATTTAAAAGCTACCTTTGTATTTGTATAAGTGTTTAAAATTTTTGAAATGTTTTCTGAAATGGTTCCAAAATAAGTTATCGAAACGTATCTGTTGTCTTCTTTGTCTCTAATATTTGGATAAATTAAATTAATCGCTAATTTGTATTCTTTTCTCTCTATCATTTTATCTATTATTTTAACAGAGTAGCCATTATTAAATGCTGTTTGCCTATGTCACAAAACAATTTTGAAAAAGAAATTTCAATAATTAGGCAAACAGCATTTAATAATGGCTACTCTGTTAAAATAATAGATAAAATGATAGAGAGAAAAGAATAAAAATTAGAGATTAATTTAATTTATCCAAATATTAGAGACAAAGAAGACAACAGATACGTTTCGATAACTTATTTTGGAACCATTTCAGAAAACATTTCAAAAATTTTAAACACTTATACAAATACAAAGGTAGCTTTTAAATCTTACAACACGACGCGTGATTTGTTATTTAACGCGAAATAAAAATCTTGTTTCCTGACAAAAGCTGGAGTTTATAAATTAGCTTGTACACATTGTAACGCAATCTACATAGGTCAAACTTCTAGAAATTTTAACACCCGATACAAAGAACATATTTCTGCATTTAGAAATAACCACGCTGACAAATCTACATTTGCAAAACATATTATTGATACCGAACATAGACCTACAATAAATAACCGCATACAACCACTACATTTTTATAATGACAAACGTAAACTAGACTTTTTTGAAGCTTTAGAAGTCAAAAGGCACACACACGACAATAACTACCTTGTTTTAAACGAGCAAACTGATTTAATGAATTCCCCTTTCTTGGATATTCTTCTTTCTAATTAAATATGTCAAAGAAAATAAATTTAACTATTATTTCAAAAAAGTTGTAATAAACTAATGAGTTGATGTATGTCGATATTTTCGTTGTATAGAGACTACTTTTATACTGTTATTGTTTAGTTATTTTATTGTTGTAACTGTTATCATAGTTATTATAGGCTAGTTCTAGTTTTTATGTTAAATATTGACATACATCACATAGACATTTTGAAAACCTCATCTGTCATCTGTGTTTCATTTTATTTTCAATTTGATAAAAATTTTTTGATCAAAACATCATATCATAACATAGCAATAGATATTTATTTGTAGTTGTCATGATTTCGTACTAATTCAATTTTAATCTGTCTGAAAATGCTGTCAAGCAGCGAAACTATAGTCACAGAAGCATTGAAGAACATCCTAGAACTTCCAAAATTCGAAGGGCCACTTGCTCCAGTTAGCTCACGCGCTGGCTACGTCCTTCACCACTAAAAACCAACAGTGAAGCCAGAGAAGTATTCTCCAAGTCTGTATGCAGCCTATTTTTATTATCTTGGTCAACGACGCGACGCAAGAAAACGAGACACATCAAACTTAAATTGTTATCAAAATTTAATAAATCGTGGCTAATCCAGGTAATCTTACATTCCAACAATTCTTAATTTGATATCTGGTGACCGTTATTTTGATTGTAGAGCGTTCGCATTAGCGTAATTTTATTTGTCATTAAGTTTACTTTCATTTAGGTCCTATGCATTTTTTTGTCCGATGCTCATAAAAAGAGTGGTGAGCAAAAATAAAGAGACCAGTCATTTACAACAATGCATTTTAAATGAGTATCTGTTCCTTCAGCACCAGTTATGACGTCACGGCGACAACCTTGAAGCTGATAGATCTGAGGAATTAAGCAGTCCTTCTCTGTTTATAATCGTTGGGTGATACACACTTTCTTTTTTTAACAGAGCACCCATTATGTTACTACATCTTTGTATTTCTCATCTAATTATAATGCATGTTTGTGAGGAAAACAACTGATATCGTTCATCGTTTTTGAGTTATTTCAATTTTTTTGCAACTTTTCGCGTTTTTGGCACATATCACAAACACATGTCACAAATTGTGATACGGCGTTTTTACCGATAGATAGCAGAGCCCCATGGAAATGACGCATTCAGAGAGCTTTTTGTATATATTACTCGTCGAAAAAATCGAGCTGCTGTATACAGGCCGAATTGAAAAAAATTTAGCAGAAATGTTTTTAGCGTTTCCGTAGAAATCATCTTTTGCAGGACTTTTGTGATATATTGATAATTCATAATAAATGTTTAGTAAGTTATTGTAAAAAAAAGTTGTCGAATTTTTGTGAAAAATATAATTTTGTGTAACATTACTAAAGATCATTTCTGTAAAAAAAAATGGTGAATTTTTGTAAAAGAAATTTCGGCGTATTTTCATTAACCTTTTTTTTAAATTTTGATGCTAAAGCTGTTTGTGAATAATTATATCTCGGCAGACGTGTAAATAGCTTGAAGAGGTTCGTTGGCCAGGAAAATCGGACATGTCTTTTCTGGAACTTCTTATGTTTATTTTCGGAAAATGTTTGTACTCTTTGGAACGCTAAGCTATTTTAGTGAAATATGGTACATTATTAGTACTATATAGGTCATACTGCCAACCAAATGTCCTTCTTTTAAAAACAACACATATGTGCCATTAAAAACATTTTTACGAAAATTCGCTACCATAACGCACTTGCTGGATCCACTTTTTTTATAAATAAGCACAATTATTGAGATGCTAAATTTATTCCATTTGGCTGTTTCACACTATATGTGTCATTGGGTATATTTTACTGTTATATACAATTCTATGTTATCTTTGTTATATGGAGTGCTTTATATGTCAATTACACTTTTGCAGGGAAAAATAAATTTCAAGAGATGACGAAATATTCATTTTTCGAAACCCCTTCTGAAACGGAAGCCAATGGTTTTGATCTGACGAGACTTAAAATGGACGAAGCATATGTCAATGTTTTGAATCAATCAGATTATTCTGTTTATAATATTTACAAAGTACATAAGGAATGTGTAAACGTAAGTATATATATATATATATATATATATATATATATATATATATATATATATATATATATATATATATATATATATATCTGTGTGTGTGTATGTGTGTGTGAAAATGTTTGCTCAATGTCAGAAATATAACTTTAATTACCTGAATAAATTATAATCTTTAATCCTTTCTAGTGTTCCTATGAAATAGTAAATTATCAAAGAAGTTTCATTACTACGTTTGAATACAAATTCCTTGTAGCAAATGTATCAAAAGAATATATTCCTTATGATAAACGACAGAACGTAATTTGTGAACTAGATCCCAGTTTTGGAGAATTTGGTCTGTATGATATGGTTATCAATAACAAAGGCTGTGACATTAGGACCGTAGTAGAACCCGTAAGCATATATCTTCGTAAGTACATATAT
This sequence comes from Tillus elongatus, assembly GCA_964006375.1. Taxonomy (NCBI): domain Eukaryota; kingdom Metazoa; phylum Arthropoda; class Insecta; order Coleoptera; family Cleridae; genus Tillus; species Tillus elongatus. The sequence continues at coordinate 173,636,277 of OZ023263.1, read as the reverse complement.
ATATATATATATATATATATATATATATATATATATATATATATATATATATATATATATATATATATATATATATATATATATATATATATATATATATATATATATATATATATATATATATATATATATATATATATATATATATATATATATATATATATATATATATATATACATACAAGCCAAGAACACACTTTAAAACAACTCATACAAAACCTAACACAAACAAGAACTTACTCTTGGTGAGTACGATGTCTTAGCAGCCAAAAATCTATATCAAAATTGATTCCCAAATTATGACATATATATGGGTTTGAAATAAGGTAAGGCAGGTCTGAATTAGTTTATAGAGATTGTTTAAATAGTTTAAGGTGTTTGTTGCAAAATTTTTGCTAGTAATATTATGCAAGTGCAAGTTATATCATCAAAGACAGAATAGACTGCAGGAAGTGATATATAGTATATAAAGTGTATATATATATATATATATATATATATATATATATATATATATATATATATATATATATATATATATATATATATAAAGGACTCTAATGTAAATGTGTTGAACATTAGGAATGTATGACTAGTTTAATTAGATAGAGTAAGGTATTATTGTTTGCTAGCTGTTGTGTAATTTAAGACGATTTTTAATAAAATAGTTTTAAGAATGTCATGTCATAACCTAGATATAAGTCAGCTGTTTTTATTTACAACAAATGTCAAACTGACAATGAAATTTTAGTATAGGTTAACAAACTGTCAACGAAAGTCAAAAGGGAACAACAATGGTAAATTACGTATCCTGGGAAACAATGTGGAGGATGGTGATTGTAGATATTTGTTTTGGATAAAATATTTTTAAAGGCGGCCAAAAAAGACAGAAATTAACCAGGCAACCGTCGCGATAAAAAAATTAATAGATAGGAATTTTTCGTAATAAGAACATAGATTGAAATTTTTATTAAAAATTAATTGTTGAATTTGTGGATATTAAGAAGAAACAGATTGGAATTTTTTGATATGGGAAAAAGAGATTGAAATTTGTATTAAAAGACAGATTTGGCAATTTTTATTAGAGAAAGTATTTTTGAAGAGGAGATATTGAAGTAAAAATTTCGCAGAGACAATAAAAAGGCTTGACATTTCAAGTAATAGCAGCAGAAGAAACGGCAGGGAGGAAGTAATTGGCAAGAAACTCTAAGTTATAAAAAACCATAATATTTACGTTTTTATGTGGCTTACGAAATATCTCAGTGTATAACGAGTACACAGATTATCATAATTAACTAATTAAAGCCATAAGTGTGATAAAAATCAGATATAAGTTGCCCCAATACGTTAAAAGCAGTAATATTTAATTTATAATTCATAATAAGGAGCTAGTTTTCCCATCTGATGACAGCAGGGATCATTGCTCAGCCTCATTTAGAAGATCCATTGAATAAAGTTACCTTTAACCATTGTTTTAAGTTTAGTAGTTTAAGAATTTTCAACACAAAGTGTTTAAATTTAAAATTTTATTAAGATGACATACTGACCAGTTCTTTCTTGGGAATTTGAAAGCTTTTAAATTCATTAAATAAGTTAAATTATAGAGAGTTAGTACTTATAGGCATTTGTCAGACGATTTACTATCAATAAAACTTAAAGTTTTGTGTTATTTGAAAATTTTGTGTCGTATTTTAGTTTGTTTTTATACATATATAAGTATTTGGGAGGAATAACTAAAATCAGATAGGGCAATATTTTACAAAATTTAAAAAAATAAACTAATATATTTCAGACTTATAAACAACAGATTCAGTGTTTTAAAGATCTAACTATACTTTCGGAAATAATAATAAAATTTTTGATAGGACTTGAACCCACTAGCTAAATAAGCTCCCTGATTTAAGAGTAAATATATCCATGCTGTAAATATATTTAGGTTCCAGGCAGCAATAAAAGACGTTGGATACACCGGGGTGTAAGTCAAATACACATATATTTAATATACACATTTTTACGATACATTTCAGAGAGTACTTTACAGATAAGATCTAATCAAAAACCTAAGATACCTAATAATCATAATATAAAACATAAAATAAAACCTTTCTCTATTTCAACTAACAACCCAATCGTGGGTAAACTCAACCAACATTTTTTTGAAATAACTTAACCTTCATTATTTAATTATCACCCAACGTGAGACATTAAAAACCTCAGCTCCAAACCACCAACTTTATCAATATATATATATATATATATATATATATATATATATATATATATATATATATATATATATATATATATATATATATATATATATATATATATATATATATATATATATATATATATATATATATATATATATATATGAGGATGAAGAAACGTCTTACCACTACCTGTGTGAATGCGAGGCTTTTGGGAGTCTTCGAGCAGAATTGTTCGGTTCGAAGACTCTGCAGAGGAATCAGATAAGTACCGTCCAATTGAAGACCGTCACGGACTTCATTTCGAGGCAGTGGCGGTTTGGCGACGGAACCGAGGAAGTGTAGAGCATGGTTGCTGGGTTGCTGGGGTTGGCAAAAAGGGCCCATTGTGGCCTACTTGCTTAGCGTTAGCCTCTCCACCACTGCTACTACTACTACTACTAGGACACCCCTAAATGTCTAGTGCAATTTTTGAAGACATACGGTGTTACGACTAAAATAACAGGTTCCGTCAAACGGGGTTAAGTGAATCAGTATACCTAGGTAAAGTGAATCAACTGGTTCAGTTGTCAGATTCTGATGCGCACATTCCATATTCTTAAGTTCTATGCAGTCTTCGCGTAATATTGGTTTGTTGGGAATGTTCACTGCTGTCAGATGGATAGTGGCGCATCGCTCCCAAATATAGGTAAGCCACGCAGGGACGCGTTCTGAATGCACGTTTTAAATAACACGAGTAAAAGTCGAAAACGGTTAGTTAATGCAGGGTGACAAATGTTAGTGCTATATAAGTGAAAATAAGTGCTGGCTAGTAACCTAGGCAACATATTTCCGAAGGTTTTTTTGATTTTAGTTACATAGTTTCACGACCATAAATTAGTTAACCTAAAATCGACCAAGTATGGGATAAAATGAATTAGTTGCAAAATAGATTAAAAATAGACACGAATGGACAGGAAAGTAAATAAAAATTAATTTTTAGCAGCAACGCGTTTACGGTGGCTTCCAGAGACTACAACAAAAACTATCCTTACTGTTACCCCCCTCTAAATGATTTTTTTGACTGTATTTATTGTATATAGAATATCCAGAATCTAACAAAAAAGTTGGGGCCCCAAGGGAAATGCAATTGTAACAAAACTTACGTGGAACGGGTAGTGACGGCAGTTTGTCAAGGCATAATGTCCATGCCCAAAGCCTCTCATCAATTTGGAGTACCGTTTAGCACTATTTAGAGACGATATCAGAAAACTTATTCTCCAAAATATGGGAGCCAACCTGTGCCCAAATAAAGAACAAGAAGCGTGCGTTGTAGAATGCCTTCAAATATGCGCAGAGTGGGTTTTCCTTAAAAAGCAAATGATGTCGAGGGAATTATGCAACAATAATTTAGCAAGCGAGAACTGACTGAAAAAAGATTCAAAGACAATCTTACAGGCCTAGACTGATTTAAATCATTCATGACACACGGAACTAACGATTAAATTAGCGCAGAACACCAAGCGGTTCAGAGCTGGAGTCAGCTATGAAATGATACAGCTATGAAATGATACAGGAATATTTCCTGAATCTAGAGCAATCCATAGCAGATATCCCACTTCCAACATTATAAATTACGATGAAACAAATTTTGTGGATGACCCAGGATCTGTCAGTAGTACCAAAAAGAATTCTTTGTTATATTATTATCCATAATACTGTTAGAATTAAGACATATATGCTTAAGTTTTTTCTTATGATCTCATCAGTAAGACTGATAGAAATAGTTTGTGTTTATGTTTCTTAGACTATTCTTTACCTGATTCAAGTTTAAGTGCTATAAATTAAAGGGTTTTCTTGTAAACAAATGATAATTTTGTTCGTTAAATTTATATTTTAATCAAAATATATTTTCTTATGCCTTCTCCATTGATCCACTTTGCATAGTAATAGTCAAAAAACTAATAAAATGCAAATTTAAACAGGTGAATTTCACCCAAGGAAAAGGGCGGTTCCAATACTCAAACGGAGGTTATATATATATATATATATATATATATATATATATATATATATATATATATATATATATATATATATATATATATATATATATATATATATATATAGGGTGGCGCATTGAAAACAAAACAGACCGATTTGCGTCCAGGGAAATTTAAAAAAAACGCTGAAACACGTCAATTTTAATATTGAGGGGGGCATGTTTTGACATAAAACTCAACTTTATCACATCAACCCCTTAAGGGTGGTGATAACAATCCTTATATTTTAAATAGGGAACTTGGGTCGAGTGTAACATCACTTGAAAGCTCTTTCTTTTCTGAATTCAGCACACTAATTCTTTTGGAAGTTTTATCAACTCGTTTAAAAATTATTCACAGTTGGAGTTGCGAGAACGTGTTTCATTCATTGTGATAAGAAATGCACTAATTAATCAATTTTTCGTTAAAAAAAACTAAAAAACAAAACCAAACGTTCAATAATGTTTATTCAGTTAAGTAAGTGTTCAAATTGTTGACCACCAGCTTCCATACAAAATTACAAATTTTGTTCAAACGAGCTTTGACATTCTGGAGCATTTGTGGAGGTATTAGACGGCATTATTCAACAATGCGTCGTCATAATTCATCCAGAGACTCCGGTTCTATTGCGTAAATTCGTCTTTAAATGGCCCCATAGAAAGAAGTCTAAAGGAGTTAAATCCGGTGATCTAAGTGGCCACTCAATAGCACCTCTACGCCCAATCCATTGTTCTGGAAACTCTCTGTTCAAAAACTCCCTAACGTTGTGAAAAATGCGGAGGAGCTCCATCTTGTTGAAACACTAATAGATTTTCTTGATAGCGATCATCATTTTTAACAATGTCAATTAGTAGAGGGTAAACGATATCTTCTAGTAACTCCAAATACGTTTCGCCACTCAAATTGCCATCAAGAAAAGTTGGTCCGATTAAACGGTCTCCAAAAATGCCAGTCCAGACATTTCTGTGGAGTTTGAGTGTGGAAAATTTCTTGGATTATTATCTGCCCAATAACGACAATTATGACGATTGACTGTAGAGTTTAACAAAAACATACACTCTTCTGAAAAACAGATATTGAACAGAAAGTTTCCGTTATCAGCTATTCGTGCAGTCATAACTTCACAAAACTCCAGCCGCCGATCAAAATCATCTTCATTCAGTTGTTGTACAAGATGAATTTTATACGGCTGAACCTTATGATGCTTCAATATTCGCTGAATAGTTCTTCTTTTGATGTTTGAAATAGTGGCCAATTTTCTCCTGCTCAAAGTTGGGTCAACAGCAATTTGTCCTAAAACTTCAATATCAGTAGTCTCATTTCTAACCGGAAATTCACGTTCAAGATCCCGTTTTTTGTTGGATTATATATATATATATATATATATATATATATATATATATATATATATATATATATATAATCCCTCGGAAAGCGTACATAAATATACATTTATTTTTTGCATATTTCTTTCTCATATTTCTTTCTTTCGTGGTTTCAGATGTAGCAATAAAAACACTTTTTTGATTCACTTAACACCATTTGACGGTACCCCTACCTAACATTTTTTATAAAAAATATATACATTGGGGGAGGTCAACAATATACTGAGTAAAACACTCACAGAAAAATTGTTAACAAATTGAATATGGCAAAAATTCGATGCGTGATAATAGTGAGTTTTCCGATCGTAAGCTTCTTCTGATGAGGCTTCAGAGAATAGTCAAGCCTCGCTCTTCCTGCAAGTTCATTTGTAAAAGGATGCTAGGTTCCATTACGCTGAGCTAACTGGAAGCTCAGCCTCTCGATGTATTTCCCATTGAGACCATAAAACATAGATTCCATTGTGAAAAACTGATCCACCAATTCTTTTTCGATGTAATCAGGTAGAACAAGTTGGCAACCTAACACTTTATTTACAACACCCTCGGGGGGTTTATTTGTTTAGCTAACTTTCGTAATGTAGTCTTTGGTACATTGAAATGTTTTTTAGCTTTCTTCACTTACATTTTCTTTCCTCTCACCATCTTTATAGCAGCACACATCCTCCGCTTATCTTAAAACTGCCGCGTTGGGGTACTTTTTAACCCCAACCTGACTCTCGGCATCTAGAAAATGAGTGGGTATACAAGGGTCGATCAATAAGTGCCCCTGTTTGAAGACATGTGGCGTTGCAGAGGGAAGTTGGCATTACCGTCGTAAACTGTCATCTGTCAAACGATACCATAGTCAATTTCAGACTGATTCATTGGTTAGTTTTTATTTGACTGCCAGTTGTTTCTTGATAAAATAGAAAAATGCAATATCGATTCTTAATTCGCTTTTATTTTTTGGATGGAAAAACATTCAAAGAAATAAAAGCGAAGTTGGATGCTGTCAATGACAACCCTAAACCATCTATGAAAACCGTGCGAGATTGGTTCAACGAATTTAAACATTGTACATCTGTTTTTGATGAGGAGCGGCCAGGCCGCCCGGCAGACGTGTTTACCGAAGAAATCGTTGAAAATGTCCACGACATGAGTCTCGTTGATTGCCGAACTAAAGCGCGCGAAGTAGCAGAGACTGTATACGTATCGTACGGAACGGCAATCAATATTTTACATGATAAGTCAGTTAAGATAAAAGTATCGGCCTGATGAGTGCGGCTATTGCTCACGGTGGACAACAAGCGGTTAATGTCGAAGCAGTGTTTGGACCTCTTTAAACAAATTTGCAGGAGTTTTTGCGTTGAGTCATCACCGTTGATGAAACCTAACTCCATTATTAAACGCCAGAGAACAAGCGACAGTCAAAATCATGGATTGTTCCGGATTAATCTGCTCCGAAGAAGGTAAAGTTGGTACCATCGGCCGGAAAGGTCATAGCAGGATTTTTTAGAATTCTAAGGGAATAACAGTAACGGAGAAATGCAGATAATCAGATTTGTTTTTTCACCGCAACCCGTTACTTCATTTAAATTAACGAATCTTAATTCATTATACTGAGAAATAACAACAGCTGCTGCAAAAGCGTTCCTTGAAAATGTTCCAGTTGGTGTTCAGTTGCAAAGTGGTTACCAGAAGATGATTGAAGAACACAAACAAATATTGTCATCAATTATTTCTTGTATCATATTTTGATTTGCCACTTAGAGAAAAGGAAGGAGATGAGGGGGTTTTCTTTGACCTTTTAAATTTGAGAATTGACTGTGGTGATGTGAAGCTAAAGAATCATTTGGATACATGTCGAAAAAATGCAGTCTACACTTCACGAAAAATTCAAAATGAGATTATAAGATTATGTGGTGAAGTTGTCAAAGAAAGAATTATTGAAGATTGTAAACAAGCAAAAGCTTACGCTGTAATGGCCGATGAAACAGAAGATATCGCTGGAAAAGAACAGCTTTCTATCGGATTGCGATTTTATGATGAGACTCAAGAAAAAATCAGAGAGGAATTTGTAGGCTATGTTTAGCTGAAATCTCAAGATGCCCCTACAATCGCTAGCACAATTCAGAATTTTTTAGTTGATCAGAATCTTTCAGCAGAGAATTGTGTTGGATTTGGATTTAACGGATGTTCTACAATATCTGGAAAAGAAGGTGGTGTACAGGCCATTTTGAAGAAAAAGTACAATAAATCTTTATTTTTTCATCGCTCAAGCCACAAACTAAATCTTGTGGTCAATGATGCTACCAAACTACCGGAAATAAGAAACTTAATTGCAACAGTTAAGGATACAATATCCTTCTTTCGTGAGTCGCCAGCCCGCAGGAATTCGGCTCCTAATCTATCAAGGCTCAGTGAGACCAGATGGTCCGAGAAATACAAGAGCATTAGAAAGTTTTCAGGCAGCTTCCATGAAATCGTCAATGCGCTAGAACATCTCTCGGTCGAAGGAAACTATGCTACAAGAAAATTTGCCTATCAATTGCACTGCGCAGTTACTAAACCAATTTTCATCGTAGGTTTAGTCATGATTGCAAAGTACTCTGCGATTTTGGAACCCGTTGTGAACGTTCTACAAAGTAAAAATATGGATTTGATTATGGTGAGGAAACATATTGGTGCAATCCTTGATGTCATCAAGAAGGATCGACAAGAAATTGAACATGTTTCTGATGAATTACTTGAAAAATCACATGATATCGCGGAGAAAGTCGGCGTTGAGTTAACAGTCCCACGAATTGTTCAAAAGCAAATACACAGAAGTAATCCGCCATCTGAAACTGCGACTGAATATTGGAGACGGTCGTTGATCATCCCTTATCTTGACTCTTTAACTTTATCATTGAATGTTAGATTCTCACACGAAAATACATCTGCTTTTGCCTTATCCCATCTTCAACCTTCATACATGCTAAAAATTACCTCAAAAGATTTGGAGAAAAATGCAAAATCTTTCATGGAGTTTTATGAGTTGGGTGATATCTCTGCAGAATTAGATTTGTGGTATAATCTGTGGAAAAAGAAGGATTTAGCAGGAGACAAATTAAAGGATATTGAAGTGGCTGCACTTTTGGAGGAGGCTAATATTTTTTCCCTGCAACAAGGCATGCACTCCTCATTTTAAGTACTTTTCCATCAACTACGGCTACTGTTAAACGATGTTTCAGTACCCTTCGAAGGGTAAAGACCTGGCTGAGAAGTACAATGGGAGAAGACAGACTGACTGGGTTGTGTTTGATGAGCGTCCATAGGAAATTCTTCAAGTAAAATCGGCACTGGATTGAAACGAGAGTTTTGAACAAGTTTTGTACAAATCCAAGAAAAAGTATACTACTATAAGACATGTAACTAGAATAATTTTTTTCAAGCAAATAATTCTAATAACTTAGTTGATAAGGCACTGCTATAATTATACATCATTTTCTTAAAATTTTGGTTTCATTCACTTTTTCCGCGATAAGATGTTACAACCTGAATGACCATGGCTTTTCCCCCCCCCTAGTTTGGATCCTGGGTACGCCCTTGTGCCATTTGAAAGATAAGAAAAAGACATTTTTGGCAATGACACAATAGCTGAGAGATACAGAGGATCCCAATTCGTTTTTTACCGCAACCCGTTACTTCGTTTAGATAAACAAATCTTAATTCATTATACTGATAAATAACAACTACTAAGGTGATACCACTGTGTGTAAGCAAGTACAATGTGCCCTTTGAAAAATAAGGAAAAGAAACTTGTCCTGTAATCCTTGTTATGTCGGATACGTAAAACAGCACAACCCAACTAGCAAAAAAAACAGAGGTTCGGCGAAATATTTAGATTGTCCATGCAAAACCGCTCTCTGGCGTCTGCGATTAAACTTACTCATAAAAGTACAACACAATAGTCAAAAGTTTTAGAGATGATGGGAGAACCCTTCGATAATTGTACACGAAATTGTGCTAACATTTTTCAATCTAATCTTTAGCTCCTTCCAGCATTTAAAACCGAATGTGAGTGTGTGTAGGTTTTAGGTAGATACCTTCCTCTCTGGCTTCACAATTGACTGTTTTTCTCTCTGTAACCGGTTTTGGCCTTTTACGGCATCGTGTGATGATGCCAGAGAAGTAGTCTTTATATGTGGATTAAGTATGGAACGGTTTTACCAAATAAGGGAAACAACAATTAATGAATATAAATAATTTTTTAATTTTGCACCCAGTAACCTTGCCAGCATGTGTTGTCCACTTTTAGGTACTATGTAATTACACTCTTGATTGTTACAGCAAAATATGCATCTTTACACGACTAATTTTATTTTTAATTTTAGCGATTATAACCGTCTCATTAATTTATGGTTGCATATTTTTGCTTTTGTTTGGTATAAATTACGCATATAACTACAGCAAGAAGAAGGAAAGAAGCGAAAAAATTCCGAAGAAAGTTAGAGTAAAATCTTTGGATACATTTAGAGGGTAAGTTATTTTGTGCTGTTTTTCCACTTTAAAAATTATTATTATCAGTCTATCATGCCATCTGTACATTCTCAAAGGCAAACGTAGGGATCTTACACGGCACTGAACATTTTTGAGAGGGATAACTGACTCGTCAACAAGGAAAGTTGGGTACTATATTTATATTTCATTCGATTACAATATTTACCAAAAATGCATCTAAAATAGACCTTACATATTACAAATTAATAACCGAAGACCATTATCGATTATCTACGTTTTATTATAGTTTAATTTGCATAGTACAATAACTGGGGGTTTAGATACCTGACTCGTCAACAAGGAACGTTGCGGGACTTGGGTTCAAATCTGAATGGTGACTGAATCTTTTTTTTTTACTTTTTTTGTCTTTGATTCAATTTTAACCACCAACAGTCCCCAATGTCGCGCATAAAATGACGGATATCATTTTCAAAACTAGAAAGGTACGAAAGATGCTCTCTTCTCTTAATACGAGGAAAGCCTCTGGTCTTGACGAGATCCCAGCAATTGTTCTCAAAAAATGCGCACCAGAACTTGCTCCTGTCCTGACTCGTCTGTTTCAGACATCTTACAATAGAGGCATATTCCCTACTAACTGGAAAACTGCTCGAGTACAACCCGTCCCCAAGAAAGGATCGAAAGCGCTTCCTAGCAACTACAGGCCTATTTCTCTCCTTTCAGTCATCTCTAAAGTGATGGAAAAGTATATAAACACCGAATTACTAAAATTTCTTGAAAAACACAGTCTAATCCACGACAGGCAGTATGGATTCCGTCAGCGCAGATCAACTGCCGACCTCCTTTCCTTTGTCACCCATTCTTGGAACAAGTCTATGGAACTACACGGTGAATCCCAGATTGTCGCTCTAGACATATCCAAAGCATTCGACCAGGTCTGGCACGCAGCGCTACTTAATAAACTACCGGCCTATGGCCTACCACCAAAACTCTGTACGTGGACAGCAAATTTCCTCTCCAACCGGAGCATTTCTGTTGTCGTGGATGGCCATTCCTCTAAACTGTATCCAATTAATGCAGGAGTTCCTCAAGGTTCAGATTTAGCCCCTACTTTGTTTCTTCTCCACATCGATGACCTCCTCTCTAGCACATCCAACCCAGTTCACAGTTACGCGGACGACACCACCCTCCACTCCAATATACAATACACTAAGCCTGTCTCTTTAGCCCAACTAGATGAGGATTGCAGACTCATGGAGGGTTCTATCTCCGCGGATCTCCAAAAAATATTAGACTGGGAAAGTAGAAATCTTGTACAATTCAACCCCACCAAATCACAGTCTTGCTTTCTTTCTCATAAGAGATACACCAGCCCTAGACCCATCACAATAAACAACCAAGTTATTCAAAGTAATGAGTCCTTTTCACTTGTTGGCATCTCTGTGGATCGAAATCTCAATTGGCACCAACATGTCACACCAATTGCAGAAGCGGCTGCTAAGAAATTAGGTTTCCTCTTCCGGGCTCGCAAATATTTTTCACCAGCTAATCTCTATACTTTAGTTACTTCACAAATAAGGTCAAACCTCGAATACTGCTCCCACATCTGGGGTGCTGCTGCCGCTTCTACACTCTCTATCCTGGACTCCATTCAAAAGAGAGCTATACGTCTCATCTGTGACCCTACCCTTACCCAAAGGCTGCCATTCCTTGCCCACCGACGTGCCGTTGGTGACCTCTCTCTCTTTTATAGATATCTGCATGGGCACTGCTCAGAGGATCTTTCTTCCATAGTTCCTCCACCTGCTGCCCCCAACAGATCTACCAGGGGAACAGAGCGAATGCACCCTTTTACTGTCCAGGTCACCAGACATAGAACATCTTGTTAGGCCCGCTATTTTGTCCCGAGGACATCCAAGTTGTGGAACTCCTTGCCGGCACATGTTTTTCCTTCTCCCCCGAACCTCCAAACCTTCAAGTCCAGAATTAACAAGTTGCCTCTTCCTCCTTGTCGACACCCACGGTACGATAGTATTTAGGCTGTAAGCCCTCGTGGTGTGTTGTTGAAATTGAAAAAAAACGTGCTTCATGGCTTATATCTCACTTAGTGTTGGAAGGCTGGCTACCATAGCCGTATTACTTTATAGGTGTATTTTCGCTCCAATTAGTATGCCGTACTGACTAGCTCTAATTAGAGCGGAACCGGTCTACGGTTCTAATTGTGGTGAGAATGCATCTAGCCTTACATGCTTTGTCCCTATATTAGGGTAGAAATGGGACAATTTACTAAATTGTTAGTTGATTGTATACCGTCTCTATTTCTCAACACTTTGTGTTATTTGAAGCTGCCGTGACAACATAATACTTGGTTCCTCAACGAGGTGGCGGCACGTGCTTCATGTCTTATATCTCACTTACTGTTGGAAGGCTGGCTACCATAGCCGTATTACTTTGTAGGTGTATTTTCGCTGCAATTAATATGCCGTACTAACGAGCTCTAGTTAGAGCTCGTCAGTCGTCTACGGTTCTAGTTGTGGTGAGAATGCATCTATCCTTACATACTTTGTCTCTATATTAGGGTAAAAATGGGCCAGGGCTGACAATTTACTAAATTGTTGGTTGGTTGTATACAGTCTCTATTTTTTAACACTTTGTCTTATTTGGAGCTGCCGAGACAACATATTACTAGGTTCCGCAACGAGGTGGCGGCACGTGCTTCGTGTCTTATATCTTACTTAGTGTTGGTAATTAATAATAAATATGCAATAAGTTATTATAGAAAAAATGTTTTCGGATTTTTTAAAAATAAATGTTTGCAAAGTTTCATGCAATTTTTTTTAAGTTTTATGAAAAACTTTTTGTGAGTAATTATATCTTGGCAGGTGGGTAAATATCTTGAGGAGTTTCTTTGGCCAGAAAACTGGTACCAGTTTTTTCGGGAACATTTAAAGTTTATTTTCGGAACGTTTTAAAACTTTTTCAAATAAAGCTTTTTGAGGAACTATGGTACATTGTTTCTACTATACTGGTAAGCAGATTTGATGCATGTTTTCTTTAAAAAAAAATGCCTTTAAAATCATTTTTATGAAAATTTACTACCATAACGCACTGGCTGCGTCCAAACTTTCTAAAGTTAACATTACTCATTTAAAATGTTGCGATTTTGAAATTTTGCGCCAAGATTTTAAATTAGTTCTGTCAGTTCTTGTAAAATAAATTAGTAGTAAGTTTAAGTACACTTGGAGAACTCAGATCACCGCAACACATCTTTTGAAAGACCTGACGATCGTTTCACTAACAAAGTTACCGTCATCAGAGGATGAAAAATGCTAACCGCTTACTAAAATCACCCTTTATACTGAATCTTAGGTAAATAACGATACCGAGAGGGATACTAAGTCGCAAACAAATTTTTCAGTGTATTGTATTTTAATTGCCGGACGAAGTTTTTGAGTTTACTTTATCACTTTACCTGACAAGAATGTTAATCTACATTAAAGACAGAGCGCAAACGGAGGACTACAAACCAGTGGCGGAGCTCCGTTAAGAAACTTTTGCTTTCTATTGCCCTAGAAACATAAATACTTTCGTACGCATCCAGGTCCGCTGGCCGTCTAGATTTCTGATATGTTTCAGATTTTCTTTATAAATGTGGTGGTTATTATCTCAAATATGTTGTGCTACACTACCGTATCTCAGCTGTGCCAGTTGTTCACGAAATGTAGTCCCACTGGTTCTCTTAGTCTGTCCAACGTTTTTTTTTTAAGATTACAATTTTTACAACCTATCTCATAGATACCCGACATTCCAGTGGCCTTATCTTTATCTTTCGTATTACCTAACAAATTTCTTAAACTATTTTTTGTCGAGAAAGTTAGCTGCAAATCGGTTTTCCTAAAAATGCTCTCGTGACCCCCTGCGATACGTGTTTCAAAAGGTAGGCAAACAATTTTTTCCCTATTTTATCTTTCCTGAATGTCGTGCATTCCGTTAACATTTTCTTTGTTCTGTGTCTATTAATTAATTTTTTCAATAAGCAATTCGAATATCTGTTATGTTTAGCCAGGTTTTTAATGTACTCTAATTATATACTGTATCTACTTTTACTACTACATCCCAAAAAACGACTGGTTTAAATTTCTTAGTAAATAGATTAAGAAAATGCCCCTTCAGTAAAAGTAAACATAGTATAGAATTAGAGTACATTAAAAACGTGGCTAAATATAACGAAGATACGGATTGCTTAGTGGAAAAATTTATTAATAGACATACAACAAAGAAAATGTTAGCGGAATGCAAGACATTCCGGACAGATAAAATAGAGAAAAAAATTATTTGCCCACCCCGTATCACAAGGGGTCTTGAGAGCATTCTTAAGAAAGCCGATTTACAGCTAACTTTTTCTATAAAAAAAATTTAAGAAATTTGTTAGGTAATACGAAAGATAAAGATAAAGCCACTGAAATGACAGGTATCTATGAGATAGGTTGTAAAGATTGTAATCTTAAATACGTTGGGGCAGACTAAGAGAACTATTGAATCTAGGTTTCGTCCACATCTGGTAGTGTAGACAAGTCATACGTGGCATAACATTATTGGGAGAATAATCACCACATTGACAAAGAAAATTTGAAACCTATCAAAAATATTAGACAGCCAGCTAAGCTCGATGCGTACGAAAGTATTTATATTTCTAGGGCAATAAAAAACAAAAGTTCCTTAAATAGAGCACCGCTACTGGTTTGCACTCCTCTGTTTGCCCTCTATCTTTGAAGCAGATAAACATTCCGAAACCTGTCGGGTAAAGTGATAAATGAAGTTCAAAAACCTCGTCCGGCAATTAGAATACAATACACAGAAAATTTGCTTGCGATTTAATCTCCGTCTCCGTATCGTTTGTTGCCTAAGACCCAGTATAAAAGGTGGTGTTTTAGTAGAAAGTAGTTCGAATTTTTCATCCTCTAATGACGCTAACTTTGTTTCGTGAAACAATCGTCAGGTCTTTAAAAAGGTGTGTTGTGGTTATTTGGGTTCTCAAACTGTACTTATCAGTGCTCAGCACAAGTTCCAATCTTAACTCACTGGTAGTCTAAATAAATACTGCATGATGGTCACCAAGAAGTGTCAAAAAGCCGATAGGTTTAGTGCCGATTCCATGATTTTCGGGGTCGCTGAAATGAAAACGACACCCTTGGTGGGTTTGAAAATACTTTTCACAACTTTGAGTAATCAGCTATTATAGTTATAAAAACAAACATTTCACCTTCACCCAATTCTTTTGTTCTATTAACACAAAGAACCTAGAGAGAAAGACTATACCATTATATTACCTGAGAAAAACCATGTAATTAGCAAGA
The DNA here is from genome assembly GCA_964006375.1 of Tillus elongatus. Taxonomy (NCBI): domain Eukaryota; kingdom Metazoa; phylum Arthropoda; class Insecta; order Coleoptera; family Cleridae; genus Tillus; species Tillus elongatus. Next base: position 173,620,825 of record OZ023263.1, on the reverse strand, counting down.
CAGTGTTTTGTTTAATACAATTTTATATTTTAGTATAGCGATTGCTCAAATGATATTTGCCCATTTTGGGGTGTCCCACGATGAACGCCCGCGATCAACTTCTAGGAGGAATTGACAGTTATGTTTAAGCCTGCAAACGCCATTTTTGACATAAAAATTGAGATATATCAAAAACGGCTGGACTTGGGTATATGACATTATGCCTAAAATGTATCTAAAATTTTGCGTGCTATCTAAAAATGCAATAAGATATAGGGTATCATATTTAAAATAAGCAAGTTAACATCAACACCCTATATAACCGGAAGTGCCACCATCTTGAAAATATTTTAGCCGAGTTGCACCTATCCACTTCAGTAAGCTGCCAAATTTTCAAAATTTTCCAAAGTCTAGTTTCTGAGAAATCGATCGCGGGATTTCGTCGTAGGACACCCGTATATATTACTTGAGAAACACCATGTAATTAGCAAAACAGTGTTTTGTTTAATACAATTTTATATTTTAGTATAGCGATTGTTTTAATGATATTTGCCAATTTTGGATGTGGCAACTATGACTTCTGTGACCATTCAATATGGAACGGACTGCACATTGCAGACTTGGTTTTTCCATGGTTTATGTGGATTATGGGTGTTTGTATACCAATATCTATTGAATCTAGTTTGAAGAAGAATGTGTCGAAATTACTAATTTTAAAAAATGTAACAAAGGTTAGTATAAATGGAGATAGTACCTCCGAAGTGTAGTAAAATTTTGATTCAACTACTATCGACAACTGTCTAGGTATGATTGGTGAAAAATTATGTCGCTGTGTCTATGTGTATTATCTTGTTCTTATGAACTCACTTTAGCACAACTTATGTAAAAAGAAGTGTCATATATGTGGTGTTGATCTTAAAATTAGGTTGCTACTAATATGTATATTTGGAGAACTCAATTCTCCACAACACAACTTTTTAAAGACCTGACGATCATTTCACTAACAAAGTTAGCACTATCAGAGGATGAAAAATTCTAACCACTTACTACTAACATCACCTTTTATACGGTCTTAGGTAAAGAACCATACCAAGAGAGAGACTGAATCGTAGGCAAATTTTCGGTGTATTGTATTTTAATCGCCGGAAGAGGTTTTTGAACTTCATTTATCGCTTTACCTGAGAGGTTTCTGAATGTTTATCTGCATCAAACACAGAACGCAAACAGAGGACTACAAACCAGTGGCGGAGCTCAATTTAAGGTACTTTTGTTTTTTATTGCCCTAGAAATATAAATACTTTCTTACGCAGCTAGCTTCGCTGGCTGTCTAATATTTTTGATAAGTTTCAGATTTCCTTTTGCAATGTGGTGGTTATTATCCCAAATATGTTGTGTCACGCATGACTTGTCCACACTACCGTATCTCAGCTATGCCAGATGTTCACGAAATCTAGTCTCAATGGTACTCTTAATCTACCCAACGTATTTAAGACTAGAATCTTTACAACCTGTCTCATAGATACCCGACATTTCACTGGATTTGTCTTTGGTATTACCTAACAAATTTCTTAAATTAGCTTTTGTCGAAAAACTTAGCTGCAAATTGGCTCTCCTAAAAATGTTCTTGAGACCCTTTGTGATATGCGGCTCAAAAGGTAGGCAAACAAATTTTTTCTCTATTTATCTTTCCTGAATGTCGTGCATTCCGCTAACATTTTCTTTGTTCTGTGTCTATTAATTAATTTTTCCACTAACAATCCGAATATCCATTATATTTAGCCACGTTTTTAATATACTCTAATTCTATACTATCCCTACTTTTACTTAAGAGAAGATTTATGAACATATTTACTAAAAAATTTAAACCGGCCGTTTTTTGTGCAAACGTATGATGTGAGTCATTTGGAATGTAACTTAAAATGGTAGTTTCCTTCTTGTATACATCAAATTCAAGAGAGTCATTATTTTTAATAACTAGTACATCTATAAAAGAAAGTTTACTTTTAACTTCAAATTCGTGGGTGAATTGTATTGAATCAAATTGACAGTTCAATATTTTAATAAAATCATCTACTTTTGTGTTAGACACTGCAAAAATATCATCCACATAACGAAACCATAATCTAGGAAAATAATCACTTTCATTTTCTAATTACAATAGATTTTTTTGCTCAAACATCTTTAACTTTATTAATCAATGAGACCTATTATCTCGGCTATAGAGTCTTCGACATATAATCTAGCGGGTGTCAAATAAGTTTAAAAGGTTGCCTGTTAAACAAAAAAATTACTGAGTGTCAAATTCACTTGAATTCATTAATGAAGTTAAAGATATTAAATTGGTGGAAGACGAGGTTTTGATATAATTTGATGTAGCGTCTTTATTTCCTAGCGTACCCACGAAACGCATTTAGTACAGTTGTTCAAATTGAACAACATAAGTAAAGAGGTTTGCAAAAAATATTTTACTTTCAGAAACTTTTGTATACAACAAAATATTTTTCAATTTAACAATGCGTTTTTTGAACAAACTGAAGGCACGGCAATAGACAACACCCTCTCTCCATAATTGCGGACCTTTTCATGGGTAGATTTGAGACGGATTTGGAAAATGAAAGCGATAAAAATACAATACACAGAAAGTTTGCCTGCGAGTTAATCTCCCTCTCGGTATCGTTCTTTATCTAAAACTCAGTATGAAAGGTGATGTTTTAGTATAAAGTAGTTTAGAATTTTTCATGCTCTGATGACGCTAACTATGTTAGTAAAACGATCGTCAGGTCTTTAAAACGATGTGTTGTGGTGATTTGGGTTCTCCAAGTGTACTTACTCAATCCATTTTGATAAATCACCAATATATTTACTTTCTGTATGACTTTAACACGTTAATTGCTGAGTATCAAAGTATTTAATTTACGCTTACGGATATTAAAATTAAAATAATTTTCTAAGAGATAACCTAAATGCCGGTTTTGAAAGAGTTGTTGAAATTAGGAAGGTAGAAGTTTCGAGCAATGCTAGTAGTACGGACAAATGTATGTTGTCGATATTCTCAACATAGTAGATTGTAATTAATCTGCTGCGCAAACTATACAAAACCACTTGAGAAGAGATTTTGTTCACATAAACAGATAACAAAAACCATTAAAAACCATTTGGCCGTAATATATCAAGCATAAAATAACATTCTTTTTCTGGCGATTAACATATTGTTTGCTTGGCTAATCCTCAAAATCACTGATAAAACTAGACAACGATAAAATTAAACGCAAAAGCATAGACGTAAATATGTCCAACTTTTAAGGAGCTTACGCTTAGACAAAATTATGTAACACAGTTTTGGTATTTGTTTCTCATTACTTGTTTCAGGGGTTCTCTGGGGTTTATCGCGACCCTCTGGGAGGTCGCCTTAAGCAACTAAGGTAGGGTTCGCGAGAGGATTTTCAAAGTAAACAAAATTAACTAATTTAGTTTTTCCTTTTGCATAGTAAATAAAATATAACGTCTTGATATACTAAGTTACTCGATTATAAAGTGCCCCTATAACATTATTGGAACGTATGTGCCTGTGTTTCAGACACTAGTTTTTGGAATCTGGGTTCTGTTTCTGACACACAGACAAATGATATCATTTTCGGGTTTCAGACGATTTCTCACTTTTGTGTTCAATGCAGTTATCAGTGAAAAACCTAACTTGCATTATAATGATATTACAAATAGAACGAAATATTTAAGAGCTTTGTTTATCAATTCGGGTTATTCTTATACTCTTTTGATCCATCTGGGTTGTAAGAAAGGAACTCACTTGATATTTCAAAAGATTTTTTCCGTGTTTGTTGGAATTTCAGCATGTTGAAACGAATTGTCCAAAAGGGGATTCAGTATTTATCTGTAATTGCCATAACTAATTTGAATTTCGTTTAGAAAATATCCACAAGGCTGCTGTTCTAAATTGTACAAAATAACTTGCATGTCTAAAAAAAACTTGCTAAAAATGTATCATATTGTACTGAACCACGTCTTACATGGTTTTTTGAACACACTGATTGAAGTTTTCCATAAATCAAGCTTATTATGTACTTTAACGTCGGCCTATCTCCGCGACTATGACTAAACAACGACGCCAGTAAGCAGTTTCACGTTACTATCCTGGAGATTTTACCCAACCTCTGCCTTTCTGTAAGGAAGGTAGGATCTTTAACATGCCCAACATCGCAAGAGCACGGGATAAACGGCTTAACGCACCCTTCGAAAGGCGGAACGTGCAGACATTCAACTTGCTCAGATACAATGCCACAACCTCGGTTGATGTTAATTGTACAGTATGTACTGAAAAAGTGAAAGGAGTACACTGGGATCGAACCCAGTACCCTTCGGTTCAGAGGCACACGTTCTTACCACTGAACCACCGAGGTTCTTAGTTGCATGTTAATAAATTAGCAATATCCAGTAAAATTAGTAAACTATTAAAAAAAACTAAAAACCTGGGCTGTGGTTTAGAAGAAAAACATTCTGTGCAATTTCAGGAATTATGAATTTATAAATAAATTTTATCTATAACAAATTTATTATAAATAATAATTATTTTTTTAATCCTTTTCAAGATAAGCCAATCAATTGAATTCATTAATTTGAAATCGATTAATATCCTAAAACTTCAATGCTTTCTATTTTATTTTTTTATTTTTTATTTTTATTTCAACAACACACCACAAGGGCTTACAGCCTAAATACTATCGTACCGTGGGTGTCGACAAGGAGGAAAGAGGCCCTTCGGAGGGGACGTAAAGCCGTCGGTCCCGTGTCCATGCAATGTTGGGCACGTTAAAGATCCCTACCCTCCTTACATAAAGGCAGGGGTTTGGCAAAATTTCCGGGATAGTGAGGTGAAACTGCTCCCTGACGTAGGTGATTGACCATAGTCGCGGAAATAGGCCAACGTTAAAAAAATTACAAATTAAAAAAAAAATGCAACTAATTACAATAAGTAAATTATTTAAGTATATAATATTTAGGTAGGTGTGTATTTTTATACATACAAAATAGTAGGTTTATAATTTTTACAATCAATTTCTAAGCAAAAAACCCAGACATTTTATGTTTAATTTTAAAATAATAGTAAATGGTTCTAGCCCAATATGTAAATTAGTAATGCATAATAATACTTGGTAATATTTCAGATGAGCTCACGGAGGGCTTTTAGAAATTCAATATCAGAAACATCCTCTTGGATCCATAGACCACAAGAAAAAATGTTCGCAAACAACCCTATTCACTTGTTTTGAAATTTTTTAGCAAACACATTAAAAGTTACACAAATTTCTAGATGTTATTCAAAACACCAAAACGCAATCTGAAACTAGAGGAGTTATCCGGATCTGGATCTGGAACACACATGACGTATTTCCCTCCACTCGCGTCTTTCCCTCTCAGAGTTACCAGACAACCTACCTAATCTATGAACCTTGAGCTACCACAACATCAGTTCGGTTTTTTGGGTATCCCCTCGTAGATGACTAGTATTTTCTACGTTGGGACAAAGATAGAGTCAGTTTGAAATTACACATTTTAAGAATAATTGCTGAAATTTCATGACATGCTTTTACTTCCGCATTGTGAATAGGTGTAAAAATATGATATCAATGACAAAAATTTCAATAAAAGTTTTTCGCTTAAACGTCGTAAAAAGTGTAAAAACATATATAGTACACATCATTTGGGAACGATTTTTTTTTGGTCTGTCGGTCTGTATGTCTATTAGTAGCCATAATAACTCTAGAACGAATTAAGAGAGCCTCTTCAAATTTGGTATATCGTTAGCACCCGAAAAAACGAACGATCCGGATTGTTTTAGGGTAAAATCGCTCCAGGGGTAGCCGATAAATGAGGGGTGATTTGGTGAAAATTGACATTTTTTCCTTAAAACTTGAGTAACATAAAGTTTTAGGGTTTGTTTATTAGAAAACTTTCAATTTCATCAAACATCTGGTATTCTGTGCAAAATTAAATAAGGGGTAGAATGTTGCAGCGGTGAAATATCGGTCACAGAAATTTATAATATTCTCTTTGTGGTCAAGTCTAGGACCCTAAATTCATTTCATGGAAAGGTCTTTCTGACGAGAGTAAATTATCACAGCTATGTGGAAGTTGTGATTCAATTTGCAGCACTATTTTATGCCAATATGTGCTAAGAGCAGTACCATGTCTAAAAATATGTCTCATTTTGAAATCACACGTATAAGAAGTATTGCTAAAATTACATTCAATGCTTTTTTGATATTTCTAGTTTCTAATATGCGCTAAACAGTAGGATGTTTAAAAAAAAATTCCTTCCATTTTTAACTTTACAGCTGGAATAAATGGTGAGATTTTCCAGTGCAAAACGGAAAAGTCCCAATAGAAGATTCCCGCTGATGAAATGTAACATTGAAAAGACCGAATTTTCCCCAAACCTTACAAAATTTTATATGAGTTGCTATATTTTCAAAACGCACAAATTTGTTACTGCCTGAAAACTGTTATAATTTAACATTTTAGAGATTATAAATTGTACTATAAGTATTTAATTTTTACAGAGGTCCATAAAACTGTTCATCTTAGGAATATTCCTGAACTTTTCCATAGGTCTGGATTACATACGAATATTTGGTGTCCTGCAACGATTTGGTATATGCTACTTCACTCTCTCCCTAATCTGCATATGCACCATGAAGAAAAGTGTTATAATACCAGAGGTAGGTTGATAGTTTTAATACTTATCGCATTAAATGACATAAGATAGACCACACAATAGAAATATATCAGCAATTGATGGTAGCTGAATTCTGAAAATTAAAGCAGCGACATATTTACGGATGATCTATATCTAAAGTAATGGTGTCATTATGTCACTGCCGGTTATACCGGATGTCGCCATCAACTTTGTTATTTATAATGGGACGCCTGTATATTATTACATTTCAGCGTATTTTCGTTAAGAAATATTCGCTTATAGAGAGGTCACGAAGAAAAGCTTTTGAAAAAATTTCTTCAGATCAGCGCGAATTTGGATCCCTAGAACCCAAAACCAGGGTCCGTTAAAAATTTTATCTGTTATATATATATATATATATATATATATATATATATATATATATATATATATATATATATATATATATATATATATATATGTGTGTGTGTGTGTGTGTGTGTGTGTGTGTGTGTGTGTGTGTGTGTGTGTGTGTGTGTGTATCCGAGCGAGAACTCAAAAAAAAACTTAACTGATTGCAATGAAACTTGAAACATATCTTCATTGTATTAAGACCGCGGATGAGTTCGTATATCAGCTATAACGGACATTCTTTTCCCCCAAAAATATACAAGAATATTTTTGAAAACGCTTTATTTTTGTAAGTATCAGAGTAACTGAAATGATACTTTACATGCAGCTAGAAATGGTGTAAATAAACCAATGTTGTGAATTTTAAGTAACTTAGTACACAATATTTAAAGTTTTTTCCAAATAAAATCTGAAATACATGCGTTGAAATGACTTAGTGGTTAAAGTTCAATGCCTGACAGACAGGGTAGTTAACTGCCACGTGTAGATTGATTCATACAACATGTATAAACCATACATCAACGCTAACCAAACTAAATAAATAACAGGTATAGAGCAGACTACCCGAACCAACAATCGTGAAATCTCGGTCACAAATATGGAAAATGACAGACGACATGAAATTTAAATTTGGCCAAGTACCTGTTATTTAACTGGGAGATTCCATCAATTTTTAAAATACACTATATTTGTAGCTTGACTAACGGCCTCAAATACAGTTTAATCACGGCAAAAATATATTATGCTGTGGTCTTGGACTGAGAGTGTAGCATAATATAGTAGAAATCAGACCAAGTATCTATAGAAAGGATTCTAAAATAGTTTCTTTTATCTTTAAACTTAAACATATGACGTCATATAAGACCGAAACAGTCGTGAGATATGTTTCAATGGTAATTCTACTAATTCTGTAAATAATTGTTACGTATACTTTGAATATAATATCCCGGGCATGAAGCCGATCTGAAGTATCATGTAAACAAAACGTTAGTTAACGTGTGCTTAGATGGCGCAGAGACAGCTTGGTTGTCTTCCAAGAAGAAAGTTACGCGATTTATTCCAGCTCGATGAATGTATGCTTTTTTTAATTTTATTTTGACATTTGGAGAAACAATCGTGCACAGATTTCATACGTTTTGAACAAGATCTCATTTTTGTTTGAAAGGCCTGGCTAACTTTGTCACCTTTGAATCTCAAATTATACTTTTCAGCAGACATTTTAGCGAATTTTTATGAAAAAAAAATTCGCTATAGAGAGGTATCGATGGTGAGACTGCAAACATTTTTTTCAAATGAGCGCCCCCAAGACCCGGTATATATATATATATATATATATATATATATATATATATATATATATATATATATATATATATATATATATATATATATATATATATATATATATATATATGTGTGTGTGTGTGTGTGTGTGTGTGTATCCACCGATAACTCAAAAAGTTATTAACTGGTTTTGATGAAACTCGACAAGAATCTTTCTTTTATTAACAGCTTGGATGAGGTAATTAGCCAGCCCTATGGTACTAGTTTTTCTGAAAGAAAAATTGATTTTTCCGAAAAAAAATGTGATTCAAAAAATACCAAACTTATTTTAATGAAATTTGGTTGGTATATTGCCCCCGTGAATGCGTTACTGCATGTCAAACTTCAACTTTCTAGGTTTGTAGAAAAATGAGTTATACAAATTTAAAGCATTGAATGAAAAGTCGCTACCATAACGCACTTGCTGCGTCCCGAACTTTTTTAATTTTTCAAAAAATTCTAGACTGATTTGTATATGGTGAGATATGCCAAAAGGTCATAGTTGTTAGTTATTAGCAGTTTTCCAAAAATTTTGACATATGGAGGACAATTTTGAAACACTTGCCCTCTAAACAGAATAATAAGAAAATTAGTTTGTGCATGCGCCAGCCACCATATTTACATACGTTACGATATATGAAATCGAAATTATAAACTCTCTTATTTAGAGAGGTCAGATCAAATATCGGTTCAAATTTTAAACTTTTTGTATTTTCGCGCCGACGGCCGCCATATTAGACGCCATCTTGGCTTACGTCATCTCAAGTTAGACCTCCAGTGGCCATCCTTTCACCATTTTGTTTCGGCACTGTAACGTCACACACATGCGTAGCAGTAGGTGGTAGGTGGGTCCAGAACGAACCATCTATACATTCTAACGTCTTTTCTAAACCTATAAATATACCCCAACAGCGGTAGGTTTGGGCTATCGAAGAATACATATTCTAGGTTAAACTTACAATAGCAGGGTGTTGATTTTCCCACCCTAAATCCAAACTTTTTATTTGATAAAACAGCGTTATTGTCAGGAAATGCCTCCATTCTCGATTTAACGGCCTTTTCAAAAAATTTTGCAACATTTGAAATCAAACTGCTTGGTCGATAATTAGCTACTTCAAACGTTGCACCCAATTTATGCAATGGTTTAATAATTGCAATTTCAAATGCTGTAAATACCCCTTATTACAAGAATATGTGTCAAATTTCTATTTGATTTTCACGTTATGCAATGGCACGATCGCTTTGATGCATTAATTGGTTCGTCCCATAAGGCACACATTAATTATGAAAAAATTATTAAATTAGGCAAAATAGAAATCAATTTTATCTTGAACTAAACCCACTAATTTTCAAACCTTTTAAACAAATATGTGTAAATCACATAAGAATTCCAGTTAATAAAGAAAATGGAACCGTTTTAGTTCCCCAACTTTCAACTCAATAAATGTAGAAGGCGCTATAGCTACTTCGCATTCAGGTATTTGTAGAGTTTCTATTACAAAAAATACACCTGGTAGTGTTCTAATTTATTTTTCTGAACAAATTGAAGTCAAAACTATTCAAAATTTTGAAGAAATATCTAAATTTCCCAATTCAATTCACTTTGACATACGACAACTTATAACTGACCACTTAAATTCTGAAGAAAAACAAAAATTATTTAGCCTATGTTGTCGCTTTAAAAATAGTTTATCATGAAAATTCAGATCTTACATTTACAAATGCCATCAAACACGATATAAGAACTCGTGATGATGACGCTATACATGTAAAATCATAGACACCCCTACCACTTAAATACTAGAATACAAAAAGGAATCCAAAATTTATTAGATAATAAAATTATTAAGCCCTATGTATCTCTTTATTCCTCTCTGTTATGGATGATATAAAAAAGCGTAAACTCACCAGGAATGAAAAAATTGCACCAAATTCACGTTTAGTAAGATGGCGGTTAAACTTAGAAGAATATGACTGTGATATAAACTATAATAAAGGTAAAGAAAATGTTGTAGCTGATGCCTTATCACGCGTCGAAATTAACGCAGTCCAAGGCGACGATGATCTAGCGTCAATATTCAATAATTTAGATCCATCCAAACTTAATGTATTAACTGATGCCGATCTTAGAGAATTGGGACTTAACATTCAAGAAAACGAACAATCTAATATGCCTATTTCAGAAAACCACTTAAATAATTTTAAATATCAAATAGTTATGTATTATGACGTTAGTAACGAAATAAAGACAGATACCGTGTTTAAAAATAAACGCTATAGAGTGTACATTTAACGCCAATATGAATTACCACAAATAACTGAATTTTTCGAATCCTATACTAATCCAATTAGCAAATACGGCATATTATTTTTAGACCCACAACTTTAACATTACTTTAGAATTTTTTTCCTTCTTTAACGTCGGTCTATTTCCGCGACTATGGCCAATCATCGATGCCAGGGAGCAGTTTCACCTCACTATCCTGGAAATTTTGCCGAAACCCTGCCTTTCTGTAAGGAGGGTAGGGATCTTTAACGTACCCAACATCGTATGCACACGGTACTGACGGCTTTACGCCCGTCTCCGAATGGTGAAACGTGCAGACATTCAACTTGCTCAAATACAATGCCAGAACATCTGTTGAATTGTACAGTATGTACTGAAAAAGTGAAAGGAGAACTACGGGATCGAACCCGGTACACTTCGGTTCAAAGGCACACTTTCTTACCACTGAACCACCGAGGCTCTACTTTCCAATAATATCTTCCAATAGTTCAATAGTTCTGCTAAACTAATTAAATTTACAAAACATTTAGAAGACGTAACAAAACTTCAAGAGCAAAAAGGAAAAATGTAAGATTATCACGAACAAAATCATAACGGCATTAATGAAACGTATGCGCAATTAAAAACTAAATTTTATTGGCCAAATATGATAATTCAAATGTATGACTTTATAAATAAATGTGAAATACGTTTACAAGCATACTTTGAACGTAACCCATATAAACCCGCATTTCAAGAAGCTTTGGTCGCTTCTAGACCTTTCGAAGTGATACATCTTGATGTATTGAGCTTCGATAATTGTATATTTAACAGTAATTGATTTATTTAACAAAAATGAACAGGCCTACTACATCATAGATATTACGGTACTGGCAATAGTCGACAAGCTCCGTCACTTCTTCATAATTATCCTTCTAAAATGGTATCAGATTCTGGCGAGAATTTGAAAATGCTGTACTCAAAGACATTTGTTCCATATTTAAGATCAATTTACACGCCACTAGCACTCAGACTCCTAATTCTATTTCACCCGTAGAACGATACACTCGACACTATTAGAAAAAATATGTGTCTTTAAAATCCAAAATCCTAATGAGAGTCTTCAATCTCTTATGATCACAGCTGTCTTAATCTATAATCAATCGATACACTCTTCAACAGGTCACATTCCTTTTAAACTTCTTTATGGCCCATATGATGACTTACCACCTATCAATCCCCATCAAACAATTTTTGAGGAATATAATAAGAAACGTTTGAAAGAAATAGTTCCATTTTATAATACCATTTATCAAAAGCAAAATAAAAAGCAACAGAGCGACTCGAGAAAACAAACAAAACTCGAGAATAAAATATTCAAATAAATGAGGAAAACATTGCTATAAGAGTACCACCAGTCCGAGAGGCGTACCCTCTTTATAAAATAAATTATGATCCAACTCAGTTACCACATAACAAGCTACTTCTTCCCCATTCAAGAATACAAACAGCCTACCTTACTAAGACCAAAGGAACTAAAAAGAAATTTCCTTCTTTACAGCATTCTGTGCCTATGTGTGAAGATGACCCTGTCTCTTCAACTTCAGCCAATCCAAACTATAGGTTATTTTAAAGATTATATTGGAATTGCGAAAATCCTCAATCATTACCATAGATTCTACTTTTATTTTAATGTCACGTTTATAGAAGAAAATTATGATCACTTATTGTACAATGCCTACCAAATTAATGAAATTGAATCTGATTTACTTAACAAACTATATATCCGAATTTTAAACGGTCAATTAAGAATTATAAAGAATGAAATGCTGAAATTAACCCATAATAGAAATAAAAGAGGTCCCATAGACGGTGCAGGCTCGGTCATAAAAATACTCACAATTTAGATCACGAATATTTAAAAGAAATTAATAAAGACAAAAAATTTTAAGAGCTAACGAAGACGAAATAATGGTTTAGTTAGACAGTCTAAATTTATTCGCTAACCTCATGACACAGCGATTCGAATAAGAGCAAAATCAATTAATAAAAATTAAGAGTCACCAAAAAACACTTTATGCGATGCAACGAGAAGCAGAATATAAAGCCGTTGTAGAATTTCAAATAGCTCTTAGTTTAAAACTCCTACAAAATATAAAAGTATTACAACGAACAATTTCATTTAGTTTTAATCAAATAACAAACAGAAACCCTCATAGCCAGCAAAGATAACTGCAACGTAACAATAAATGGTGAAACGTACGAAGACACAAGTTCTAATATCTCCTGGATAACAGAATCAATACAACCGATACAACAATAGCCACAACACATCGTTAGGTTCAACCCAATACACCTTAAAAAAATTAAATAACTAATAAACCAACTAGAAAAAATTGATCTTCATCATGTATTACATAGCAACAGAAACCCAAGAAACGACACCGAATTCGCGTTTCTGCAGCATAGACAGAATCCATGTACGAGCATAGCATGTGAACTGCCTGGTATACAATACTTACTTAGTTTATAAATATTACCACTGTTAGATTAGGGATTTATTATTACATTGTACACTAACTGGCAACACTTCTTGTTCGCCTCTTTCAAACTATTGTAATTTTCATTTTTATTAACGTTTGTACTTTAGAGTGTAAACAAATTAGTTTTTATCAAAACTTCAAAAACTCAAACCCGAATATATATATATATATATATATATATATATATATATATATATATATATATATATATATATATATATATATATATATATATATATATATATATCTAGCAAGAGACACAAACCGGTCTTGTCCTTCTTAGGACGTTCCAATATGTCATGCACTCTCCAACAAGTCAGTGTAAAGGCAGGCATTGCCATAATATGCAATGGAAAATAGCGCGACGCGCTATATCTCAAGTGTGCGACAGTTCCAGACTTCCACAGCAGCTTCCACGTACACGCAGCACAACAATAAGGAAGCTATGGGAAGAAAACTAGCGAGCAGACACAACTACTCCCCCCGCCAATACCACAACGGGCATTGAATTACATCACTCGCTAGCCACCATCACACTTTAGTCCTGCCGAGACTTGTGGTAAGATGTATAGCAGGAGACACAGACTAGTTTCGGCTTCTTAACACTCTTCAATATGTCATACTTGCGCTCCCACAAGTCGGCCTTAGGGCAACCATTGTCTTAATATGTAAAGGAGAATAGCACAAAGCGCTATAATAGGTGTTGTGGCAGTTCTAGGCTTCGCGAGAGGTAGTTTCGCTCCCTAGTTTTCTTCCCACAGCTTCCTTCTTATTGTACTATGTGTGCCTGACAGCTGCTGTGAAAGCTTATAACTGTCACAACACCTGAGATCTAACATCTGTTGGAAAATCAGCAGAGTCGAGAACTGGATGACTACCAGAGGCTTAATTTTTGCTCCACATAAAATATAAGCCGTTGTGCTGATTGTAACTGCTCCTGTCTGGAACACTCTAAGAGCAGTTAGTGTTAAAATGGGGGATTTGGAGCTTGGTCGCAACTAAGTATTAAATATCTCGGACACTCGGACTAGAGCGATGAATATTAGAAACTCTGCCAAGAAGGCAGACTGCAGCATTGACCCGATTAATGCCAAATATAGGGGGGCCCGAAGCAGACAAGAGGCTAATTCCATGCAGTGTGGTGAACAACTTATGCAGTCTTTTTTAAAGAAAAAGAAGTCCTTACATATGTATTTAGTATGGGATGGTTTCACCAAGTAAAGGCAACAACGATTAGTGAACACAAGAAAACAACCCTGGATATTTAAGCAGTGTCTACATGCGAAGAGAAAATTCGAAGAATAAATACCTCCAGCAATTTAGCAGCTTTGCTTAACCAAAGTAAATTGGACAAAATTGATACAATGTAAAATCTAATCGACGTGGTTCAGTTTTTGGCAGTCAAGAAACTAGGGTTGTGAGAAAATTATATATTAGAAGAAGAAAAAAGAAAACAAGGTTTATTTAATAATCTGTTAGAGTACACCTGAGAGCTATCCTCCATTGCATATATATATATATATATATATATATATATATATATATATATATATATATATATATATATATATATATATATTGGGTTCTAGGGCTCTTATAGGGCGCTCATTAGAAAAAAAGGACATTTGAAAGTCGTTAGCTTTCTATAACCGAAAGTTTCTTTCGCTAAAACATGAATTTATTAACATAGGGTATTTTTTAAAAGTTAGGTGCGATGCAGCAAAAATAGAATATAAAGGAATATGTTTTACGAAATTTGGCACACAATAGACAATATGCATGGATTTTCCATTACATGAATTTAACATTTACATAATAGTTTTTCATACATAGATCCTTATTACATGCATGAAAATACCCTAAAACATATGTAATGGACAGAAAAAGACTTTTAAAGTAAAGAAAATTGGAATTGTTATCATGTGACCGCGAACGTTCTGTTATTGGTCGTGACGTACTTGGACAGTGAATAAATGACGTGTTTACATTTGCCCTATGGTATGATAAGTACTTTCGCTTGTTTCCCAACATCGTGGTGATATAAACACAGAGAAGCAAGCTCATTGTCATTGTGACATTACCGTTCAGTTACGTCACAGATTATGCCGGCAAAATAGTGGTGTTTGAAATCAATTATGAAATTCCCATTTACAAATATTTTTTTGCGTCGTTATTTTTGTAGTATGTGAAATTATTTTTTTTTAATTAAAAATCATGTTTGTGGGGTGTCTATCAAATGTTATAAATCATGCAAATTGCGTATTGTGTAATTTGTTGTCATAAACAGATACTCTTTAGATAAATTGACTAAGAAAATGCGGAAAGTAATAGTTTTGAAAGTTATTTGAATACAATTATTTTAATGTATATTTTAATGGTTCTTATTTTTCCCTTGCAGAAAGGATCCCGTAAACATTTTATGGACATTATTAGAGTGAGCTATGGCTGGGTCATTGCTCTGGCATTGTTGACTTTACATTGCTTGATTATGTTTCTGGTGGCTGATAAAGGTTGTCCTGTGTAAGTAAAGTAGACTGCAGTTCTTACAATTAACTCAACTTTGCTTCTTTAGTAGTGGCCCGGTAGTAAGAAATCGTGTGTCATATATATATATATATATATATATATATATATATATATATATATATATATATATATATATATATATATATATATATATATAGTGTGTCCCAAACTGGATGGGTATGTATTGCTATCTCCCTTATTATTAGAGATAGGGAGGCGACTAAATTAGCAATGTTTTGTAGTATTTCATGCTCCTTTCAAATATGACTTGTATTTTGACCTGCCTCTTTTCGTTTTCGAGTTATTTTGAAAAAAACAAAATTTGTCGATTTCTTTTTTCTTCAATATCTAAGTAGGCGTTGATCTGACATGTCTAAGACTTGCACATTATCAAAACACTTTTTACAAAGTATTCTTTTTGCGCTATTCCCAACTTTGGATTGTCATTTGTTTTTGAGCTACATGTATCAACGTTTGTGTTTATTATGGCAGCCATATTGGATTTTTTGCTCAGGTGGTAGCCTTTGAAAATAGCTTTCCAACGATGTACAACATGCTTGAGAAATCTTGTAATTGCACTGACAATTTTGAAAAAAACCCGTTTTGAGGATAGTAGGCTATGAAATATAATACCAGAAAACAAATGACAAAAAAAGTGTCCAAAAAGCAGTAGGCCATGGAGTCTAACAATAGACTTCTACTTTTAACAGAATTTTTTGTAATGATTCACGATAAAAAAATATTGTGATTTATTTTACAATACTTAATTAGGTAATAATGCTAGGTAATAATATGTGAAACAGTTTAATAACGAAACCCGACAATAACAAATAGAAACTTAAACTCTACAAAACAACACAATTAGAAACGGAACTCAAGAAGTAATAAAATAGAAACTTAAAAATACACTAAATAGAAAATTGTTCAATATGGCCACCGTTTTGTTCAATGCACTTTATACACCTTTTTAAAACATGCCTGCAAACTCTGGTGAGGGTGTTTTGGTTAATATGATTTATAGCTTCCGTGATTCTCTTTCGTAATTCCTTGATATTTTGTGGTGGATCGAATTTATACACATCATTCTTCAGAGTACCCCAAAAATAAAAATCCATGGGTGTTATATCATGACTTCGGGCACACCAATGAACCGGCCTATTGTTACAAATGACACGATTATTAAAATTTTGGTACAAAAATTATTTGACAATCCTAGCATTGTGAGCCGGACAACCGTCTTGTTGGTATCAAATCTCGTCTAAATTGTTGGTAAGATATAATTTCTCAATAGATTAAGATACCTTTCCCCAGTTAAATTATTTTCAAAAAACAACGGACCATCAATGAAGTTACCTGATTTTTTTTTAAGTTAACTGTCTAATCTACAAAAAAGAACCGTTTTTTACCTAATAAGCCGCACCAAACATTAGTACCAAATCTGTCTTGCAATCGTCTTTCTTCCTTTAGATGGAGATTTTCGTTTGCCCAATAATGCCTATTATGGCGAATATACACACCACAATTTGTAAATCTGGATTCATCAGTCCATATTATTTTCAAATGAAAATTTTCACCTTGCTGACATTGTCTTTGAATTGAAGTCGCTTAGGGTAATCGTCAACATTTAAACCTTGTACGATTGTAGGTTTGTATAGATAGTAATGACTTTGTTTTAATACACGGTGTACCGTTTTCGTTTGAAACCTGTAAGACGGCATTATTTCTTTCTTCAATTCTAGGCATTGGAAGTTTCTTTGCCTGGAAGCTACCGTCGTTTAATAGATTGGTCACTATACTGCGAAATATTTTGGTGTTTGGTTGTCGTCTTTCTGGCTAGTTGTTTTGATATGAATTTGCAGCTGCCTCAGTATTTCGGTTGGAACGAATATAACATTCCAACATGTCAAAATATTATTCATTACTGAACATATTGTTGAATAATATTTAAAATAAACAGGAAACAACTATTTAGGACAAAATTTTAAGCAACGTGTTAAATACACCTCAAATTGTTCAGATAATTAAGAATGACAGTATTCTTAATTGTCGCGATAGTGTTGTATCCATAGCAACCTTTCTTCTGTTGTTTTTCAGTTGACTTACGTTTAAAAATCAAAGAATGTTCAAAGGCGTCTTCGTAAAGCATTAATCTGCTTTTTATTGAGTTCTGTTAGTAAATTTAGTTATTTACTAGGTTTACCTATTTAATTAAATTATAACATTTTTTTAGGATAATGCTGTAATGTAAAATATAATTTGTAATAATGGGCCGATTCATTGGTGTGCTCAAAGTTCCTGTTTTTTATCGTGAATCATTACGGAATATTATGTTAAAAGTAGAAGTCTATTGTTAGACTCCATGGAAACTGCTTTTTGAACACTTTTTTTTGTCATTTGTTTTCTGGTATTGGATTTCATAGCCTACTATCCTCGAAACGCTTTACTCAAAATTGTCAGTGCAATTACAAGATTACTCAAGCATGTTGTACATTATTGGAAAGCTCTTTTCACAGACTATCACATGAGCAAAAAATCCAAAATAGCTGCCATAATAAAAACAAACGTTGATACCTGAAGCTCAAAAACAAATGACAATCCAAAGTTGAGAATAGCACAAAAAGATTACTCTGTAAAATGTGTCCTGATAATGTGCAAGTCTTAGACATGTCAGATCAACGCCTACTTAGATATTGAAGAAAAAAGAAATCGACAAATTTTCTTTTTTTCACCACAAACGTTTTATTATTAATTTTTTCATCTTCTATCAATTATTTACCTAACAATTATTGGTAGAAAACTGTTGTGGAGATTCGCTACGATAACGCATTTGCTGCATCCGAACTTTTTTATTACAAATGTTAATCCTGTTTGGGTAATGAGCTTGCCTGCTTCATAAAATGTTTTATTAACGAGGGTCGATCAATCAGTACCCGTGTTTGAAGACAGGTGGCGTTGCTGAGGAAAGTTGACATTACCATCGTGTACTGTCATCTGTCAAACGACACCATATTAAATGTCATACTGATTTGTTGGTTAGTTTTTAGTTAGTAGCCAGTTGTATTACACGTGTTTCGTGTTCCTCGACAAAATGGAAAAAGTGCAATATCGATCCGTAAATCGCTTTTTATTTTTGCATGGAAAAAGATCCGAAGAAATAAAAGCGATATGGGGACCGTTCACGATCTATGAAATCGTAAGATATTGTTTCAACGAATTTATATGTAATTGTACATCTCCTTGATGAGGAGCAGCCAGGCCACCCGGCAGACGTAGTTACCGAGGCCATCATTGAAAAGATCAACGACATAATTCTCGCTAATCCCCGAACTAAAGTGCGCGAAGAGACAGTTGTTATGGCGTACGGAACGGCAATTGTTATTTTACATGATAAGTTAAGTATGAGAAAAGTGTCGGCCCGATGGGTGCCCTCAATCGCTCACGGTAGATAACAAGTGGATATGGCTGTCAATATCGAAGCAGTGTTTAACCACTTCGAGCGAAATTCGCAGTTTTTGTGCGGGAGTCATCGCCGTTGATGAAGCCTGGATATATCATTATACGCCAGAGATCAAAAGACAGTCAAAACAATGGATTTTCCGGGTAAATCTAGTCCGAAGAAGGCAAAGAGGGTCCCATCGACCGGAAAGGTCATAGCCTCGATTTTTTAGGATTCGAAGGCAATAATCCTAATGTACTTTTTTCAGAAAGGAAGAACAATAACGGGGCAGTACTACAGTGAATTATTGGACCGATTCGATTAGAAATTGAAGGAGACACTGTCCAATTTGGCTAAGAGAAAAGTCCTGTTTCAGCACGATAACGCACTAGCACATGCATTTGAATTTTCGCGATCAAATTGCCTGAAGGAGCCTCGCGGGGCCAGCGGTAAGAACGTGTGCCTCTTAACTGAAGGGTACTGGGTTTCATTCCCGGGGTTCCCCTTTAACTTTTTTAGTACATACTAAAAAATTTACACCAACCTATGTTGTGACATTGTATTTGAACAAGTTGAATGTCTGCACCACCTTCGGAGGGGGCGTAAAGCCGTTGAGCACGTTAAAGATCCCTACCCTCCTTACAGAAAGGCTGAGGTTCGGCAAAATTTCTAGTATAGTAAGGTGAAACATGCTCCCTGGCGTCGGTGATTAGCCATAGTCGCGGAAATAGACCAACGTTAAGGTACAAAAAATGCATGAACAGCGCTACGAATTTCAGCCGCACCCACCGCACTCTCCGACCTGACTCCCTGCGACTTCTTTCTGTTTCCCAACATAAACACATGGCTCGGGGAAAAAGTCTGCTAAGACAGGGAAGTTATAGCCGAGACAGAAGCGTATTTTGAAGAGTTTTGACAAATCGTTATTTTGGAGGGGTTGAAGAAATGAGAGAAACGTTAGGAATAGTGTGAACACTTGCGTCTTCATTCCTAAAACGCTTATTTATTGATCGACCCTCGTACATATTATACAATATTTTAATTTGTAATCTCATACCCTTGCTAATTTTAGGGGCTATCTGGGTCCAGGTGGTCTTCACCATAATGGAATATATGCAAATTGTACTGGTGGTGCAACTGGTTTCATCGATAGATTAATCCTTGGAAACCATGTGTTCAGCAACGCTACGATCAATCGTGTATATAAGACGAGGCAATCTTTTGACCCAGAAGGGATTATCGGTAAGGATTTTCCAAAATAACAGTTTTAAAAATTATGGTTTTGCTTTAATTTTACGTGTGAACTTCGCAACACTAAATATGACTCTTTCGATCCTCCATAGTTGAAAAATGTATAGTCTCTAAAAACTGTGCTATAAAACGTCGCCTCACTTTTTATCGACCATTAATTTACCATTTCCTATTAACTGCCGATGAAGTTTAATAGCAAAAACAATTTTTATTAGTATCTGCAATAGACACTATTTTCGTCAAAATCAAAAGTACAAGCCACACAGCACATGGATGTCCATTAGATATCCAATGGATATTCACGATGGATATCCAGGACATCCAATGGATATACATGGATATCCAATGGATATCTAATGGACATACATATGTCCTACCAATATCCATAAATCTGGATATCCATTTGGATATATAGTGGATATTGTATAGATATACATGTGGTCACGATATGGATATCCATTATACATCTAATGGATATTGCATAGATATACATGTGGTCATCAAATGGATATTGCTTTTACATGAAATGGATATTCGATGCTAACCCACCACCATTCTCTTTCTAAACCCATCCCCTCAATGAAACACTAATATACGCAAACAAATATATTATTGAGTTCTAAAATGATTTAAATAACTTTATTTTCTTGATCTATGATCTGGCTCAGGTCTGCATTCTTGCTGTAAAGAAAAAAGACACTGCTTATAATCAAACTCATAAGACAATCCAATAAATAATATAACATGAACTAATGTTTATAAGTATTACTTTAATTATTATAACTATAACTACAACAGTTTAGTGGTTATTTCAAAATAATAGGTAATAGCTGTTAATGTTAAGTATCACGACGGAACTGACTATATACCCAATAGTTTTAATCACCCGTAAGTGATCTACTTTCATAATCTACCGGAAGTGATCCACTTCTTGCTTCTAAGTAAAGACGAGGAATATCCACCAGCAAACTAAACAATTTTACATACACATAAACTTCCGTTATATAACTTGACAATTTTCGCTCATTTCAATACGAAGTAAAAAATATTTACTTAAATCAAGAAGATATTTGTTTTTTAGTTTGCGTTCACTAGCCATGTTATTATCAACCAACGTGCTCTTTACAGCTATAAATACTATTGGTATTTACATAAATAAGTATAAAATATATACCTATTCCTAACTAAAAAGTTTAAGGTTATATACTCACCTGTAAATTATTTACTGACTGGAAATCACAACAAAACTTATTAATAAAACATCACACACTTTATTTGGAGAAATATCTCAACCTTCTAACTCTAGTTATAGGCTGTTGTTAATTTTTTATTTAGCAGTTGATGCAAAATGGCAAGATGCAATTCTAAATTTTATAACCTCAACTTTAGTCCAAACTACTTCAAACCAAACAAATACGAACGGATTTTCGTCATTGTAGCCAACAATTCAAGCATCCAATGCCCCAAGGTGAGTTTATTGTTCGGGAGAGCATTAATGAATAACAATATGATAATAGATTCTTCTCACGAAATAACAGACATAAACAGTAATACTCTCTGTATTGAAATAAAAATAATTTTATTATATGGTTATAATCGTAATGAAAATTTGGATGAAAATTTATTGTTGGCGCTAGTTTTAACGCTCTCCGGTAATTCTTGTGCTATAATGGGTTATTTTTCTGTCCTTATCTTTTACACACGTAAATAACGGTTTCAATAATTTATCAATGTTGTTTCCTGCTGGTGTGAACATATTAACGGAACATCAACTGGATGTCCAGTGGACATCTAATAGATGTCTTCTGTATATCCATTGTATATCCAATGGATATCAATTGGATGTCTGATGGATATATACATACTTGAATAAAGTATATACATCCAGAAATTCTACTGCATTCGTGATTAGATTTTAATGGATAAGAAATGCTCGTATGTTCACATTATATTAATATTTTTCTGCTCTAACAATATCCATTGGATGTCCATATGATATCCATCATGGTCATGGACGTAAAATGGATATTATGTATATCCAATGGATATCCATTGGATGCCCTGTGCTGTGTGGGAAATCACCAATTGCGTTTATCCTTATTTACATGAACACTATTAATAATTCAAAGAGTGTATCTTGATCGGGGATTGGTAGTAAAAATTTTGATGTTGGAGCCACCTATTCACATAATACATTTTAAAACACGTTTTTTCCTACTCAGGGCTCGTCCGCGTTTTTGCCGCCCCGATAGCTCCGCAGCCTTTGGATTATTGTGCATTTCAAAGACGTTGGTTTTCCTGATTTCCTTATAATTTATGCAGATGATACTTTCACTGCAGTTTCCTCAAATTCCTCGCGTTAGCTCACTTTGGATCTTAATACGACAGGTGGCCAAATCAGCTGCTACCTAGCGAACACGTTGTGATATTAACATACCATGTATGTGCTCAAGGGCGGATCCAGGATTTTTTCTGGTGATGGAAACTCCACAGCACACAAAACCCCTTTAAGCTCCTTGCTTGTTAATTGGAGCTGTCGTGACAACATACTACCTGGTTCCGCACCGAGATGGCGACCCTGTCATCCATCTCACAATGTTCTAGTAGGCTGGCTGCCTTAGTTGCATTACTTTATACGTTTGCTCTTGCTCTCGCTGTGATTAGTATAGCGCACTGATGAGCGCTTATTAGAGAGAAACCGGTCTACGTTTCTAATTATGGTGAGAATACATCTAGCCTTACATACATTGTTCCAGTATTAGGGAAAAATGGGCCAGGGCTGACAATTTACAAAAATTGTCGGTTGGTTGTACACAGTCAGTATTTACAACATCTTGTGATAATTAGAGCTGTCGTGAGAACATACTACTTGCTCTTTGTTTACTTTTGACCGTCTGGGGGAGGCACGTCCGGTGCCCCCTTAAATTCGCTTTTGTATGTGCTATCCTAATCACAGCATTGACATGAAACAAAGAAAATCTATGTGATATAACATATACACAGTTTTCCAAGTTGAATAAGAAATTTTATGCTTAGCACAATAAGACGAATTTCGTCCCTCGCATACATATCTCAATGCAATGTAATGAACAAGTCATTGTAACGTTATTTGCACCTACTCATGTGACATAATAAGTGTGAGTATGTTATGTCAAATAATTTATCAATATTGACGAGAAACTCTCTCGCTTTCTCAATGCCTCTAAAAAGCCAGTCTTATAAAGCTCATATCTTGGAATTAAGGAAAAAATTCCATGGCAACTTTATTAAACACTCAAATTATGATTGGTGTATTTCAAATTATGTAATCCTAAAGTAAAGTTAACATAAGTTTTATAGGACTGGCTATGTGAATATGAGTAAACTATTTTAATTCTGAAAACTCTGTAAGTGTAGGTACTTTCTTTGATCACGCTGATTTTGTCCCTAATCTACGATGGCGACGACATTCATTTTTCCGCCATCGGCGTATACCTAACGCTGTGCTTCTGGCTGATTTGCCGTAGCTGGCGTAGATTGTTAGTGTTTATTAAATTTAAACGATATTTGTAAATTATTTCATATTTATTAAAGGTAAACGAGCAGGATAATAACCTGAAATAAAAGAAAACGTATAGCTACTTAAAATTAAAAAAAGTTCGGGACACAGCAAGTGAGTTATAGTAGTGAATTTTCATAAGAATTGTACACTATTAGTAAGATATATTATTAAAACTAATTCTTTAAATTTAAACGGACCTCGGAGATCGGTTTTAGAGTCCCAATCAATGATTATTTGAAAAAAATTATATTTTATATGGAGCTTAAAAATTAAAATTTAGTCTTAGATATAATATGTAAGTACTACAACTCTCTTTGAAAAAATTGTGTCACAAATTTCATTACAGTTACAAAAGTTGTTCAGAAAAAAATTAATTATTTACAAGGGAAATCTACCTGCTAAATTATAAATGTAGTAGGTATTTTTTCTTATTAATTGCTTGGATGTCAACCCATTGAGTTTTTGCAAACAATAAACAACAAAAGTCTGGATGCAGCAAGTGCGTTATGGTAATGAATTTTCATTAAAATGTTTTTAATAGCAAATATATGTTTTTTTAGAAAGAAGGCATCAAAGTTGGTTACCAGTATAACCAATATAGTAGAAACAAGGTGTCATGTTTAACCAAAATAACTTTGAAAATGTACACAAATTTGTTCTAAAAAAATACTTTTTGGTTGTTTATTGTTTGCAAAGACTGGATGGGTTGACTAAAACAAAATCATCCAAGCAATTAATATAGAAAAATTCCTGTCATATTTATAATTTGACACGTACATTCCCTTTGTAAATAATCTTTTTTTTTCTGAAAAATTTTTGTAACTTTAATGAAATTTGCAACACAATTTTTTAAAGACACTTGCAGTACTTACATATTATATCTAAGGCCATTTTTTAATTTTTTAGCTCCATCTAAAATAAAATAAAAATCAAATAATCGTTAACTGGAGCTCTAAAACCGATCTCCAAGGTCCATTTGAGTTTAAATAATTAGTTATAATAGTATATATTACTAATAGTGTACAATTCTTATTTATGGTTGCTGTATCCACACTTTTTGAAAATGATAAATTACTGTAGCTTGCCATGAAAGACTGACACACAAGGCAACCTCAAAATCATTTTTGGAATAATATTTTTAAAAATTAAAGGATATAACAATGTAAACATAAATTGAAAATCTTGATTCGCTGCTTCATCGCGGGGGTTCTCCTTCCCCTTCTGCATGCCTACAATCACCCTCAATGCATTAACAAGAACAGTGTAAACAAGAAAAATTCCTTGAGAACAACTCCTAAGAAAGTTACGGGACCTGCGGTGAATATAGAGGTTTTGCGCGCGGTAAACAGGATTTTAAGGAGGTGTAGCTGCAAAATGAGATAAAGTCAGTTTATAGAGGTCCAACTAAGCTGTTCCTTTAGCACTTTCCGCTCACATTTCCTTTTTATATTCTTCTCCGCCCAGCACCCCTATTCACTTTTGGTCCCGTAACTTTCTTAACAGCTGTTTGCAAAAAATTATTCTTGTGGTTTGCGCGTTCAGAAGGGGTTCTAACCATGTTTCTGAAAAGATTTTTCTAAACACCCCCCATGTGCTAATCTGCAAATTTACCGAAATTTCAAGTTTTATTTACAAACGGAATGCATCTATGAAATTATAGGTGGCAGGTAAGTATTTTTCCATATTAATCGCATGAATGAGCGGTTTTAACCAACTCAATCGAACCAATTTCTACAAACAAAATAGCAAAAAAAGTTTTTAAAAACAAATTTGTAATTACCTGTGAAACTCATCCTAACGAACGCTGCGTCAGCATTATTTACGAGCATTACGACTGCGCTTGCAGAGACCACAGTATTCTAGAATCACTATGGTTTGTCGTTTTGTCACTGTTTGTTTGATTGACAAAATATATTTTCACATGTATATTTGCTAAAGAACATTTGTCAGTGTAATTTAAAATTGACATTCTGTATGCAAAAAAAGTTGTATGCCTTGCCGTCACCACTAACAGCAACTCGTTAGCGCACACCCGAACTGTCTGGTCAGGAGACGCCACTGATAAGGGACCACCTATATGGTGGTTATGAGTTGATACTGCAATCGGTCCAGCCTATAGATTCCTCAAACACGTAAGCTTGGAAGAGTGGAAGCTACCCTGAACAAAGATATCCTCGGGATAGTTTGTTGGCAGATTTCAGTATGAGTTGACTAGCTGACAGAAGATCTCTTGCAAAAATAGAACTTATTCATAAATTAATGGCTACATCGATTCACCTAACCTGTTACAACAGTTAACTTTTTATGTTCCATCTCCTGGTCATAGTTTATGATCATACCCTACATTCTGCCTACACATTCCTAGAACAAATGTTCTAATAAGATCGCCTTTGTACACAAGTATGGGAGAATGCAATAGAATATCTGTTGATACCTTTATGCCTCGTAACGTAAAGACTTTAGAGCTGCTGTATCCAATGAGCTAGAATGTGGCTCTATAACATGATTCTTGTTTTCTTTTTTATAGCTGTCAAATTAGTTGTTGTTTGTTTGTGCTGTTATGGGTATGCTTTCCCTATTTAAATAAATCAGTAAGTACACTTTGGATAGCCCAATTCACCAAAACACATTTTAGACCAACGTTTTGCAAAGAATTATAGCTTCATTGGGGAATGAATAAACAGAACTAACAACTAAAAA
The DNA here is from genome assembly GCA_964006375.1 of Tillus elongatus. Lineage (NCBI taxonomy): Eukaryota > Metazoa > Arthropoda > Insecta > Coleoptera > Cleridae > Tillus > Tillus elongatus. The sequence goes on along the minus strand of OZ023263.1, from coordinate 173,594,158 downwards.
TTGTTTTCATAGTAAGTATTTCGGTTGCTGGGGTTGGCAAAAAGCGCCCATTGTGGCCTACTTGCTTGGCGTTGGCCTCCCCACCACTGCCACTACTACAAGTATTTCGGTAACGGCAAAATAAACGCTTCCATTATCATTATCAGCACCCCTTTGTATTTGTCGCAGAGACGCCGCCTTTATAAAATATTAGTGTGAATAGAAAACCATCTACAAGTGACCTAAACTGGTTAAATCTGAATTTTTTATGTTAACTAATGAAAATATAAATTCATATGCATCTAATTGTAATAACTGGTCAACACTTTTGATTAATTTCAGGCTGTCTTACATCCATATTCCACGTATTCATTGGTGTACAAGCTGGAACAACATTAATAACCTACAAAGAACATTCTGAGAGATTGATTCGCTGGTTTATATGGGCACTAATGACTGGACTTTTGGGTGGAAGTTTCTGTTGCTTTTCAAAAGAGAACGGTGCTATTCCAATCAACAAAAACTTATGGTAACTACATTGTTTAAATAATTTCCAACATATGCAAACTTATACTACTCCACAAGTAGCACATTTTATATAACTCAATCATCTTTGTTTCCATATTAATAATAGTAGTAATAAGAAGCTTTATTTGTTTTACCCATGCAATATAAAAATAATAGCTGTATTATTAGGGATATAAAGTCTTGAGTTGGTGTGTATTAGAATTTAATCACAATTATATTAGTCAATTAAAAACAAATAATTACATTTGTAGAAATGCTAAATACAGTATACTCTCAATTATTCGTGTGCGGGTTATCCGTGCTGAGAATTAGTCAACACTTTCAAATCATGAATAGATCGAAATTTCAATGTTCCGTTTTCTCTCGCACAGACATAATAAATATCCCTAATAAAAACCAACGACCATCTAGGTAATGGTCTGTCTATTGTAATCACTATCACTACGTTGGAAAAATTCCTAGAAAAAAATATCTGTGAAATTCGTTAGAACCTGTATTGTAGTAGTAGTATTTATGTAGAAGCAGAATGAACGGTTACAGATTGGTTAGGCTGTTGTATTGAATTCTTATTTACCTGCGAACGTGTCACTACAATAGAAACGTTAAGAAGGATCCATATCCGGATCCGGGAATGTTTATGTTAAGGTCATACATATTAATTGCCCCAGCTTATTCACACCTGATCTCATTCGAAATTGCATGGGCGGCACGGCAAAAAGGACCAAGGTAAACATTTCCTGAGAAAGCAGAGTTGTTAAACATTATATATATATATATATATATATATATATATATATATATATATATATATATATATATATATATATATATACATATATATATATATATATATATATATATATATATATATATATATATATATATATATATATTATAATGTCCCCCCGTATATTTTATTTACTATATGTTTTTGATGACGGTTCGTTTGGGCGCTAAATTATATTGTGAAGTGGAAATATAGAATTATAAATTTTAATAAATTTGTATTCAATGTATTGATAAACAAGTAACTATTCACAAGAATTGAAAATGTATATGTAAAAGGCTTTTTAATTTACCTACCCTTTTTCACTTACTGACTTGATTCCTGTTGCCTGTATGAGTGCCATCCATTCTTCCAGTCACTTCTGATAATTTACCTAAATATATGTAGTGCCCTTATTTTCAAACCTTCTATTTCCCTGGCTAGCTCTAAATATTTTATTTAAGGAATTTTCTTTTAACAGAAGTTAAGAATATCATTACTTACAAATTTGAATCAGATTCTCTCTTACGGGTGTTTCTGGAATAGGCCTTTCTTAAATATGGTAAAAGAAAATAAAAATATACCATTAAAATTTTCAATGTAACTTATTTATTATTAATTATTTGTTAACCCTCTTTTAGAACACATATTTACTTACACCGTGATAACGGGTTGTGTATGTTTTGTTTCATTTAACGTCGGCCTATTTCCGCGACTATGGCCAATCACCGACGCCAGGGAGCAGTTTCACCTCACTATCCTGGAAATTTTGCTGAACTCCTGCCTTTCTGTAAGGAGGGTAGGGATCTTTAACGTGCCCAACATCGCATGGACACGTGACCGACGGCCTCACGTCCCCTTCGAAGGGCGGAACATGCAGATATTAAACTTGCTCAAATACAATGCCAGAACCTCGGTTGATGTTAATGTTACAGTTTGTACTGAAAAAGTGAAAGGAAAACCTTCCGATCGAACCCAGTACCCAGCGGTTCAGAGGCACACGTTCTTTCCCCTGACCCAACGAGGCTGATAACGTGTTAAATTTATAAAAATAATATTAAATGCTTATTTTATAAATACTTCACATTCGTATCATCAATCACAATGTAATGGTCTTTCTTGTTGACTGGATTCCCTGTATATATTTTCAATCTCCAATCGCCAGCATTTAACGCGCCGTTTGCGAATGTAGAATTCCTCCAGTATGGTTTTACAAGAACGATTTTCACTGCGTGATCATTTACACCAGTTTTTATTTTTGACCTTTGTTCTTAAAGTGCATATGTTACTGCATTTTACGGCGACTTTTTTATGGACAATTTATTGATTTAATACCACCATTATCCTTTAAGTATCCACAACATCACTTTATTACTTTTAAACAAACGCGCTTCGTAACTATACTGAGTCAACCTCTTCAGCCACTCAAAAGCCCTGGTTCTCTAAATCCTGGGACAAGGCCAAACTTGAAAAAGTCAAAGCTCACAAAACGCTTCTAGACAATCCCAGATAACCGTCAAGCATTTAACGACGCAAGAAACCGCTGTGTCCGCATTCTTTCTGAGGCAAAAACTCGTTTAATAACCAGATCAAAAACAAAGTCCTCTCAAACTCAAACGACAGCAAACCCTTCTGGACTCTTGCTAAATCTATTGGAAATAATTTCTGCACGTTCCCACCTCTTGTTTTTACCGCCCTGGACAGGGCTGAACTTTTTGCGTCGTTGTTGCCGGCAATTCTACTCTCAACACACCTCCAAATGTTCAACCACCAACAGTCCCCAATGTCGCGCATAAAATGAGGGATATCATTTTCAAAACTAAAAAGGTACGAAAGATGCTCTCTTCTCTTAATACCAGGAAAGCTTCTGGCCTTGACGAGATCCCAGCATTTGTTCTCAAAAAATTCGCACCATAACTTGCTCCTGTCCTGACTCGTCTGTTTCAGACATCTTACAATAAAGGCATATTCCTAGTAACTGGAAAACTGCTCGAGTACAACCCGTCCCCAAGAAAGGATCCCAAGCATCTCCTATCAACTACAGGCCTATTTCTCTGCTTTCAGTCGTCTCTAAAGTGATGGAAAAGTATATAAACACTGAAATACTAAAATTTCTTGAAAAACACAGTCTAATCCACGATAGGCAGTATGGATTCCGTCAGCTCAGATCAACTGCCGACCCCCTTTCCTTTGTCACCCATTCTTGGAGCAAGTCTATGGAACGACACGGTGAATCCCAGATTGTCGCTCTAGACATGTCCAAAGCATTCGACCAGGTCTGGCACGCTGCTAATAAACTTCCGGTTTATGGCCTACCACCAAAACTCTGTACCTGGACAGCAAATTTGCTCTCCAGTCGGAGCATTTCTGTTGTCGTGGATGGCAATTCCTCTAAACTGTATCCGATTAATGCAGGAGTCCCTTCAGCTTTAGCCCCTACTTTGTTTCTTCTCTACATCAATGACCTCCTCTCTAGCCATCCAACCCAGTTCACAGTAACGCGGAAGACAGCACCCTCCACTCAAATATACAATATTGTGACACTCTGTTCTCCTGACATTTTCTCTGAATAATCCGTGTTAGTTCCAGGTTCTTTGCCTAAATGTTGCCAATTTTGACGTTTTAAATCGCGTCTTTGACGTTTTTAGGAAAACCCCAATTTTTTTCTTTAATTACGTTTTTGTCTTTTAGATTAAAAATCTAAATTTTGGTACGTTATTTACTTTTAATGATGAAAATCTGCGTACCAAATTTGGTTGCTCTTACTTTGGTATTTGCGGAGATATAAAAAACTTCCAAAAGAAAAAGCAAAACTTTCCGATGAAAAACTAGGCCGATTTTCGTGGCTAAGGAACTTATCCAAGTAACTTTCAAGGTGAAGGTCCTCACCAAATTTTATCAAACGGGTGTAATGTTTGAGTTAGGTAAGATTAACTTTTATAAACTTAGTTACCAGGAACAATTAGCAAGACAATTTAACGTAGATATACCGGCGGTTCCTTAATGATATGCAAATATTTAAGGGTGTGAATCTACATGAAAAATTAAAGATAGTTTTCTTCATAAACTATGGTCCACAAGATTTTCCGTTACGAAAGTCCGGGGTGTTAAAGTTTTAGGAAAAAATGGTGGCGTGCGTACGAGCACTGACTTTGATAGTTTTGACTAAAAAATGGTACACCAATGGTTTTATCCCAACTAAACATTATTTTTGAATTCGATTTTGAGTTCGATTTTAAACATTAAGAGCTCTTTTTAGTTGTTTTCCTGTAACGCGCCGTTTTTTTAGTAGAATAATAAAAAACTGTTATATTGCCTGAGAAAATCAATGTAATTATTGTGCCATAAAATTATCAGTGTTATTAAATCAGAATTTTACTTATCCTTACATTTTTCCATACAGCACACCCGAAAATCACCAGCCGCCATTGGTGAATTTGTAAAAAAAAACTATTTACTACTATTTTTAACTTTTTTTTTAATAAATAAAACTTAACTGCACTTGACAACACATTCTGTGTCGAACATTTTACCAAAACCACATTTATTTGTTTAACGTTTTAATGAAGAGCAACACATTTAATTGTTTACTGCCATATTATTTAATTTCTGGCTATATGAACTGGGTTACCAGTCCGAAGCCAAACAAACAAACAAACAAAAAATTATTTAATTTCCTAAAATGTATTGGTTTACATTCTGTTTTAAATTTAGGTTAAGGTTGATAAACAACAGTCTTGCATCTCTTTCTATAATAACATCTAGCTCCCACTCATGCACACAACTTTAAATTTTATAACTTCTCAAACATTCACAATTTTAGTTCCTTATCAAGCTTATTTTTATCACATATTTCTTTTCTTTTTTAGTATGTTGTCACGACATCTCCAATTAACACAAAATGTTATAATAGAGAATGTGTACAACCACCTAACAATTTTGTGAATTGTCAGCCCTGTCCCATTTCTTCCTAATGTAGCGACAATGTATGTAAGGCTAGATGTATTCTCACCATAAGCAGAACCGCAGTCTCAATTTTATAACATTTTGTGTCAATTCCCGCACAGCACATGGACGTCCATTAGATATCCAATGGATATCCACGATGGATATACAGGACATCCAATGGATATACATGGATATCCAATGGACATACAGATGTCCTACCAGTATCCATCAATCTGGATATCCATGTGGATATATATATATATATATATATATATATATATATATATATATATATATATATATATATATATATATATATGGACGTTGTATGAATATACATGTGGTCACGAAATGCATATCTATTATATATTTAATGGATATTGTATGGATATACATGTGGTCATCAAATGGATATCACTTTTACATGAAATGAATATTTGATGCTAACCAACCACCATATTCTCTTTCTAATCCCATCCCCCCAATGAAACACTAATATAAGCAAACAAATATTTTATTGTGTTTTAAGATCATTTAAATAACTTTATTTTCTTGATCTATGATCTGGCTCAGGTCTGCATTCTTGCTGTAAAAAAAAGACACTGCTTATAATCAAGCTCATAAGATAATCCAATAAATAATATGAACAAATGTTTATAAATATTACTTTAATTATTATAGCTATAACTGCAACAGTTTAGTGGTTATTTCAAAATAATAGGTATTAGTTGTTAATGTTGAATATCACGACGGAACTGACTATATACCCAATAGTTTTAATTAGCCTTAAGTGATCTACTTTCATAATCTACTGGAAGTGATCTGCTTCTAAGTAAGGACGTGGAATATCCACCAGTAAAATGAACAATTTTACATACTCATAAAGTTCCATTATATTACTAGATAATTTTCGCTGATTTCAATACGAAGTAAACATATTTACATGAATCAAGAAGACATTCACTTTCTAGTTCACGTCCACTAGCCGTGTTATTATCAACCAGCGTGCTTTTTACAGCTATAAATAATGTTATTTACGTAGATAAGTATAAAATATATTTTCCTAGATAAAAAGTGTAAGGTTATGTGTACTCACCTGTAAATTATTTACCGACTGGAAATCACAACAAAACTAATTAATAAAAACAACACACAATTTATTTGGGGACAGATCTCAATCCTCTAACTAGAGTTGTAGGTTGTTGTTCACTTTTTATTTAGCTTAACAGTTGATGCAAAAAGGAAAGATGCAATTTTAAATTTTGTAACCTCAACTTTGGCCTAAACTACTTCAAACCAAACAAATGCGAGCGGATCTTCGTCATTGTCGCCAACAATTCAAGCATCCAATGCCCCAAGGTGTGTTATTAAATGATCCCGCGTTTATTGTTCGGAAGAGCATTAATGATGAATAACAATATGATAATAGATTCTTCTCACGAAATAACAGATATAAACAATAATACTCTCTGTATTGAAATAAAAATAATTTTACTGTACCTAATCTTTTAATCGCAATGAGAATTTGGATGGAAATTTATTGTTGGCGCAAGTTTCAACGCTTTTCAGTAATGCTTGTGCTAGAGCGGGTTATTTTTCTTCCCTTATCTCTTACAGACGGAAATAACGGTTCCTACAATTTATCAATCTTGTTTCCTGCTGATGTGAACATATTAACGGAACATCAACTGGATGTCCAGTGGACATCTAATAGAAGTATCCTGTATATCCATGGGATATCCAATGGACATCCATTGGATGTCTGATGGATATATACATACTTGAATAAAGTATATACATCCAGAAATTCCAATGCATTCTTGCATAGATTTTAATGAATAAGAAATGCTCATATGTTCCCATTATTTAAGTTTTTTAACATTTTTCTGCTCTAGCAATATCCATTGGATATCCATCATGGCCATGGACGTAAAATGGATATTATATATATATATATATATATATATATATATATATATATATATATATATATATATATATATATATATATATATATATATCCAATGGATAGCCTGTGCTGTGTGGGTTGGAGCTGTCGTGACAACATATTACCTGCTTCCGCACCGAGATGGCGACCCTCTCGTCCATCTCACAATGCTCTAGGAGGCTGGCTACCATAGCCGTATTACTTTATAGGTGTTCACGCTGTAATTAGTATTTCGACTGACGAGCTCTAATTAGCGCGAAACCGGTCTGTGGTTCTGATTATACTGAGTATACATCTAGCCTTACATACATTGTCGCTATATTAGAGAACAAATGGACCAGTGCTGACGATTTACAAAATGGTTAGTTGGTTGTACACAGTCTCTATTTTATAACATTTTGTGTTAATTGGAGCTGTCGTGACAACATACTATATGGTTCCGCATCGAGATGGCGACTCTTGCGTCCATCTCACAATGTTCTAGGAGGCTGGCTACCATAGCCATATTACTTTAAAGGTGTGTTCTCGCTGTAATTGGTATATCGCACTGACGAGCTCTAATTAGAGTGAAACCGTCTGCGGTTCTGATTATGGTGAGAATACATCTAACCTTACTTATGTTAATCATTTTTAAAGCGTCTTCCCAAGCAATTTACCTTCTAACATATGGAGAAACCAATATAATATAATTCTTTGATGTAGATGTACCACACTGAGTTTTTAACGATAACTTAAAATCCTGGAAAATTGGGCTCGAAAGGTTATAGAAATTCATCTATAGAGAATTGTTTATCATAAAACCGGCTTATATGATGTTAGAAACATAACTTTTGACAGTTGGCATGCAGAGAGAGTGTGTCATAAAGCAGTAGGTGGGGCCACACATTTTATTCATAAAATACTGCTCGATTTAATTAACCATACAGGATATCCACTTCACCCAAGTAAGAGTATGATTATTTTTGCCACTGGCTGTATTAAATCAGTGGATTGGTTTGGAAATATAATGAACTAAAACTAGAGCTTACTTTTACTTTAGGCTTCTTTCTTTATATAATTTAACTATAAGAGATTTGATTTTACTTTTTAGGTCACTATCGTTTGTGCTTGTAACATCCTGTTTTGCATTCATTTTACTATCAATATGTTACTTCGTTATTGACATGAAGAGAAAATGGTCAGGAAAGCCTTTCCTTTTTGCTGGAATGAATGCGATACTTATGTATATTGGACATGAAATGACAAACAACAATTTCCCAGTTAGATGGAAACTAAAACGAGACGAACCGCATCCTACGCATTTTGTGGCACTTGTAGAAAATGTCTGGGGAACAGCATTTTGGGTTTTTGTCTCTTATTATCTTTATAAGATAGATTATTTCTTTGTAATTTAATTTTAATAAATTGCTTTTACTTATATGCTGTTATAAATTTCTATAAACTATTTTTATGTATAGCATAGCTTAAAAGTAGAGATGTGCGAACCTTAGAAATTTAGAACTAAACCCGAAGTCAAACCGAACCTTAAAATGGTTCGAAATTAGAAATATGTAATGCTCCAAAATAGTTTGAAGTTCGAAGTCTGTCTCCTCTGGGTCGTTTTTTGACTCCATCTCGGGTGACAATGTGGCCTAAGTACTTGACTGCTTTTTGAAAGAGGCAGCATTTCTTCGGATTTAATTTCAAATTGGCTCTCTTTAGTTTCTGAAACACTTGTTCGACATTCTTCATGTGAGCTTCGAACGACTTACCTAAATATAATGACGTCATCTAGGTACACAAGGCATGTTTTCCAGTGTAGACGTCTTAGAACTGTCTCCATGGGGCGCTCAAAAGTGACTGGGGCATTACACAACCCAAATGGCATGACGTTGACTGCCAGTGGTAAATGCAGTGTTTTCTTTGTCTTTGGGCTCAATCTCAACTTGCCAGTAGCCACTTTTCAAGTCCAATGTCGAAAAGCATCTTGCACCTGCCAGTGTATCAAGTGTATCATCAATTCTGGGAAGTGATGTCTTTCTTAGTGACATCATTTAACCGGCGGTAATCTACACAAAACCTCGTGTGGCCACCTTTCTTTTTAACTAACACTACTGGAGAGGCCCAAGGGCTTTGAGATGGTTCTGTAACTCGTGCCTGCTCCATCTCTCTTAGCATGGTGTCAGCTTCGTGCTGTTTTGCAAATGGTACCCTTCGCGGTGGTTGCTTGATTGATACAGATGTCCGAGTCCCAATGCGATGGCCTACTAGGTCTGTTCGTCCAAAATAATGTCGACCGGCAGTAACCTGCCACCATAGAGGAAAATAACAACGTCTGCCGTGAAACTGTCATTCCAGTCAAAAGAGCTGTGAGAGGAAGATACGACCCAGTTACTCATCTAGAAGCAAATGGAGAAGAAAGTATCAGAGAAGTACAAGACGAAGAGTGCGAAGACCACGTAAATGTGAAGCCAACCCAGAAAAAGGTCAGTAAACACATTTGTTGGAACAGAGCCGATGTCGACAAGATAAATAGGGCCCGCCGAGATATTTTTGCAAGTAGAAACATCAGAACAACAGCAACTACATGGAAGAACCAGTGCCACCTAAGAACTTCGCTTGAATAAAGCTCCGACATATGCATATAGAAAGCGACCGCATGAAGACCCGTTATGACTTGGGAGGTAATTCAGCTGGTTTTAAAGAAGAAGATCGGGTGTTGTTCTACAAGCCAGTACGACGCAAGGGACGATCACCTAAACTACAGAAATTATGTGAAGGTCCGTATAAGGTGGTGAAAAGGATCAATGACGTTGTCTATCGCATTCAGAGGAGCCCGAAGAGAAATATGAAGGTGGTACATATGCACAGACTTACGGCAATCAAAAAATGTCAGATTTCGACCGGCACGATCGAATATAGGGGGGGGGGGGGGGCAGTGTCACATTTGTCTATTTGAATTAAGTTTATGGACTTTGTTACTTCTATGGTAATATGTCGGTTATAAAGTGTGTTGGTAAGAGCGAACACTCTGGAATTATATTTCTAGAAGGGACCAGAAGTGACAGGTGTAAAAAAGTGTAGAAGATCTAGAATCTCTATGGAGAGTATAATTAGACGAACGGTGCGCAGAGTGTGTTAGTTCAGTGTTGATTTCCTATGGTGCAGAGTAAGTGATCATAAAGTATTAAGCGAGTCGACAGTAAGTGTTGGTGCATAAGAAGCGATCATAGAAGGCGAATAGTGGAATATAGTTCTATGGACATTTAATAATAGAGAGAAATATTTTAGTTGATACTGGTGTTGGAAAATAGTTGCTTATAAAAAATTAGTAGTTTGAAAAGCTGTGTTTTGTTAGTCAACAAATCCAGATCCCCGTAGAACGTAACAATCGATTGCACAACACACCCGCGTGTCATTTGGGTCACTAATATTTCTCCAATGACGTCACCGTGAGGTATTACCGTTGCATAAATTCGATTGGCTAAAGCCTAAATACTAAATAAGCCCTTGTTAATTTATGTTCATTTATCCTTCTTGGGTAACAGGTAGCTCAGAATATATATTTTTCTCACCAAGGGTGGGCTAGAGCTTTATTAATATTAGTAATACACAATTAATAAACCATTTTAGTGACTACTAGTACTAACTGGCGTCTTAGTACCAACTTAGTGGTCACTAAAGTTGTCCCAAAGTATTTAAAACTAAAACTGAAAGAACTAATGAAACCGTATCTTATAACTATAGACTAAAAGACCAGAAAAGCTGTTTTTTACCTGATTTTACTTTATATATAACATATATCCATATATATAAAAAAGATAATATTAAACAAAATCGCATAGTGGTGGGAAGGTGGATCTTCTTATCTTTAGCCATTGGCAACATTGGATCAATAAGACACCATAAACCATAATAATAAATGACAATAGTTATGTCATTGCACCATAACTTTTGACTTTTCCCATTATCTTTAATTATTATTATTATTATTATTATTTGTTTATTGTCTTCAAATTTAAATTAAAAAAAAAATTATAATTAATTATCAATACTAGGCCAAATTCCGAAAAAATTTTTTACTTTTTTGATTCTTGGCATTTGCTAAAAGAGCATTTTGCTCATATTTAAATAATTACTTGTCATTAAAATTATAATTTTCCCTTACAAACATTAAAGTGTGATAGCTCTAAGTCCACAACCAAAATGATTAAATTACATTATCAGCATGGTGATATTTTAGTGTTTAACTCCGATGGTAAATAAAATAAGCTTAACTTCGTAAAATAATGTAGAACTATAAAAGTGTGATTTTCAGACTGGGCTACTCTCAGAAAAACTCATCGAATTGTAGGAGATACAATTGGTGATATGGGTGCTGTACCTAGTAAGTAAAATTACTAAAAGATTAATTAGTAGATAAGCTAAATATAAATTGGTGTTCAATTTTATAATAAATAATTAGAACTTCCACTAAAGTTGCAGCCCGAAGAAGCAATTCTATTATTAGAAAAACATGTTGCGGTTGTACTACGACTACGGAAAACTTCAGATGTGATAAAAAATGAAGATCCAGCCCAAATCATTAAATTTGAAGAAAGCTTGCTTGAAGCAGAACAGGACACTTATAAAAATGTAAGAAAAAGGCAGTTAGAACATCTAATTGATAAAATTGTGACTGGAAAGCGTAAGAAAGGGGACAATCGAAGTGCTGAGGAAATATTTGATGAAGAATTAAATAAATCCACTAAAGTCACAAAGGAAAATATGATATGGCCCATTTTAAAAGAACCATTAGAAGAGGGCAGTAAGTGCTTATACATATTTATATACTATTTTTAGTGAATGTTCTTAAAAAAAATTCACTAATGAGGAAATTTGTGTTATATATATATATATATATATATATATATATATATATATATATATATATATATATATATATATATATATATATATATATATATATATATATATATATATATATATATATATATATATCGTACTGATAACTCAAAAAATAATGGACCGATCTTCATCAAACTTGGTGAGTACCTTCCTTTTACAAGTGGCTTGTATAAGTTCGTTATCCAGGAAAATCGGACCATGTTTTCCCCGAAAATTTTGTATTTTCTTTCTAAAAAAGTTTATATCCGAAAATAACAAAGTAAGGACAACCAATTTTTGGTATGCGTGTTTTTAGTATAAAGGGTGACCCCTGTACCAAAATTTAGGTCTCTAGGTTTAAAGACAAAAAAGTTATGGGCAGTTAAAGAAAACAATTTTGGAATTTTCCTTAAAACATCAAACTCGCGATTTGAAACGTCAAAATTGGCAATGTTTGGGCATAGAACGTGAAACAAATACGGGTTGTGGAAAGGAAATGTTGCAAGAAGAATGTTCTGCAAACCCTTAAGTTTAAGCTTCAACCATCATTGCCCTTCATTTTACTAAAATATTTACAGAAAATTCATTTCAAATAGACCCTTTCTCTGATGCTTTGGCTGTCGATTTAGTTAAGTCGATACTTTCGCTGTAGGTTTAGTTAAGTTTATGGTTTAACAGTCTATAATTTTTAGCTAATTTTCGTAGAACAAATTCGTTAATGCATTTTCGCATTTTTTATCGAAATGTGATGCATGTTTGTAATAAAAAATCTGGACGCAGTAAGTGCGTTTTGGTCGCGAATTTTCATTATATCCTTCAAATTGCAATAACTCAATTAGCTGTTAACGTAAAGTTTGTTGGCTAGGAAACCAACATTTAAGTTTCTTTTCGGAAAATGTTTGTACATTTTCAAACAATAAGTAATTTTGATAAAATATTGTACATTGTTTCTACTACATAGGCCATACCCATAATCAGATTGATGCCTGCTCGCATTTCCTATTAAAAACATTTTTATGAAAATTCACTTCCATAACGCACTTGCTGCATCCAGACTTTTATTATGTTAAACATTGCTATTAAAATTTGTTATTGTTATTTTGAAAGGATATGTTGAATAAATGTTTATTAGTTTACACAAAATCTTAGCTGCAGAGCTGTTATTTCTTTTAGTTTATTTCTATCAAATAGTGTACATTATAAAAATAAGTTAATAATAAGTGGTAATATGTAAATTAGTAATAAGTATAATGAATTATGATTGTTTTAATTAACACACCTTCTTCTTAAACCAGTGATTAATACTGACTGAAGCAGGTAGCTAGAAAAAGAAAACTTTTAAAAACACATTAGATTAAATGTATAAGCTTTAGCAATTGTAGTGTTTAACTGAATTATATATATATATATATATATATATATATATATATATATATATATATATATATATATATATATATATATATATATATATATATATATACCCTCACCCTCACATGCAAAAAAACGCAACACTAATATTTGGTAAGATTTGAGGTCTCATAACTTTTTTATTTTTAGTCCATTTTTCATAAATTTTTAGCACACTTTAGTTGAAATGACTAACTTCAACTTGCGTATCCAGTCTTTTGTTAACTGCTGGCGTACTAGTCATTATTCAGGCTTAACTAAAAGTTCGTTGTATAACCCTAATTTTAAAACACCCTGTGGAATAATTTCCTAGCCAAATTTTTTCAAGATACCAATTTTTGTTAAGAACCATTCCTTACCTACATTTTGTTTTTTGGTTCATGTCTGGTTTATTTTTAAGAACGAAATGAACTTGTCACCAACAATTTACTTTGAGAAATCTTATTTTTTGGCGAGGCGGCTATGCTCGTTGCTCTAATGTCAGCCTGACAGCTTAGTTTATTAGTCTACCAATGAAAAGGCAACAATATATTGTTTAGTTTTAATAAGCAATTATTACAACTTACATAAAAATAAATAAAAACAGGAAAATGTATTTATGCAAACAATTTAACTTCAAAATCAAACTTCAAATCAAAACAATTCAACTGTAACTTAACTAATAACCGAAAGAAACGTACTTTTCACAACAAATTTAGCTTAATACTTTGTACTACCACCTCTAGCCCTTATAACTGCCTGCATACGTCTGTTCATACTGTCAATAAGGTTACGAATAGTATCATGGGGAATATTTTGCCATTCCTCCTGAAGGGCTAAACGAAGCTCATTTACCGTAGCCGGGGCTACTTCGCGATCCTTGATCCGCCTACCAAGCATGTCCCACACATGCTCTATGGGGTTAAGATCAGGCAAACATGCTGGCTAGTTCATTTTGTTAATGCCAACTTCCGCGAGGTATTGTGTAACACACATTGCTGAATGTGGTCGCGTATTATCCTGCATTAGGATAAAGCCATCTCCGATAAATCCACTAAAAGGTACAACGTAATTGCTTAATACCTCCGCAATATATCGGTGGGCCGTCAATGATCCATCGATGACCACCAACTCAGTGCTGGCCTCCCGGGTTATTCCTGCCCACACCATTACTGAACCTCCTCCATAGCTTAGACGGGGACTGAACGTGCAGTGCGCAAATCTTTCTCTGGCCCTTCTCCATACTCTTTTCCGTCCATCTGGAAAATGTAAGCAGAATCTGGATTCGTCAGTGAAAAGAACATTGTTCCATTGCCCTAAGTTCCAATGTAAATGTTCAGTGGCAAATTGCAATCTTAACTATTCGGTGATGAGGAAGCAATTTGGGTCCAGTTGCTGGTCTGCAAGCTTTCAAACCAAACTCCCTTAATCTTCGGCGAACTGTCCACACACTAACATTAGTACCTCGGACCTCTTGAAGTCGATTTCTTGTCTGCACGGATGTTAAATGATGATCCCGCAGAGTGTTAACGTGAAGAAATCTGTCATCTACAGCAGTACTTTTTCGTTTTCTGCCACCACCTGCTCTACGTTTATTTCTGCCAGTTTGTCTAAAACGTTCGACTACTCTTTTGATGGTAGAGCGATGAACATGAAGGATTCTTGCAACATATTCATAATTACGTCCATCTTCAACAAGAGCAACAGCTTTAATACGTCTTGCGTAACAAAAATCACTGTCAAACTGACATTAGAGCAACAACGAGCATAGCCGCCTCGCCAAAAAATAACATATCTCAAAGTAAATTGTTGGTGACAAGTTCATTTCGCTGTTAAAAATAAACCAATACACCTAAAAGACATGAACCAAAAAACAAAATGTAGGTAAGGAATGGTTTTTCACAAAAATTGGTATCTTGTAAAAATTTGGCTAGGAAATTATTTCACAGGGTGTTTTAAAAAAGTTATGAGACCTCAAATCTTACCAAATATTAACGTGTTGCGTTTTTTTTGCATGTGAGTATATATATATATATATATATATATATATATATATATATATATATATATATATATATATATATATATATATATATATATATATATATATATACATATACATATACATATATATATATATATATATATATATATATATATATATATATATATATATATATATATATATATATATATATATATATATATAGTATTTATATTATGTTTCAGCCAATTATGAAGAAGTACTCAAAAGAGAGCTTATAGAGCTAACTACTCAAACAAAATATCTGGTTTATAAAGATTTGTGGCATAAAAACTACTACATCACTTCTGGTTTTAAGTTTGGTGGTGATTATTTAGTGTATAAAGGTAATGATACATAAAATGTTTTGTAATAATTATTTTGAGTAAGTGTTTTTGCCACCGCAGGTTTTAGCTTATAGTGCTATCTTTCAACATAAATAACGAATTTATGGAAAATGCGCATGCGCACCAGAGCTTGCTCCTGTCCTGACTCGTCTGTTTCAGATATCTTATAATAAAGGCATATTCCCTTGTAACTGGAAAACTGCTCGAGTACAACCCATCCCCAAGAAAGGATCCAAAGCGCTTCCCAGCAACTACAGGCCCATTTCTCTCCTTTCAGTCGTCTCTAAAGTGACGGAAAAGTATATAAACACCGAATTACTAAAATTTCTTGAAAAACACAGTCTAAGCCACGACAGGCAGTATGGATTCCGTCAGCGCAGATCGACTGCCGACCTCCTTTCCTTTGTCACCCATTCTTGGAACAAGTCTATGGAACAACACGGTGAATCCCAGATTGTTGCTCTAGACATATCCAAAGCATTCGACCAGGTCTGGCACGCAGCGCTGCTTAATAAACTTCCGGCCTATGGCCTACCACCAAAACTCTGTATGTGGACAGCAAATTTCCTCTCCAACAGGAGCATATCTGTTGTTGTGGATGGCCATTCCTCTAAACTGTATCCAATTAATGCAGGAGTTCCTCAAGGTTCAGCTTTAGCCCCTACTTTGTTTCTTCTCCACATCAATGACCTCCTCTCGAGCACATCCAACCCAGTTCACAGCTACGCGGACGACAGCACCCTCCATTCAAATATACAATATTCTAAGCCTGTCTCTTTAGCCCAATTGGATGAGGATCGCAGACTCATGGAGGGTTCTGTCTCCGTGGATCTCCAAAAATATTAGACTGGGGAAGTAGCAATCTTGTACAATTCAACCCCACCAAAACTAAGTCTTGCTTTCTTTCTCACAAGAGACACACCAGCTCTAGACACATCACAATGAACAACCAAGTTATTCAAAGTAATGAGACCTTTTCTCTTGTTGGCATTTCTGTGGATCGAAATCTTAATTGGCACCAACATGTCACATCAATTGCAGAAGCGGCTGCTAAGAAATTAGATTTCCTCTTCCGGGCTCGCAAATACTTTTCACCAGCTAATCTCTATACCTTATATACTTCACAAATAAGGCCAAACCTCGAATACTGCTCCCACATCTGGGGTGCCGCTGCCGCTTCTACACTCGCTATCCTGGACTCCATTCAAAAGAGAGCTATACGTCTTATCGGTGACCCTACCCTCACCCAAAGGCTGCCATCCCTTGCCCACCGACGTGCCGTTGGTGACCTCTCTCTCTTTTATAGATATCTGCACGGGCACTGCTCAGAGGAGCTTTCCTCCATAGTTCCCCCACCTGCTGCCCCCAACAGATCCACCAGGGGAACAGAGCGAATGCACCCTTTTACTGTCCAGGTCACCAGACATAGAACATCTTGTTATGCCCGCTCTTTTGTCCCGAGGACTTCCAAGTTGCGGAATTCCCTGCCGGCACATGTTTTTCCTTCTCCTCCGAACCTCCAAACCTTCAAGTCCAGAATTAACAAGCTGCCTCTTTCCTCCTTGTCAACATCCACGGTACGATAGTATTTAGGCTGTAAGCCCTCGATGTGTGTTGTTGAAATAAAAAAATAAAAATTTCGAAATAAGCCTGAATCCCTAGAAGCCATATGGAAGGTTTTTACATTTTGTCTATCACCTCAATAAATTAATTATTAAAAATAAATGGACCTATTTGGATGAAACATAGCATGTCTCTTTTCAGTAAATAACTTTGATGAGTATATTCTATCAGACTTGTTTACCTGCATTTTTTTAAATTTCTTATATCTTTAAAAATAGTAAACTTATGTAGATGAAACCCAGTACACAAATTGCCTTTATATAGAGAGTATTTCATGTAGGGAGTGCTGGGCTGGTTCCAGCATGAGGCAGATTCAGACAATTTAGAATTACTGCCTTAAATTTGCCATTTGGTACAGTGATAACTGTTAGTAACAGTGATTAAGATAGTTTTTGGTTGTCCCAAGTATATCCACATATGTTTAGCAATTTGGTGATCAAATTGGATTTTTGCAAGTTATGTAAGTAAATTTGGTGTTACTTCCATAAGCAATGGTAATTTATTCGTTTTTGTTCAGCTACAGTACCCTGTGCTTGAAAATATCAAGGTGTTCATAAAAGGTGCGAATATGGATAGGAAAACTACCAGAAATATATCTACAGATGCCAATTTTATGCTATATTCTAACTTGGGGCTAATCTGGACAAGCCACTAGGGGCAGTTTCGGACTGTCCAATTGTACCCCCCTTTGACTGTTTTTCTTTTTATTTACAAATGGTTCACAAATATTTACAAAACTGTGCACATGCAGAAATATCAAAAGACAATAGCTAGCCAGTGAGAACAGTCATGAAAAAATATAAAACCCTCCGTGAAGTAGCAGCATGAAGTTGGAATGTACCATTGCGTATTGGTGAAATTTCCAACTAAAAATAATATCAAACATTTTGTCAGTTAGTCATTGAAGTAAACAATTTAGATGAATTAAGTGAAGTCTGAGGATATTTCACATTGTAGAGATAAAGAAATGAAGGAATCAGGCCAAGGGATAAAATCTGGTAAAGCTGTAGGCCCGGATGGTATACGGTTCGAGGTTGTTAAGGCAGTAGTAGAACAGAAACCGGAAATATTACAAGTTCTCATAAATAAACCAATCAATGATGGAAGTTTCCTGTCAGAATGGAAGACTGCTCGAGTGGTGTTATTGGAGAAGACACAAAACAGGAGGAAAGAGGTCACATGGAACTATATGCTTAGAAGATAGAATAGCAAAATTATATGAATATATAATAACTAACAGATTTATAAAGGAAATCGAGAAAAAGGAGGGTTAGCAGACAATCAATTTGGCTTCCGCAGGAGGCGCTCGACTATGGATGCTGTAAAGAAGGTACAGGGCATGGCAAGGAAAGAAAGCGATAAAAACAGGTTTGTGGCGATGGTAACATTGGATGTAAAAGCTGCATTCAATACAGCACCATGGAGAGGCACATACGAAGTGCTAAGAAAGAGGCAAGTTTAGCCATATCTGCTGAAAATAGTATGTACTTACCTGGAATACAGACAGCTCCTGATTGTTCAGAAATATCGCTGCAGATCACATGTGGCATACCTCAGGGGTCAATCCTAGGACCAACACTGTGAAACTTGTATTACCATAAGGTTTTTAGTCTGGAGTCTGCAAACAACACGGCTATTATAGGGTATGCAGATGATTTGGCGCTGGTTGCAAGCGGAGAAAACAAGGTTGGCATAGAAGATAATATTAACTGGTCAGTGGCAAGGGTGGAAGTATAATGCTACTGGGACGAACAACACTGAAAACAGTAACTGTCAAGGTGGTAATGCTGAAATTAAGCCGCAGACAAGCCGGAGCTAAACATGGGTGTGCACATAGAAAGAGTAGGGGCAAAAGTAGACATGATGGTTACAAAGCTAGGACGTCTGATGCCAAATATCGGTGGACCAAAACTAGGGAGAAGGCGAATGCTGACTAGTGTGGTAAACTCAATCATACTGTATGGCGCACCAGCATGGAAGTCTGTGTTGTCAAAAACAAGGTGTAGAAAAAAGTTTGAAGAGGGCGCAGAGGAAGGTAGCCATCAGAATAGCAAGTGCATATAGAACAGTATCAACGAAAGCAATACAGGTGATTGCAGAAACGATCCCCATACACTTATTGGCAAGAGAGGTAACATATGAAAAACACGAAAATAGAAGAGAAGAAAAAAGGAAGGCAAGAGCTGAAACAATGGCAGCGAAAATGGGAAGAGGAAATGCCAACATCCCAGTGGACAAAGAGGCTCATTCCACACATACAGACATGGATATCGAGACAGCATGGGGAGGTGGGATATTATTTTACCCAATTTCTGGCAAGTAATGGGCATTTCAGGTCTTACCTGAGTCAAATGAAAATAGTCGATAAAGAGGACTGTATATATTGTGGTGATAGAGATACGCCAGATCACACAGTCTTTGAGATTTAACAGCAGATAATGTGGTGGAGCATATGCTGGGAAGTGAAAGGGTGTGGAATACTGTGACGAGAGGGATCGCAAAAATAATTAAATCAAAGAAGAAGGAAGACAGGATGTAGCAGTTTTGAAAACAACAAGAGTTAGGGTCGTGGTTAAGCAATGCCAGCGAGTGGTTTCCGCCATGTCTCTAGCTGTCAAGGGGGTGTATAGTGGGTAGTTCCGACCTGGAGGGAAGGGGGGTCACCACAGTCCTGGTTGATGTCAGATCGCGGAAGCACTAGCCATCGGTCTGCGTAGAAAGCAATCACCTCCGGTATGTGAAAACAAATTCTGATGATTTTCAAGTTAAATATTTGAGAAAGAAATAGCAATATGAGTTTTGTTTTCCAATAGCTGATGATATATCTACTGTCCAGAGGATGCCCATCATCGAAAAGTAGCCCTAATCGTTGAATATTAAAGGAATATACAGAATTTCAGCTTATGTTAAATTTAATGTTAATTTTTCCAACTACAATATCAGTAGTTGTAAGTACACTTGGAGAACCCAAATCACCACAACACATTTTAAAAGACCTGACGATCGTTTCACTAACCAAGTTAGCGTCATCAGAGGATGAAACATTCTAAATACTTAAAAAACTAACATCAACTTATATACCGGATCTCAGGTAAAGAGATCGAACTGAGATGAGACACTAGTCGTAGGCAAATTCCACAGTGTATTGTATTTTTATCACCGGACAAGGTCTTTGCGCTATCCCTACTGCTTTATCTAAAAAGTGTCCATCTGTAATAGTTTTGAGAAGCTCCAACGCCAGCTAAATTAACAACGATTCCTTTGGCGGCAATAACTGTATACTTATGTTAATAGGTAGAACGTGCCGAAAACGTGGGAATTTTATTTAGCAAAGCAGTCGATCAAGGGACTCGTAATTGGCGCTGGTGGAGTGTTCATACATTTTTTGTTGTAACTATATTTCGCAATATATACGCTTTCAAACCCATCTAGCTGTCCTGGATTTCTAACATTTTTTATTAATTTCAGATTATCTTTATCAACGTGATGATTATTATCCCATATATGTCGGGCGACGCAGACTTATCTACAGTACCGTAACGTAATTGGGATATGTGTTCTTTGAATCTAATTCCAATCGATCTTTTTGTTTGTCCGACGTATTTAGATTACAATCTTTACAACTTATTTCATAAATTCCCGACATTTTGTCCGCGTTATCCTTGTCTTTTGAGTGACCTAATAAGTTTTTTAAGGTATTTGTTGTTGAAAATGTTAGCTGTAAGTTGACTTTTTTTAAAATACTGTCTAGACCCCTCGTGATTCTAGGTTCAAATGGTAAGCAAAGTTTTTTTTTTCGATTTTTCTCTTCTGAGCGTCGTTGATTCCGTCAACATTTTCTTTGTTTTCTGTTTGTTGATTAATTTTTCCACTAGGCAAGCAGCGTATCCGTTATATTCGGCCACGTTCTTAATATAATTTAATTCTTTGGTATATCTACTTTTGTTTAAAAGAAAATTAATTAACCGATTTACTAAAAAAAAATTCAAACTGGCCATTTTTTGTGCGTACGTATGATGTGAGTCGTTCGGGATGTAGCTTAAGGTAGTTGTTTCTTTTCTATAGACATCGAATTCTAAAGTGTCTTTATTCTTGATAACTAGTACATCTAGAAAGGGTAGTTTATTATTAATTTCTAATTCATGGGTAAATTTTATAGAATCAAATTTATTGTTTAGTTTGGCAATAAAATCTTCTATTCTGCAAATATTTGTGTTAAACACCGCGAAAATATCATCCACGTAACGACACCACACTCTAGGAAAATAACCACTTTCACTTTCTGTTTCCAATCTGCTCATGAAAAGGTCTGCAATAAATGGCGATAGCGGATTGCCCATTGCCGTACCTTGTGTTTGTTGAAAAAATTCATTGTTGAATTGAAAAATATTTTGTTTGATGCAAAGGTTTGTTAGAGTTAAATACTCTTTGCAGACATTTTCATTTATGTTATTCATTTTTAGCAACTGCTCTAAATATGTTACAGTTTGCTCCGTGGGAACGCTAGGAAACAATGAGGTTACATCGAATGAAATTAAAACTTCGCCTTCAGTCAATTTAACCTCTTTGATCTTATTAATAAATTCAAGTGAATTAGTTACTGAAAAACTTTTCTGTTTGGCAGGCAAGCCTTTAAACTAATTTGTCAACCACTTAGCTAAATTATAAGTCGGGGAATCTATAGCCGAAACAATAGGTCTAATTGAATTTCCCGGTTTATGAATTTTTGGGAGACCGTACTTCTTGGGAATTTTCGGATTAGAAACTTGTAATTTTCTTCCTAAGTCTTTTGATATGAAATTGTGACAACTTTTTAACTATTTTTAACGTCCGAAATCATTTTTGGTAGCGGGTTTTTATTTAGTTTTTCATACGGTCCTGTCGCTATGGCGTTATAAACTTTATTTTTATAATCGTTTTTGTCCAAAATCACTACCTTATTGCCTTTATCTGCTTTAACGTAGAAACAATATTTCTCTCGCAATCGTTTAACTATTTTCATTTCATTACAATTTAGTTTTTTTGTGGGCTTATTTTCTTTCAAGTTTTTTGAAATTTTACTTTTACATGCTTCTCTAATAGAATTTTTTGACGGTTCTGGAAGTTTTCTAATTCCCGTTTCAATACCAGCAACTATTTCTACAATATCATCTTTTTGTGACTGTATACCGAATTTTAACCCTTTGTTTAGTTTAACGATTGCGAGAGAAAAATGTTAGAAATCGAGGACAGTAAATGGGTATATATTGCGAAATATAGTTACAACAAAAAATGTATGAACACTCCACCAGCGCCAATTACGAGTCACTTGATCGATTGCTTTGCTAAATAAAATTCCCACGGTTTCGGCACGTTCTACCTATTAACATAAGTATACCTTTATTGCCGCCAAAGGAATCGTTGTTAATTTAGCTGGCGTTGGAGCTTCTAAAAACTATTACAGATGGACACTTTTTAGATAAAGCAGTAAGGATAGCGCAAAGACCTTGTCTGGCGATAAAAATACAATACACTGTGGAATTTGCCTACGACTAGTGTCTCATCTCATTTCGATCTCTTTACCTGAGATCCGGTATATAAGTTGATGTTAGTTTTTTAAGTATTTAGAATGTTTCATCCTCTGATGACGCTAACTTGGTTGGTGAAACGATCGTCAGGTCTTTTAAAATGTGTTGTGGTGATTTGGGTTCTCCAAGTGTACTTATCAGTGCTCATCACAGGTTCCAATCTTCACTTAATCAGTAGTTGTGTTAAATAAAACAATATTTGCAATCCCATGATGACTTATGTTCTTTGGAATTATCTCCTTTGTCCTGAAGTATCCCCACCCTGTCCATAAGTGCCCCCACCTTGTGCATAGCTGCCTTCACCAGGGGGGGTTACAAACAACACCCGACTATTCACTAGTATTGTCCTGATGGGACTGCATTATTGCTATTTTAACTTTGAATTGTAAACTTGCAATATCTCCAAAAAAAAAAAACATTTCGCACTTATGTTAACCCCTTCCGATTTGTAGGCAAATTAAATTAAGTGTCCAAATGTGCCCCACACTCCCCTACCAAATTTACAAATCTGCATATAGTCATACTTTAGAATCGTATGGAACCTTAGTAAAGTATCATTGATTATTACCTATGCCAAATCTTCTGTCAATTACAATTTCAATTATCATTGGCTTTGTTTCCATTCTAGGTGATCCAGTAGCATACCATGCCTTATTTATAGTGACATGTGTTGAAGAAATCACTAAACCCATGCATCCAACTGAAATCATAGCACTTGGAAGGTTAGCAACAAATGTAAAGAAAAGAGCTGTATTAGCTAGTATAGATAAAGAAGATAATGTTTCTTATATAACAATAAATTGGATTGATTCATAAGATTTTTGTATATTTAATTATATAGGTTTTTCATCAGCTCATATAATATTCACTATCTCTAAACCTGCTTTAATTTTTTTCCGATTCCTTTTAGTTTAGAAGACATAAATTTTTCCTAACAGATATTTCAGTCTCTACTCTTTTTGCCACATTTGTTTTACATATTATGTAATATAAATTAATATCACATGCTGACACGAAAACAACAGTGGCGACCACAAAAGGTTGTTCTGAAGGAGGAGTACTATCACCTCTGCTGTGGTTGCTCGTTTTTGATGAACTTATAACTACATTGAGCAGAGCAGGATACACAGATGATACTTATGTAATAGGCGCGTTTTTGCCCTTGTTAAATTATTTAGGTTTATTCAGTCTTATCTGACCTAAGAAAATAGATTATTGGAATGAATACTGTAGTGCATGGGGATGTTTTATTGAAAGCCTCAATTTTACTATACACCTACATATCATATACGCTGCGACCACTCTTTGTCGCCCTCGTACAAGGTTTCAATATGACTTGAAATATAAAGTGGTTGGTTTACTATATCTAGAAAATAAAATTCAATCGTTTGTTTATAAAACTAATTTAATATAAATTTAATGAATATAACACATCCGATTGTACAAAAAAAAGGAATGGAAACCTTAAAAGTACAGTATTTGATAATATGACCTTACGCTATTATGCCCCCTTGGAAGGAAGTGTAAATTCTTTCGCAAAGGCGCCTTAAAAGAACAGTGTATCTATATATCCCTTCAATAATCTACCAGACCTTGCTTGTCTTAAAAATTATGAGCAAACAAAAACAAAATTAGATCTGCTAAAATATTAGCCAATATTTAGTTAATTTAGTTACCCCTTTAATATTTGTGCTTACATTTCCTAGACCTCCCAACTACTATTTTCATATCCCTTGACTGAACTACTATAATTGTGCTTTGGACCTAAATTTACTCCCCCGTACAGTTAGTTAAAATAACATGAAACAAATTGATAATTTCTGACCTAGTTTAGATTTTATTGTGCTTATGCTAAAATCCTCCTAATACAACCACCATGTATGTCCTTATATTCTCATTGGCAAGAAAATACAATTATAACTAGCACTTACCCCTTTGGCCCTCTTCTCCTTCTGGGTTGAAATATTTATCGGACGCTAACGATTACATATTTTACTTCGGAATAATCAGTAGATTCCTACCTTCAATAGATCTATAACTGCACACCGTGTATACACTAGCTCTCTCGCCTTGCTTGGCTAATCCCGAGTTCCGCGCTTCACTGCCCCTGCTCTGTATTTTCTCTCCAAGAAAACTCTTTCCCTGAACTCTAGACCTGTCGTCAGCATTGTCCCCGGTCAACGAATTCTTTCAAGTACTCTTGCACTTAACTTGGATGTGCGATATTTTACAGCTCCCCTGCGATATCGGGTTACAACATCCTCTTCACGTTCCTAAGCCCAAGTCTCCGGTCATTACCTGTTACCTTGTTGACACGCCAGTAATTGCGCGTTGAAACAATTACATTGTATTTTTCTGCCTGCAATATGGTTACGTTCTTGTCATGTATTAAATTAATTTAGGTGTTTAAAAAAAACGTATTTAGCGGTATCTATGCGCTCTATAGGCTGACCAATAATTATAGTTGTCTTTTTTGGACACTAGGCCAAACTCAAGCAGGTAGCCCTGCTTACACTTACTGTCATAACAGCGTAAACGGCAAGAATGATGCTGTAATATCCAGCCTAATGCAAACAGCCCCAAATATAGTAAGGAACTGGTGTGAGACAAAGGGACTTAATGTCAATCCTCATTAGACAGTTCTGGTCCCATTCACGAACAGAATGAAACTAAACTTAAATGCTCCCGCACTGATTGGAACACAGATACAATTTTTCAATGCAGTTAAATATTTAGGGATCTTCTTAGACTAAAAACTGAACTGGAACACACTTGGAAAAAACCCTTTCGAGAGCCACAATGGCAATCTCCTATAGACTCGTAGGAAAGACATAGGAGTTGAATCCTAAGATATTATATTGGATATAATAAACTGTGGTTAAACCTATTGTCACATATGTATCTATATTAGTGTGATGGCTAAAAACGGAACAAGCCCAAACACAAAGAGAATGGCACAGGCTGATCTATCTTGGAATAATGGGAGTTATGGCATTATTTATTTATCCATTCAGTCCAATTAATACAGCTGCTGTACATAGGACAGGTCAAACATATACATACAGTGTAATAGATGTCTTAAAATTAAAGTCAACATTCTATAGAGGCAAATTTACACTAAAAATAATCGTATAAAAAAGAACATAGTAAAAACATAAACAAAATAAGCTGTGTAAATAAAACAAATTGTATAAACAAAAGCACAAAAAAAAAGACAGGAATACTATTCATTCTTTAGACAAATGATAAGTATAAATAAAATGACAAACACAGAACAAACAGAAAGTAAAATCAAAAGACAAGAAATGTATTTAGTAATTAAACACACACTGCCTATGCGTGTCTACTGAGGTCTTCCAATGAATAAGTTTTTTCAAAGAACTCCTCAACATCATAGAAACACGTTTAGAGTAGGAACATTTTTAGGCACTTTTTTAGTTTATTTACATTTAGTTCAAAAAGATTTGGTGGCAAATGATTACATATCTTGATAATTTTTGCCTTTACACTTTGTTGCACTAAAGATAATCTTGCCGCATCAGATATTTGGTTCTAGTATTATGGTAATGTTCTGTGTGCTGATTCTTAAAGAACTCTGGGTATTTTTCCCTGAAAACCACACATTCTAACAGGTAGATTGATGTCAAAGTTAATATACCATAGGCTCTCAATGCTGGTCTACATGACTTGTTGTACCCCAGACCAAATAAAGTTCTGCTGCATATTTTCTGCAATATCTTGATTCTTTGAATATCAGTGGAATCTCCCTAGAAGATTATGCCATATTTTATAATTGGTTGTACATAGGCATTGTATGCTAAAATGGCGGTCCCTATGCCAACTTCATGTTTCAGTGTACTCAGCTGGAATCAGAGAGCACTCAACTTTGATGCCAGGCAACTTACTTGTTGCTTCCAGGTAAGCCTTGAGTCCAACCAAATCCCAAGAAATCTTGCTTATTCAGTGCTTCTGAGCAACACGTTATCGAACAATGTAATTTCCACACTCTCACCAACCTATGATGCATGAAATAAGGTGACTTTTGTTTTATTTTAATTAAGAAAAAGGGAATTCTCATCAAACCACTTTTTAGTGTGGATATACCATTTTTAATTTCACACTTTGGACCTTCCAAGCATTCTGATCGAACTGCCACTGATGTATCATCTGCATAGCACGTTATACCAGTTCTAATCTGTGGCAGGTCATTCACAAACAGTATGAACAATAGAGGTTCTAAGATAGACCCCTGTAGTACCCCTCGCTTGATGAGAAGATAGCCAGAGGTACGTACTTTTTTGTTTCCCCACTGAACTTTTTGCAATCTATTGTTTAGGTATGATGTTAGCAAGTTATGTGAGTTTTCTCTAATTCCTAATTTGTAAAGTTTGTCCAATAAGTTTAAGTATTCTATGGTGTCAAATGCCCTGGATAGGTCCAGAAATATCCCAACTGTTTTGTTTTTGTGGTTTATTGAATCAATGATTTCCCCCAACAGCTGATATATTGCCCTGTCAGTTGGGCGCATTTTTGAATATGTATTTTGTTTGGTAGATAACACACCATTCTTGGTCATAAATTCCAAGATGCGTTCAGCCAATAGCTTCTCTATTATCTTAGAAATGTTACTGAGAAGGATGATTGGTCTGTAGCTGTCTGGATGGTTTTTTTTTTACCCTTTTCATATATGAGGGTAACTAGGGAGTTCTTCATGATATCTGGAAACGTGACAGTTGACAAGCATATGCTAAAAATGTAGACAATTGGTAGTGCTATACAACTTGCCAAAAGTCTCAGCAGTTTAACATGTATACCATCAGGTCCAGTATAGTTGGTGTTCTTAAGTTGTTTTACAATATTAATTACCTCATCTTCTGAACTTGGATTAATGAAAACAGTTTTGTCCACAGTACTTATCTGCGAAGAGTTTGACTACATGCCAGAGTTAGACTTAGATGAACCCACAAAGTGACCGTTAATTCTGTTCAATGTATTTTCCTCAGTTTCATACTGTTTTTGAAAGTCTTCCACTTCAATGCCTTTGTTCATGTGTTTTGCCAGTAATCTTATTTACAAGGTTCCAAGCTGACTAACATTTATTATGCGATTTCTGTATATAAGCATTATTGTACATAAGCTTAGCTTTCTTAATTACTTTCCTTAGAATGGAACAATAAATTTTATAATAATAATCCTATAAGCCCATTTTTATACAGATCATATAGACTTCTTTTATTGTTGCAAGAAATTCTTGTGCCAGGTGTAATCCATGGCTTTTCACAATAGCACTTTTTACTTCTGAATGGAAAGCATTTATCTTGTAAAAACTGCAACATTCCAACGAATGTATCACAAGCACTATTCACGTCATTACAGGCATTATGCCCTATAGTTGCAATAGAGGAATGCATCTTACTACACTGCAAATATGCATAAAGAGGGAAGATCCTGGAAATTATTCCACTAGAATTACTCGCCAAATCAACAGATTAAATGCCAGCTAAACTGGACATCATAGTTCCATTTGACATAGTCATAAGTGACCGCCAAGCATGGGACAAAGACAGTGAAAGGCTGACAAATAACTCATTTGTCGGACTCATCAGATTCATGTTCTCAACATTCAACTTGATACTCCGTATCGGTATCACCAGCATCTTCAGGAATCAGATAATCATCATCGGAAGCCTAGTTATCCACAATTGCCTGTAATTCGGCCTCGGTTAGAGCCCTTCGTAAATCTGATGCATTCATCCTGGAATTAATTAAAATTTTATTCTATCATTTAAAATCTCGAATAGATCCCAATTGCTTCTAAAAAAGCATACCTACATTGCAAGTCAAGCACTTAACTTATAAACTACCTAAAATCACTTGAAATGAAACTGTTACAGAATTAGTTGCCTGGGGTGAAAAATTATCATAACACTACACTCTTCACTGTATAAATGCTAACACCACACCGAACACTGGTAGATATGTAAGAGATTCAGGTAGGAGCGTAGAAGGGAGGACAGCGTTGCAAGCTTCCCAGTTCAAGAATTAACGGCCAATATAGAAACTGTCGGGTCATATTGACCCCACGCGATTAATTAAGGGTTAATGTGTAGGTAAGTATTTAGTAAAGTTCATATTTCTATAAAAAAAAAAAGAATAAAACGATTTACATACATATATTACAATAACCTTGAACATAAACCAAATATTACTTCTTAAATTTGATCAATTAATTTAAAATTCTGATGCTGCTTCTCTGGAATTACGTGGAAGTATTTCTTGTAGAATTCAGTATTTTTGCGGGAACCATGACACCTCATTACCCAAGTGTGATCCCAATTTAAGTCAACTTTTTCACAGGTAATCATTACACGACCCGGTACTAAAGCAGAAAGTGTACCATTTCTTCCAAAACCAACCTAAAATAGTCAGTTGTATAATCATATTCCCCATATGTAAATATTATAGTACATTTAATCCAGGGTGAAACCGTAGTGTTCGTTGTAAAACTAAGATGTTACCAGCTTCTACTTTATGACCGTCTTGCTTTTTCCAACCCCTGTGTTTGGGTTTAACTTTTGGACTTGTATTTCTTGTACTACCACCAGTTTTCTTACTTGCACATCTCAGATAACCTAACAAATAAAAAACTGCATTATGATGGAAACATAAAAATAAAAACACTTACTGCACAAAATTGACTGCGGATTTAAAAAGTATTGCTTCGTTACGCTGTTTAGGAAATTCATTATGTATTAATAGTTATTTATTGAAAAATTAAAGATACAATTTTTGTGATTGTAATGCATAACCATAAAACTTGTTTTCTTTTTTCTTCACCCTTCGCTTTCAAATTAATTTATCAGAGATAAATAATAAATGGCATAAAGAAAATTTCATTTCTCTTTGATAATTTGAGTATCTCTATGGTTCTCATTTCATTTTATAGAGTAATAAAATATCCGTGGGGCGTCATCACATAAATTAGTTTTTAGCGGAAATTCGATCTGTGTTTAGAAGAAAACTAGCGGCGAAAACAACTACTCCCCTTGCTAATACCACGGCGGGCATTGAATTACATCACTCGCTAGACACCATCATCTCGGTCCCGCCGGTACTTGAGGTAAGATGTATAGCAGCAGACACAGGCCGTCCTCCTTATCTTATCTTCACTATGCCACACCTGCGCTGCAACAAGTCTGTTTTAATGCAGTGGAGAATACAGTGACTCGATATAGACAGTGTGGCCATTGGGTGGTATCATTTTCTGGCCAGTCACGTGGTACAAAATCCGCCATGAATTCTCCAAAGTGTGTTAGTTTCATTCGTTATTTACTTGTACGAAGTAGTGGCTGCCATAGTTTTTGAGTCGTTTTTATGTTATTTTAACGTGTTCGGTGATCAATTAGGACCTTAATTAAAGGCCTTTGTTTCTACTGTTATCATTGCACCCCTGGAAAAGGTGAGCAAAGTGTATTACGTGTAAATCGTAATAAAATCAAAACAAAATTCATTGTTTAGAGTAGCTGGGTATTTATGTTTGTATATAAATTCTTTACTGCAACCAACAAACATTCACTTTTTTTTCAAGACTGAAAATAATTTTCCGCCCGTTGTTTTGTTTTGTTCAAAGGCAAAATATAAATTTCAAATTATTCGTTATTAAGAAAAGGTTGAGTAATTATTCAGATGCCAGGCACATTTTATTTTGCCATAATCTAAAAAAAATGTGAATAGGTTTGTTGTAATCAGGCTAAAAATATCAAGTAATGGGACCGACAGCGCTTTACGCCCTCTCCGAAAGGTGGAACGTGCAGACATTCAACTTGCTCAAATACAATGTCACAACCTCGGTTGATGTTAATTGTACAGTATGTACTGAAAAAGTGAAAGGGAAACCCTGGAAATCGAACCCTCGGTCCAGAGGTACATATCCTTACCACTGAACCATGCTGAGGCTCCACAAACTTTGTTAAATCAGACAAAAGTTGCACAACTACAAATGTAACTCGAAGGTACTTACAGGTTACAAAAAAGTTCCATAGCTTCCTAGATATAAGCGAAATACCCAAAACTGTCATTCTTTTCTTTCTCCAATATCTCGAAAAATATGTTACCTAGCAACTTAAATTTGTGTACAGGGACATAATTCGCCATTGTAGTTGCCATGGTGACCTTAAAGTTTGTTTAAATGCATTACTTTCTGAGTCACGTTACTCAACTTTTTTTAATGGACGCCATGTTGAATTTTTCAACCAAAATATTTTTTTTTCTCGTTACAATATTGTATCACTACATGGTGTTGTGCCCGCAGTTTTGTGAAAAATAATACATTTTCTGTTTTTTTTCCCACAAGACGTTGCACCAGCTCATAATACACGAATCGTAATCAACTCATAGTGTTTTTGACAACAACTGGATTGGTACTTGTGGATCTGTGTAGTGGCCTCGTAGGTGTCACTTATCTATTTATTTCCAAAAAGTAGACAATATAAGTTTTAATTAACCAGAGCAAAAAGACACTCTCCGCCGGTTTACGAATTATTGTCTATTAAATTATTATCAAAAATAATAAAGTTAGAAATATGGTACGTAAGTAGCCTATATGGAGCCTATAGCACGTAAATCTTGAGTTCATTTATAGAGAAGGGCATTTTTAACATTTAAATAAAGAATACGAGATGTGATCTCTATTGCACAGATTAAACTACAAAATTCAACGTCTGTAGTAGCGTAACCATCGACTCTCGCCCCAAAATGTTGGTTCGAATCTCCATAGGGGATTAGTTAAAAAAACAGTTTTTTAAAGTATTTAATTCAATTCAAGCAACCAGTCAGATCATATGATTATTTCGCGAATTTTTTAAGAAAATATTAAAATATTTTGAAATTAACTTTGCTACAAAAATGTAAGAAATAATTAATTTGATAGGATTATTTCTATTAATATTTTCATAATATACAGTTTACGATCTTGAGACTGAAGCCCCTGCCTGCCCGTCTGAAGACTTTAGGGCATAGTATCCTCGTACACTGGTAGGTCGAAACCAGTCTCAAAGGAACCCCTACAATCCCCGCACAGTCAAAAATCAGCAGGTAATTTAATACCTTAGACTCATAGAACCGTCCTCACAATCACACGAACGTTAACTCCACTCCCGCGTTTCCCGAGATCTCATCTATCTATCTATTCGGCTCTCACTCTTTCTTTGCGATTTGCCCCAATTGCACTCCGTGTTTCCTCTTCCAGTTCCATTTCCGCGGCCCATTCATTGAAATTCCTGATCTCCTCGTTTTTGGTAGACCTAGTTACCTTGAACGGATAGAAACCTTATACCCTGTTCTGTTTTCTCGCAAAGTTGTACAAATTGGTTTTCTGAAAAATACTATCTAGACCCCTCGGTGTAGATGGTAGGCAAAGTTTTTCCCGCTATTATTTCCTCTAATCGTTTTTGCAATTTCTTTGCCTCTACTCCCACAATGTATTGCGTCAGTTGACCAGTTTCTTTTCGAAGTGCTTCTACTCTACTTAACAAGCTTTTTCCCACGGGCGCGAGTTTTTGTGGTTGGGCCTTCGATTAGAAATCTTAATGTGTAAAGTTTTAATTGCTGCAGTTGTTGCACAGTAAATCAGCATATGCATGTGCTCCAGTGTGTTGATCTGTAGAAGGTGCGATAGCAAAATTATTCTATTGAAAAGTTCCAATGTAATTGCCAGCTTTCTAGATGATCTTAGCCTAGGTAATGGAGGTCTACTAAAAGGATATACTCCTACATTTAGTTATTATGGAAGAGGCCAGGTTAGGACTATACAGACTAGCCTACAATGGTAGACTGAAGATTAACCCAGGCTTCAGGGGCCACTGCAAAATTCAGGAGATCTTGAATGACCCCATGCTTGAAATCAGTCAGACTTCGCGAGCCCGCGAATCTGCAGGGAAAACAACTTTACAATGGAAACCCCCGACCGCGAGGAATGGCGGGAGGAGACGCCGGGCATACCACGGGACGCGCTCGTCTGGTTCACGGATGGATCCGGCGGGGAGCGTGGGCAGGTGTTTACTCGGAAGGACCGAGGGTAAGTCATAGTATTTCCCTCGGAGCCCATGCAACGGTGTTTCAGGCCGAAATGTACGCCATACTTCACTGTGTGCGGGAGAACAAGAGGAAGGGCTACACCAACAAGCGGATCCGCATAGCCACAGACAGCCAGGCACTAAGTAGCCCACGGGTAACTTCCTGGCTAGTGAGTGAGTGCCGAGACGAGACGAGCGACCTGGCTGGGCAAGGACGGTCACGGAAAGAAGAAAGAAGTGGCAGGTGTAGAGCAGTGTAGAAGGTCTAGAATCTCTATGGACAATATAAATAGGCGAGCGGTGCGCAGAGTAAGTTAATCCAGTATTGAGTTGTGTGTTGCAGAATAAGTGATCTTAGAGTATTAAGCGAATCAGCAATAAGTGTTGGTTTATATGAAGCGGATAGTGAAATATAGCTCTATGGACATTTAGTAATAGAGAGAAAATTTTTGTTGATAGGGGTGTTGCAAAATAGTTGGTTATAATACATTAGCTGTTTGAAAAGCTGTGTTTTGTTAGTCAATCAATCCAGAACCGCGAAGAACGTAACAATATGCACTCGAATTGGGAAACTTATCTCTCTTGGTTCATTTTAAATAATATCGTAATCTTATTTAAAATTAACCAATAGGAATTAGTTAGCTTATGTAATTATCACACGTTATTATTTAGAGCCAATAGGAAAATGGTTAGTTTCCCAATTCGCATTCCGCAATTGCGGAGTGTATGAACCTAGCCTTATAGATATGTTAACAGTACAGAACTTAATAAAATCATACTTTTAGGTATTTTATCAGATTTTTACCTTTGTGAGCTAAGTTCATACATACACTCCCTAATTGTGAAAAGAGGATTACGAAATCGCCGCTACACGTGTCCCTATTGGTTTATTTAAATAATATCTTAATATTACTTAAAATGGACCAATATGAATTAGTTTTGGGTGTATAAACCCAGCTTTGTGTTACTTTGAGAAGTAGACTCTATGTTATAATGTTACTGATACTATTTTATTTTCACTTCACTTCAAAGACTTTCATGCTTTCATTCAAATAATCTAGTGCTTTAGTTTTAAACTATTTGTCACCCTGCCCTGGATTACAGTTGATTACAGTTCGATTACATTTAAATGCGCAAACGCTTGATTATTAACTAACTTCATTCTATTGCTTTGCATTCTCCATTTTAGAAATGTGTGAAAAGGTGACAGTATTGTGTTGTAACGGTTTTATTGAATAATATTTCGCAAATATTTTGTGACCGGTGTGTTTATTTGTACTGTTTACTCTACATTCCTTTTTACAATAATGTTACGAACAAAGCAAGAAGTTGACAGACACGTGGAAAATTGCTTAAAGAAGATTAATTCCCAAGCAGAGGTGAGTTGCTCCATGATTCAACCATGCCGGTAGATTATCTTTTCCATTGTTAAGTATCTAATGATGTCAGTATGTTATTTTTCTTTGTTGCTATTTACTTTTCATTTCAGTTTAGTTTTATAACACTTCCGGAATAAAATAATACCTATTTATTAATGAATAGTCACCTTCAAAGGTATTTATTTATAGCTACCTGACAAATGTCACCTGCAGAGGCGCGAATTTATAATTAGTTGACTTTAAAATGTTTACTTGTTTTTTTTGTTGATAATCAATTGGTTGTTTTTAGTTGTGTTTAATTTTTTGTTTGTTTATTTTTTCTAATTTTTGGCTTATATTGTTTCCAGCGAAGTCAAAGATACTTTTCTTTTGCAAGGTTGTACTTCAACATTGGCGAATATGAGCACGCACGTCGCTATTTGTCTTCGTATTTGAGTACTAAACCTAAGTCAGCAGAAGGCTACCATTTATTAGGAAAAACCATGGAAAAGCTTGGAAAAAATGAGGCTGCATTAGAAGCGTACCGCACTAGCTTGCAGCTTGATCCTAAGCAGAACAATCTTGTTATCAAAGGTGAGGTTTTTCAGTATATTTATTTTGATTTTTATATATTGCTGGTTTATGAATCAAAACATATTGTCTTGGCAGCAGGACAGCTGTTGTAAATGTAACTTCCCAATTTCATCTATCGAATTCACTAGTTTCTCAGGCACTGCAGTCATAAGAAAATATTGGCAAAGCTTTGTTTAATTAGCTAATTGCAGTTTAGGAAAGTGTGTGTTCTTATGTATTTCAACCTGCTTAATTAATATTTGCACTTTAGAATGTATATACATTATATTGTTCAAGGGTTATTTACATTCAATTGTCAAGTTTGTCATATCTGTCACCTTAAACATCTTAAAGTGTTGGCAGCAAGAATAACATTACACCAAAGGTAAGCAGAAACCGAAAACTAAATTTTTCAGTAGTATAACTTTACAAAGGTTGCTTATTCTTGATCAGGGCATTTTAGTGTTTCAAAATTACATTTGTCAAAATGCTGTTACATCCTGTCAACACCAAATCCTGAAAATTACAAATCTCTTGATTTAACATTTGTAGTTATTCAAAGCTTTCTCTACTTAGAGTACTAGATTTTCTAAATGGAACTCCTGTTTTCGTTTACATGACTTGATGATTTTTTGAATAATATGTAGAAACTAAAAAAATAGTGCAACAGATTTCTAATGTGAGGATTTTAAAATAGTCAACACAATTGTGCTTTAAAATAACTAGGGAAGACAACATTTGAGCATTTCAAAATTTGCATGCAAACAAATAAAATAATCTCCACGTTTCACGGAAATTAATTGCTTAGGCTAAAGAGAATAACGTTACCATGTTAGAACTTTCCGCCCATACCTCGTATCTTCTCCAGCCTCTGGATGTGTCATGTTTTAGGGCACTAAAAGCCAGGTGGGACCAGGAGGTTATTAACTGGCAACATACCCATATCGGACAACGTCCACCAAAACAAATATTTGCTAAACTACTTGGTCAAAGAGTTATGTATCGCTATTATAATATACCCTAAAGTAGAACTTGCTATTTTTAGGGATGCACGTTCCCCACTTGACCCTAATAAATGTCTTACTTAGAACATCCAAATCTCTTTTAGATTAAGTAGTATACAACATTTTTTGGAATTTCGGATAATATTCTTTTACTTAAAAAATGGTAAAGACGACACAGAATTTGCAATAGACCACATTGGTGTAACAATTTTTTCGAAGCAGTAATTTCAAACTGGGTTCAAAACATGAAACTTTAAAATCGCGCACCATGCATTTCTTATGGGCTAACAAAATGGGTACTTTTCAATCACCTGTTATAATATTTAAATATAATTTCTTAACTAGGAGTTCACCAATACGACAATCTATGGAGATTTTACTATCATTTGGGATGAAAATATCACAATGAGCCAGCTTTTTCAATGAGAAAATGAAGAAATAATCAAATCCTGCATTTTAACAAAATTGTAGGTCTTCACTTAACTCATTTCTCCTCTGTCCTTTTAACATGACACTTCTTGAAGGTCCTTGCTTCCAATTGGGAAAGATCGGCAGCTTTGCCAAATGTCAAACAAATTACTTGAGGAAAATAAATAAATAATGTTTTTTGATTAGGAACTCTAGTTTTTCACAATACAGGAAATCACTTCCAGGTATATGAACTCAATAAATAAATGATAATATCATAACAAAAAGAAAAATAATTATTTTCAAAGGTAAGCTAAAATGCAACAATAATGATGGCAACATGACTTGAAGACAGTTTAAGTAGGGCCATTTCAAATTTTGAAACACCTTTACGGCATATTTTTTATTGCCTTTGTTAAGACAGTTTTGTAGATGGTGAGTTTTTATATATTTGTAGCTCATAGGATCAGTGGTAAATGCTTTGTCAGCAAGAGTATCTGTCTTACAGTGAAAAGTTTTGGCGGATCAGAAGTTTGTTTTATTGGTATAATTTTGAAACCACAAAATAATCATTATTCAGAGTGATTATATTTCAAAATCTTGCTTTGAACTATAGTGTATATATATATCGGCAGTCATATGTACACTAGTGCTGTGTCATTTTTAATGTTTTAGTGAGTGATTTTAAAAGTGTATTTAATATTTTTATTAGGAAATTCAAGGTGTAGCATTTTGCTGTAATTTAAGATCTCTTATCGCTTACGAATTACTGGAGCTATCAGCTGATTGAAGTAGTAAATGTGTTTTTTTTTGTTCGATAAAGCAAAAAATTGATCTTAAATAAATCCAGGATCTGTCGATACAACCTTCTGCAAAACATTCCTGTTAATAATATTATTTTGGGTGAAAAATACTGCTGGTTAAGCAATCATAATTATGTTGAGTGTACAATAGATTGCCCTATATACAGTAGGGTGGAGTGAAATGAGTTCAAAAAAATTTTCTTTCGAATTTCCTCAACGCTGTATGACTAAATGTTTGTATGGATAAATAGCTGTTGAAATATGTAAAACTTTGATTTTTAACTTATGATCTTCAGGTGGCACAAAAGACTTAAAGTTTTGAATTTTTTTAAATATTTAAATTAATAAAACAATATTTTTATTCACTTAAACTTTATTTTCTGAATTTAAAATATAAAGAATTGTAACTATATAACAAGCTTTTATTATTTTAGGCTTCTGTCATATCATCTGCATGCGGAGTTGGTCGTTGAACTTCAGAGAAAAACTGAGATTTTGTGTCGAACGTTGGCATAATTTTTCTCGATTTCATTCTTGCTCGGATGTATCCATCACGTGCTTCACTTCCGCATACAGCCAAACTAGCTTCAGTGACCAGTTTTACGCCTCTCTCTACAGCTTGCATGTGACAGGGAAATTTTTCAATACAGATATCTATATTTTTATTCATAATTTTGTCCCATATTTCACTGTCACTATATTTTGAAGTGAATGGCGGCTCGAATATTTTTTCTGTTGTCCAGTCTATTAAATCATAATAATCGTTCGCTTCAAAATTTAATTTCGGGATCAAAAACTCTCTTACACTCTTCCCCTTTGCAGTTTTTCTGGCTTTGAGTACTCGTCTTAGTGCTAATTCTTTAACTTCTGGTCTTTCGTCTTGTAGCATCGCTAGTAAAATATTTTCCGAATGTGCGAAGAAAGAGTTCCGCTGTATTACTCTAAACGCAATTGTTTTAAGCTCATCTTTTAAATAGGAACATCTTTTTATCATGCTTAGAAGATGGTGCGGGCCGTATTTGCATGAAGGTTTCATTGTTATACTGAACCATGTTGGCGCATACACTTTAATCACAAACGTAGCAAGCTCGACCAGACTTTCAGATAGGTACTTGGTGGGCACATATAATTACAAAATTCTGTTTGCATGGGTTAGCCAACGAGGGTGGACGAGCTTTCCTGGTTGCTTATTAGCCAAGTCAGTTGTCACGTTACCTTGTGTAACAGCTTGACAAATATCCAAGAGATTTTTTTGGTCAGTGCTCAGAATTTTCACGTCAATCTCAGGTAACACTGTCTCAATCTTCTCATTCCACTACAGGTAAGTCTGCACAGTTCTGTAACTTCTTGCCGATGACTCCTGCGAACGTATTGGGACCTGACGTACTACCATCCAAAGTGTTGAAAAGATGACGCAGTGGCAATGTGTTTGCGTGCAACAAACATATAAGCCAATGTAAAGGTCGATTTAACTGTCTTTCAATCAATGTCATTGCTCCATTCTTAGAGCCTGTGTTGACAGCAGTTCCGTCACATCCAATGGCTACAATGGTTGATAGATCCTTAAAATGCAACTTTAGAAAGTTCATTATGTTATTTTGTATAGAAATAGCGGTTCCAGAAGGAGGCGTAACGTGGCAAATGTACTGCGAATCTGGCTCGGACAGCAAAACAATATGTTCTTCGGTAATTGTTTTTCTATGATACTTGTTACCATGTTTTTCTTGAACGAAGGACCTGTCTTTCCGGCCATCGAAGTATAAGCCGCTTATTTTATTATCATAACTCGCCAAGCTCGAACTTTGCAACTCTTCTCGGACTTTACTTCTGTCTATTACCTTTGAGGAATCTTGGTTAGAAATCAAGGCAAAATCTTGAAGAACTGCACTGGCAATGATTGATGCTGATCTGTCGGAGACACCAGTCCGATCACAAGCAGTGGCAAGATTTTCTAGTCGGTGCCTCATCTGCTTTGTTTGTATTTTTGATTTGGAGGACGATGAGATATCCGATGAAAGTATTGCAGAAAAGTCTGGGTCTTGGTTGCTGTCTGACAAGCTTCCACTACCTTCGGAAGTCTCTGACTCTGCAGTCAATGCCGTATCTGGTGAGGGACTTAAAGTTTGCTTAATTGACTGTTTATTTTTCTTCTCCAGTCTCAATTGCCTGCGCTCCAAAAGTTTGGTTGTTTCTATATTTATTAAACCAATATACATTTTACGGCTTTCCCTTTGATCTTGCAAGAATTCCAGCTCTCTCTTAGGGATTTTTGTTGAACATTTACAGAAATTGGCACGAATGCATTTGCACACAGCAATATCAAAGAGATTTCTCGTTGCATCTTCGTAAAATTCATTTTTATTTTTAGCTACTCGGCATTTCTTCATTTTCTTGTATTTCTGATAATATTGTATTATTCTGCTTAGAATTTGTTGTTGAGATATAATGGGAATAGAGGCTTTATTCCATAGCTTTGTTAAATCAGTTGTAATTATTTCACACACGTCTTTCACAGAAGGATCTTTCCCATTCATTTTCCACTTCAAGTCATATCTTATCCACAAATAATACTTTATTATATCTGAATATGTAGGTAACATATTGTCTTTTAGTTTTTCTGCGCTACCAAAGATAGGACACGACAAATCCTTTTTTGTTTTAGCCATTTTACTGACTGATTAAAATCGAAGTTTCCGCGATTATTTCAACCTGTGGTCCGCACGACTGACTTATTCAGACTAATTGTACTGTATCCGTGGCGGCATAACACAGTTAAAAGTTCGGTTAGGAGGAAGGGGGAGATATAAGTGTGATGTGCGACATGTGTGTAGTGCAAATAAATGTGTTGGCGACGTTAAAATGAACAAACGGATGTCGGAGGTGCCTGTCTACTGTGTCTACTTCAAATAATATCTCGCAAAAAAATCACTTTTAAAAAATAAAACTTTAGGTTCAGTGCGCCACCTGAAGATGAAATTAGAATTTGATAATATTTTAGGTACTTTCCTATGTACCACCGAGGCATCGAATGGTTATACAGGAAAAACCAAGTTTAAAAAAAAAATTCACTCCACCCTAATATACAGTGTTGAAATGCTTAATACAGTAAAAAAATCAATTTTGGTAATGTTAATACCAAATTAGAAAAGTAAGTATAATGAGTTTTTAAAGTTTTATATTTTCAACAAAATGTCGAAAAACTGATACCACAGGTAAAAATTTAAAAAGTTACAATTTTCTTAAAGAGAAGAGTCTGAAATATATTTCTGTGGTTTTAAGCATTTGTAGAATTTTAAGGGTTTTATAGCGTTGCTTCTAACCATCATCGCAAGCGAAAAACACTACCTTTGGTGGTGGTTTTATTGGTAAATATGACTTCAAAACTTACATTCCATCGGCGACAGACCTTTTTATCACTTTAAATATTCTACCAGACATATGCCACATTCAAAAAAAAATATATTCAAAAGCAATAATTAGGTTCTGAATGTATTAAACATATTGTGATGATTCTGTATTTTCCAATGCAAACCGCCAGAGGGTGCTGTTTCAGTGATTGCCAAATAAATTTATGAAACCTTTTTTTCTAAAAGTATTTGGTGACACTGAAATCTTGCTATGTTTAGCTACAGCTAAATGCTAATAATCTTTGTATAATAGAATTTCAGTAAATTCAAGTGTATATAATTACTACATTGCAAAAATCATGAGGGAAATAAGATTGAAATTTGTTAGAACCTATAGTGTAGTAGTATGTATGTAGAAGCAGAATAAACTGCCACAGATTGCTTATTCTATTGTAATAAACGTGCCACTACAAAAGATACGCTGAGACAAATCAATATCCAGGAATCTCTATGTTAAGGTCATAAAAATTTAATTGTCTATCTTTTCACACTTGATATTATCCAAGATTGCATGAGCAGCACAGCAGAAATGAACCAGATAAAGCTTTCCTGAGAAAGACACAGCTATTAATCATTCTGTGTGAATGTGTGTGTGTGTCTATATATATATATATATATATATATATATATATATATATATATATATATATATATATATATATATATATATATATATATATATACACAGGTGTACCAATCCTACGACAAAGTTTGATAACTCTTTATTATAGATATCAATTTTTTCTAAGCAAAAATGGTAGAGGTAACTAAGATGCACACTTTAAAATTATTTAGAGTTATACAGGGTGATTCATAATTCAGGTACGAATCAAACATATATATATATATATATATATATATATATATATATATATATATATATATATATATATATATATATATATTAATTGGAACCCCTATATATTACTATATTTTCGGATAACTCACATCTTCCCGATTTCTTTGTTTACATTATACAGCGTACTTTAAGAGATGGATCGTTTTGTGCTAAAGTCATACGTCTTTCAACTCTCTGTATATGAATACACATAGGAAAAAATTTATTATTGGCTGTTTGAGTTTTGGAATATGATGTAATATCATCCTCTGTCATTATTCATTTATGGAGTTGTAGTTTGTCTACAGGGCGATTTAAAACTCAGACCTTTTATTTTCTTAATCTAAATTGAACACCCTGTATTTTATATCATAAATGGAATCCTTTAATATTCTCCGGTACTTTTTGTTTAGGGTTCCCTATACCTAAATTCAG
Organism: Tillus elongatus; assembly: GCA_964006375.1. NCBI lineage: Eukaryota > Metazoa > Arthropoda > Insecta > Coleoptera > Cleridae > Tillus > Tillus elongatus. The sequence goes on along the minus strand of OZ023263.1, from coordinate 173,552,275 downwards.
TAATTGATGAGATATTTGAAGATATTCATTGAAATTCAAATTGTCAGATAAAAATATATAGGCTTTTGGAAAATCTGATGATTGTAAGTCAGTTTTCACTTTTATTGCTTGTTAAAGTATTTGTCACATGTAGTTTCTTTAAATTCTATCAGTGTAAAACAATTTATTGCATAATGAATAGTGACAATTTTTTGCCTTGAGAATTGACAGACATGATTTGAATACTAGAAAAATACAAGAAGAATTGTTTACTTGCCTGAAGAGTATATCACGAAATATATCCAGAGCGAAGGGAACCAAATAAAATGACTGTTAAAAGATCGATGAACTGTTTCCACCAGACAGGTTCAGTAAGTTATGAGAAAATGGAATTAACAAAAAGTTTGGGACGCAGCAAGTGCGTTCTGGAAGTGAATTTTCATTAAATGCTTCAAATTTGAATAACTCAGTTTTATATAAACTTAGAAAGTTGAATTTTGGTATGTAGGTTTCCATCAAAATTATCTGCCAATTATACTGGAAGAAGTTCTTCTCAAAATCCGGCAAGGCATGCAGAGTAAATGATGAGGTTTATTTAGGTTTCCTTCAAAATTATCTACCAATAATGCCGAAGGAAGTTCTTCTCAACATCCGGCAAGACACACAGCTTTTACACAATGGTGCACCTGTGCATCACACACATACTACTCTGGACCACTTAAATGATATATTCCCACAAAGGTGGATAGGCAGAGGAGGACATTACGATTGGCCAGCTCGCTCTTCTGACTTGAAAAAGTGGACTTCTTTTTGTGGGCCTATATTTTCTGACAATTTGACTTTCAATAAATATCTTTAAATATCTCATCCATTACTGAATTTGGGTATAGGGAACAAAAAGTTAAGGATAATAATAGAGGATTGTATTTATGATATAAAATACAGGTCTTCCCTTGAGATTAAGAGAGAAATAAGAGGTCTGTATTTTAAATTGCCCTGTTGACAAGCCATAACTCAGTAAAGGAATAACGACAGAGGATGATATTACATCATATTCCAAACCTCAAAACAGCCAATAAATAATATGTTTTTTGCGTTTCCTAAATCTTGAATATTATCATAATGCACTTTGTAAATTTTATTCTTCAGAGATCCCCATAGAAAGAAATCCAATATAGACAAGTCTGGGGACCTAGTGGGGCATCTTATAGGCCCATCGGTTCCCATTCATTGATTTGGAAAATTATTCTCCAGAAATTACCTCGGTAATAAGTACAATTTGGAGAACGCAATTCATCACAATCCAGTTTTTTGATCCAACGATCGTTTCGCTCACATAGTTAGCGTCATCAGTGATGACGCTAACTTTGTGAGCGAAACGATCGTCGGGTCAAAAAAAAACTGTATTGTGATGAATTGGGTTCTCCAAATTGTACTTACCAGTGCTCATCGCAGGTTCCAATCTTCACTTACACATTACCTCGCTATTTGAGAATTGTGTGCAGGAGCCGCATTCTGTTGAATATTAATTTCGTTTACATGCGCTAAAGGAACATCATCGAGCAATTCAGGTATAGCTGTCCCTAAAATGTCAACGAAGCGATTGGCTGTTTGGTGTTGGTTTTTCTGGGACCAAAATCTGCTATTGTGCCTATCAAGTATACCAGAATTACTAAAATGAGCTTCGCAGCATTGAAAGACATCATTTTAACACAAAACAATCCATATGTCCTAAAGTACCCTGTATAATATAATAAAAACTTATAAGAGATGAATAGGGAAGATGTGAGTTATCTGAAAATATAATATACAGGGGTTCCAATTAAAAAAAGAAAACATGTTTGATTCGTATCTGAATTATGAATCATCCTGTATAACTGAATATTGCGCATCTTGGCTCCCTGTATTACTTTTGCTCAGAAAAAAATTGATATCTGTAATACAAAGGGAGTTATTAAACTTTGTCGTAGGGTTGGTACACCCTGCATATAAATTTTATTATGTTCACATTAATCGTGTTTTTCAATTGTCCATGTTGCCGATCCCCCCATTAGCTTGGAGAGTATATTGTACTATAATCTTTTTGCGTCACATCATGACTAATTGAACACCTAGCAAAACTGAATATAACGAATTGTTTATTCAGAATGCTGACTCAAAATTATTATTAGATTTTCCAATTTGGGTGCAAGACTGAACTCAAAAGCAGTTGGGAGATGTCACTGTGGGGTTCTGCGTAAAAAAGAAATGCTTTGATAAAACAAATCTTTGAGGCACAGTCACATATTCAGAATTTATTTAACGAATCTTCTTTCCTTGTTTCAGTTTGTGAATTGCTTGCTTCAGATAACGTAAACCTGGACCAATCAGGTGCAAGATACTTCTGTGAAATGGCCCAATCATTTGATCCTCAAAATCCAGCTGTTTACAGCTTGAAAGAACGCATAATTGTGACAGAAAACAAGAACCCGACTGAGGTTTCCAACTTGTTGTTAAAAGAACTTGAAGATCGCCCCACTGACGTTAACTTACGAGTCCGACTAATCAAACACTTCCTTCAATACAACATGATTAGGGAGGCCTATAAGCATGTGTCTGACATCGAGAATAAGAATTTGTCAATTTTTCATAAAAATATTACTTGGTATGAAGTTGTGGCAGAGGTACTTTTGAGATACCAGAGAGATACTAGCTTGAGCCCTTCTCTTAATTGGGAATTTTGGTTTTTGTCTGTGTCAGTATTGGATAGATTAGTAACTTTGAGCTTGGATGAACGAACCGATAATATTAAAATCTGTTCAGAATATATTACCACAGTTTTTAATTTTGACCAGACGTTATCAAAAGCATCCCTGAATATAGATTCATGTCCAGATCGCCAGCTAGCACAGGAATTCCTTAATCATTATTTTGGCCAGCTATGTTTTCACTTAGTCACTTTGGTGTTTAAACAAGCCAAGAAGGACCTCATGAAATTCAAAGATGCAAGTAATATTACCTTACCTGTTCTTTTTGCTGCCTACCATACTCAGCCAGTAGATCTTCAAGCATTGTGGGTGAGTCATACAACAGAAAGTAGAAGAAATTTAGCTCAAAGATGGCACAAAGAAGCATCTTTTCGTTGTTCCCAAGTGGGACATATTCTTTTAGCTGCAGCTAAAGATAGAAAATCAACAATAATTGACAAAGCCTCACAGTACTCGACTGGCAATTGGAGAGAGCATCTATTCAAAAAGGTCTTCATAACTAGAGATCAACAAAGTAAAATGAACACCAGTTATTTTGTTGTATGTACTCAATTAATTGAACCTACCCTTAAGTTACCTGATACGGTTGACTTATTAACATATGACGCTGGTGCGCAATTGATGTACCCCGATTCTTTACATCATCATATCTGGATTGCCATGAATCACAAACTTAGTGATTTGCCAATAACTGCTTTTGAAGGACTGCAGTATTCTGTGAAAAATCTGAATAACTGTGCTGCAGAGAGCTTATCCGTCCTTGATGTACAAGCTTTTATATATTGTGCAACTTTGTGTACCCAGAGTCAGTTAGCTCATGCAAAAAATCTTGTTTATTATAATTCAGATCAACCACTAGTCTTGCCAGCTGCTATCACAGAACAACTGGGCACAAATAATCAAGCAAAATTCATCTCAGCTGCTTCCAAGTTGCACAAGAAAGACTTCTGCTCTGATTTCGGTGAACTAAGGTTATTGATAATCAAAGGAATTGAGGTGGTGAGATGTGTAGGACACCATGGGTTAGATGCAAAACTCTTGGTTTTGTTGGCAAATATTTTTGAAGACCGATCCAAAAAATCGAACAAGCAGTCTGAAATTGAATTTAACGATGCTAGAGCTGAAATGTATTGGAAGACAGCACTGCCGATTTTAGAGAAACTAAAAAACAACCAAGCCGTTTCATATTCTCCCAATCGTTGGTTTGAATACAAATCAAAAGAAATGTCAATGAATGAGATACTGAATCATATAGAAAAAGGAAAGCTTTTTAGTGCAGTGCAACTGATGAAGAAGAAGGACTTTGACAAGGCTTTACAGATATTCGAAGGACTTAGGGATCCGTATGCGAGTTTTTATCAAGCTCAGATATATAAACAGATGGCAGACCAAATTACAAGTCATAGCAAAGAAAATGTGACATCTGAAATGAGAAGTCAACACATTATTGTACTTTCTAGGGCTCGCGATTGCTTGTACCTAACTTTGGATAGATTGAGAGAACCTTCTGTTGATAGAAACCATCCATTGAATTCACAGTTAGGCACAGAAATCGAAAGCATTGAGAGGCAATTGTCTAGAATTGATCCAGATTGTGTTAACCGTAATGAATGTGATGGTATGTCGGATGAAAATGTTTCTTCAAATGATAGCGCAGGTGATCATTATGTAACTGGTTTCCTACATCAGAGTAACTATCTGAGTAATACTCTGCCTCATCGACTTGACAGTCACAATATTCATTCAACACCATTACATGCCAATTTATCCCGCAGGGAAGCAAGACCTAGCCCTGAAAGACTCGATGCCCAACTTAGACAGTTGGCTGCTTCAAAGGATGCTTCGATAAATCACATACTAGAACAGAACAAGCTCATGGTAGAATCACATAAATGTTTGGTAGAAGAATTGAGAAGTTTCAAAGATGCAGTGTACAATTTGACATCTACTGTAGATGAACTCAAAACAATCAAACATAGTTTTCAAGAACTGACAGATATTAAGAAGTCCATCGATGAGTTGAAGACTTCAGTAGATGATTTACAGAGTTTCAAGAACGTCACAGATCTAGTTTACGAGATGAAGAAGGAGATTGCTGAGCTAAGGAAGGATTCCACAAAACAGCCAAATCAACTAAGTGATGAGGATCTTTGTATTTTGGATGGGGAATATGCTGGAGATTACAATATTGGTTCACAAATACCATCTGCTTATAACCCTGCTTTGTATCCCAATTATCAAGGGAGGTTACCTGCTCCAGGTGCCCTGCCTTATGGTGGACTTTATCCCGGAATGTACTCACCAATGGCTGCTTATGCATATGGAGGTCTTGGTTTGCCACAGCCAGGTTGGTATTTGCATTAGGTTTAGATTTTACTTACTTTTCTGCCAAATATACAGGAGTCCCACTTTTAACCACTTGCAGGCTGCGGTTTCATGGACGACAATGGTGCTCACACGGTAAAATTTGCAAGTGGTCGTCTAGCAGATGTTTAGTGTCGTTGTTTTCGTGTCCATGTTTTGGTGTCCATGTTATGTTAAATATTTTTTAATCACCTTAGGTACATCTCAATAGATTCATGTCCATTTCACATTTATAAATATGTTTTAATGTTTAGCGCCTAGTTTTGGTACTTTTTGGTGACAATAATAATAATAATAAACTATTCAAAATTAGCTCAGCATGCTTATAAAAAGTTACTGAATCTAAAACGAATGTGTGTCAAAAGAAAGAAAAAAAAACACCCACACAGAATAAAATACATACAGTAGAACTTCGATTATCCGAACGCCAGCTACCGGATCACTGGTCATCATCGGAATAGATGGCCTTGTATTTTGTGATGGAAAGTGATTTTGTGGTTTTATGTAGGCTAGATGATATTATTTGACACGAATTCAGTTTAAATCGGACAAAAAACAAGACATAATGATACCATTCTTAAGTGGGACACACTGTATCTCCTAAGTAATAATAACAAAAACACTTGTTAAAAATTTTACAGGAGATAGTTTATTAAGTTCAGACTTATAATATACCTAAGTATAATTTATCTAGTGATCATCACGAATGGTTATGAGACCAAAATACTGTCTGACCTTAAAAACTATGTGCTGTGAAGAAACAAGATGCTTCATCGAGAGCCAAGTGAAAATTCACTTTACCTAATGGTTTTTAATTTTCAGGTCCGTTGCCATTTAGTCCAGAACAACAAATTGCCGCAGAACTGAGAGGAATATCTTTAAGTCAAGTTCAACTGCCAGGGACTTATGGCCAACAGAATCAGGCTCTGGTTCAGACTTTAACCCAACCTGTTATCCCACCTACATCTTTGGGCATTAGCATTTTGGGCAATAACCAGCCTTTAGTGACGCAAGTGTCTACACAAGCCAACTTATTCCAAAAGAGCCCGTTAGTGACATCAACTATTGCAACTCCATCAAGTATCTTTCAGATTGCGACATCCACAACATCAAGCTCTTCAATCATTAGCAATACATTAAGCAACAAAGCACCACCTGTCAATGTTGTTATAACAACATCTGATCCTTTGCCAAGCACTCTAACTCCGATTCCGCAGAAACCATTATCTGTGACCATTCCACCACAGCATTTAAAAGGAAATCTTCCTCCAAAGTCACAGCCACACATCTACCAGATTCCCATGCCTGTAACCAGTTTGAGCACCGCTTCTACTCCTTCTGTTTTAAGCCAACCAGCACCACAAGCTAGTACTCACACTTTGTTGTCTAATGTGGCGCCACCTGTTTATTCAGCTCTGGCAGAGAAGAGTCCTCCCAAGAATCTAACACTTGGGCTACAGATTAATAAATCACTTGACAAAACTTTCAATAATTCAAAAGCTGATATTTCGGATGCTGATAAGAGTAATATATCTGTGAGTTCTGTGGAAGAACAAGATCCTTGTCCCGATTTTAAACCAATCATTCCTTTGCCTGAAGAAGTTCCACTCAATACAGGAGAAGAAAACGAGGAGGTCCTGTTTTCAGAAAGAGCAAAATTATTTAGACACGTGGTTGTGCATGACACAAAAGAATGGAAGGATCGTGGAGTTGGTGTTCTAAAAATACTCAGAAATGACAATACTGGAAAGGTCAGGATACTGATGAGGCGAGATCAGGTACACAAGATCTGTGCCAATCATTTCTTGACCAAGGAAATGAAATTGAGCCAAATGCCCAACAATGATAGAGCTTACATGTGGGCAGCTCAGGACTTTGCAGATGAACAGTTGGTACCTGAAACACTTTGTGTTCGTTTTAAGACACCTGAAGAAGCTAAAAGATTCTTTGATACATTTGAGAATGCTAAAAAAAATCTAAAGGATAGTGGTGCCCTTAAGAAGCTTACCAAGGATGACAATTCTGCTCCAGCTAATACTTCAAAGACTGAGGAAAGTAAACCTCTAGATTTAAGATATTCGGCACCATCATTGGGAGGGTTTGTTTTCACCAGCACTCCTACGTTTGAGCCGAAACCTGATCCAAAAATTGAAACGAAGATTTCTTCAGAAAAAGAACCTATTAAAACAAGCCCTTTCTCCGCATTCACATTTGGTAACAAGACACAACAATCAAAAACAAATTTGTTTGCCAATTTACAACTCACAACAGTCAAGTCTGATTCAACTTCCAGTCTTATCGCAACACCAGAAAAAGTCAAATCAACCTCCAAATCAGAAATCAAAGCAGCCGAATCACCAGATGGAGCAGATGATTCTCATACAGATGACTATGAACCTAACACTGAGTTTAAACCAGTTGTACCGTTACCAGAATTAGTGGAAGTAAAAACAGGTGAAGAAAATGCAGATGTTTTGTTTGAATGCAGAGCTAAACTTCTTAGGTTTGATGTATGTGGTCAAACCAAGGAATGGAAAGAAAGGGGCATAGGTGTGATGAAAATTCTTAAAGAAAATACGCTTCGCTTGGTTATGCGAAGGGAACAGGTCCATAAAGTTTGCTGTAATCATCAAGTGCTGAAGAATATGGTGTTCCAAAAAATGTCGAATAACCCCAAGGCAGTTACATGGGGTGCTAAAGATTTCTCAGAGGGTGTTGTTATTTCTGAGACTTTTGCTCTCCGTTTCAAAGAACCAGAACAGGCTGACAAATTCCTTAAAACAATAACTGATGTGCAGGCCACCATGAATGAAAACAGTTACATTGGTGGTGATAAGTTTGCAAAAGCTGATAAACATGTAAAGATTGATAGTGCATCTAATAAAACTGATCTAAATACATCAGGTAGTAAAACCGGTTTTGGAGACAAGTTCAAAATTGCCAAAGGCAGCTGGGAGTGCAAAACTTGCTATATTGTAAATGAAGCAAAACTGAACCACTGCAGTGCTTGTGATTCACCTAAGAATAACACAATTCCACCTAAAACAACTATATCAGAGTCATCAGGCATGAATTTCTCATTTGGTGTGCCATTGGGTTCTAAAGAAGGATTTACACCTATTAAAGAACCCAACAAACCTTCAGGTTTGCCTACGCTACCTTTTAGCTGCTTATCAAATTCTGTAACCATTACACCTATAGCAAAATCGACTGAAAAGGCGGGTGGTTTTGGAGATAGGTTCAAACCCCCAGAAGGTTCTTGGGAATGTAAAATATGTTTCGTCAGAAACAAATCAGATCTTTTGTATTGTGTTTCTTGTGAAAGTCCTAAAGATGATACCATACCAGCCAAGGAAACCTCCAATAGAGGTGTGAACTTGGATACTGGTGGCCAGAAATTTACGTTTGGTATTCCTTCAGCTAAAGCCTCGCCTGCTGCAAGTTCTGTCGGGGCCACTGCTCCAAAAACCACCTTTACTTTTGGACAGCCATCTACGACTGTGTCTGCACAGTTTGTTTTTGGGGCTAAAACAGAAACTCCTCCATTTTCCTTTGTTAAGTCTGTGGCACCACAGTCACCTGCTACATCAATTGTTCAAACTACAGCACCTGTGGCAAATGCAGCTCCTGTTAAAGAGTCAGGTGGAAGTGGTGAAAAATTCATATTTGGATCTCCCCAAAAACATGATTTTGGTTTCACCCCTAAATCTCCAAGACGTGTGAGTACAGGGCAAGGCGATGAGGAATCTGATGGTAGTTATGTGGAGGAAGAAGCAGATAATATTTACTTTAAGCCGGTGATTCCCTTGCCTGAAAAGGTTGAAATTAAAACAGGAGAAGAACAAGAAGAAGTGCTGTATTGTCATAGGGCCAAGTTGTTCAGATATGTGTCTGGAGAATGGAAAGAAAGAGGATTAGGTGACATAAAGATCCTAAAGAACTCTGATAGTGCAAGGTTGAGGTAAGAAAATATATTGGTTTTGGTTAGTTTTAGATTAATGAAAAATCAATAAATACAATATTAATTTAGATATTCTATTTATAATGTTCCTAATGTTATTTTTCTTTTAATACCACAAAGCAAATTTAGGTTGCTTAGTATGGCTATCTTGGAAAGATTATAAAGTCTGTCAAATAACAAAAAAGCTACTCACTTTTGAGACCTTTAAAGAAATTTTGTCAAAGCGATAGTGGCATCCGTTCCTGAAATTTTAAAACACTGAAAATGTCTATTTTTTCATTTAATCATAGCTGACACATTTTTGAAAATATTTATTTGAAATATTCTGCAAGAAAGGCTATTTTTAGATATAAAGATTTAAAATATGACCTCAAAATTTACACAGGTTTATTCATTTCTAAAGATAGATACTTGACAGTAATCAAAAACACTGCCGATATCATTTATGTAAAATAGGAATATAACTGGGCCCGGTATACAGGTGCGCCAAGTATTCCTCTATCTTTTTTATTTTAAGAGATACAAGGTCTGTTAAATTAGAGAAAAGTTGAGCAATTATAAGCCTATTGAAATGACATTTAAAAATTGGAAAACATCCAGTGGTTTTCAAAATATTTAAAAAAATCTCTGGACGCAGCAAGTGCGTTATGGTAGCGAATTTTCTTTAAAATATCTTATAGCAAATGTCTTTCTTTGATGAAAGCAGGCATCAAACTTGGTTGCCTATATAGTAGAAACAATATATCATATTTCATCGAAATAAATTTATTGTTTGAAAATATATAAACATTTTTCAAAAGTCTGGATGCAACAAATGTGTTATGGAAGTGAATTTCCATAAAAATGTTTTTAATAGCAAATGCAAGCAGGGATCAATCTGATTATCGGTATAGCCTATGTGGTAGAAACAATGTACTATATTTTATCCAAATTACTTATGGTTTGAAAATATACAATATTTTACGAAATGTGTTTGGGAATGATGAGTCGTCCTTTTTTACAGCTGATTTGTTTAATAGACATAACAAACATCATTGGGCTACAGAAAATCCACATATGGTAAAGCAAATAAAAAACAAGGACGTAAAACTCTCAATGTGTGATGTGGGATACACCAAAACAAAATAATTGCGCCATTTTTTTTACATACAAATCTCACAGGTGTAGTTTATCTCCATTTGCTACCAGAGCAAGTTGAGGAATATTTGGATGACTTGCCAGTTATTCTAAATTTAAGAGCAATCTGGCAGCAAGACGGAGCTCTCCCACATAACGTTTGACTTGTGACGAACTACTTAAATAAAAAATATGACCTCTGGATAGGAGAAAATGGTCCCATCCATTGGCCGCCTAAAAGCCCCGATTTAAATCTGATAGATTTTTTCTTGGGGTGCCCTCAAGAACAATATTTATAGTGAAGAACTGTCGGGAGACACTGCAATTAAAACAGCTTATATGACGAGAAATAAATCCTTTTATCGAAAATGCAGCGGTATTTGAAGATGTGCGATCAAATTTTTTACGGCGATGTTTCAAATGCTTAGAAAACCGGAAGTTATGTAGAAGATACAGTGTAAATCTTTATATTATTTTCTAATTTTTGTAAGTTTGATACTTTTATTTTATTTGTTTCCTTGCGTATGGTTTCGTTATATATTTTGTTGTGACAATCATTGAATAGATATCTTAACTAGTTTTGTATAATAATTAACTAATCATTGACAAATCATATTTTTAGGATAAACTAATAGTTTGACGTTTGTATACAAAATTAAAATTTTGTTTCCAGAGGCTACTTCGTATATTATTGGGTAATACGTAAACAGATTTGTCGTTTTACAAATTTCATCATAACTTAAAAACTGCTTATCCAAATGTGCTATAACTATATATTTTTGTATCAGAAAAAATCGACAAATTATAATATGTAAAAAATACAGGGTGTTCCATTTAAAAATAATATATTTTTTGTTCCACCTCGTACATTTTTCAAAATTATTGAAAAGTGATAGCAGATTCAGAAACTACGTTAAAAATTGTTCAAAATAAGTTTTTGAACGAATCAATTTGCCCAGAAATAATGAAAATAGAAGGGGGTTATCATTTATAATACTCACCCTGTACAACAGTTTCAATTTGTTTGCTACCACATTAAGGTCTCCTATTATAATTATCTCATCCCGTTTTCCAACTTTCTTTTAGTGAATTTTCTTTAAAAAAATTCACTAATGAGGAGATCCCGACTTTTGAATTGTGAAAAAATTTCTTCAAATGAGCGCTAATTAGGCCCCCCAGAAAACATATCCGGGGTCAGTTTCAATTTTATATATATATATATATATATATATATATATATATATATATATATATATATATCACACCGATAAAAATTCCTTTTGCAAATGGCTTGGACGAGTTCGTTATCCAGGAAAATCTGCCCAGGTTTTCTTGGAAAATTTTGTGTTTTCTTTCGAAAAAAATTTATATCCGGAATTAACAAAGTAAGGGCAACCAAATTTGGTACGTAGGTTTATATCCTTATAGGTAAGTCACCTACCACCTAGCTACGTAGGTCAAAAGACAAAAAAGTTATAGGCATTTAAAGAAAAATAAATTGGGGTTTTCCTCAAAACGTCAAAGTAGCGATTTAAAATGTCAAGATTGGCAACATTTAGGCAAATAACTTGAATCTAATACGGGCTATGGAAAGAAAATGTCTCAAGAAGGATGTTTTACAAACCCTAAAGTCTTAGTTTCAACCGTCATTGTCCTTCATTTTACTAAAATGTTTGCAGAAAATTCATTTCAAATAGACCCTTTCTCTGATGCTTGGCAGTAGCGTTAGCTATAGAGTTTATTGTTTAATGGTATATAATTTTTGTCGAATTTTCGTAAAAAATCAATAAAGCTCAATATATCCGTTATTATATAAGATATGAAAAAAATTTGTATATATTAATTATAGGGTGTCTTGAGCTACATCTTAAAATAATATTTCTACAATCACAGGGTGGCCCATAAGTCGTTGGTGATACAAATTTCCTTTTTTTTTAAATCAAATACGCCTTATGTTATTGCATTTTTGCATTTTCCATCGAAATATAATGCATGTTTGTACGTAAAGAAATTCTGGACGCAGCAAGTGCGTTATGGTAGCGAATTTTGATCAAATGTTTCATATTTGAACAGCTCAAATTGCTATTAACCTATAAGGTTGACCAAGAAACGTGTATTTTCGGGAACACTTTAAGTTTACTTTTGGAAATTTTTGTACATTTTCACACAATAAAGTTATTTTGACGAAACATGGCACCTTGTTTTTACTATATAGGTTATACTGGTAACCAAATTTGATGCCTGCTTTCTTAAAAAACACATATTTGTTATTAAAAATATTTTTATGAAAATTCACTACCATAACGCACTTGCTGCGTCCAGAGTTTTTTTGATATTAAAGTACATACACTTCCCTTCATGGGTTGTGATGTTAGAAAGTACACTTTATCATGTTACTCTGGGGCTTTGCTTTAATTGTATAACACTTATTATTTTTTTGAAGTTGTTGTATACTGTCACCAACAAAAATAACAAGTGTCATTTTAGACAGACATGTATTATCTTTACTACATTTTAATTTTTATCTTTGTATTATCAGTGATTTTCAATGCTCGATTGTTCTATATATTGTATTTTACAGAGTTGTGATGAGAAGAGAGCAAATTTTGAAGATATGTCTGAACCATGCACTAACTTCTGATATCGACTACCTGCCCAAAGATGAAAAAACTTGGTTGTTCTCTGCCCCTGATTTCTCAGAAGGCGAGATCAACCATCAGCAATTCTGTGTGAGATTTAAGAGTGCTGAGGTCGCTCAGGATTTCAAAAAGGCTGTGAATGATGCACTTTCTAGTGCTACTAGTGATTTTAGTTCTGTTGTAGGTAAGAAGTCATTTTACTGTGATAATACCATTTATAATAATTTTGTGTTGTGTTCGAGTTTTATTGCATTTGGGCTACTAGTTTCTTTTGCTGTCTATAAACGTGCTAATTCCGATTAACTTAAGATAATATTAATTGTATACACTAGAGACTTGTTATTCTGAGTAAATGGAAAAATTTAACTTTGATGACTGGAAACTTGAAAGATAAAGATGTATCCATATGAAATGTGCATCAATCCAATCAATAATGTAATCAAGTCTATCTAGTTTTTGGTTTAATGTCTTAAATGCTTTACATATCACATTCTAATTGCTGTTAAGTTCGGAGAGGCCTCAACAATTATGGATATGAGAAATGATAAGTTCTAGTAATAAGCCATGTTTAAGATTGTTTATTGAATCTTGTCGAACAGCAGCCACCTCTTGCCTTTGCTCTCACCACTTTGGTGGCTTGTGGTGAAGAGCGAGAGGGAAAGGTCTATACAGAAAGAGAAAGAATGAGAAATTGCATGGTTCGGAATCAGAAATTGTGTGAGGATGAGAACAATAAAAAGGATTCGAATCTCAATATAAATCATCCTATAATCTGATTAAGAATGAAAGATCGGAACTCGGATCCTCACGCTCTCAACGCTTTGCTACCGTGTCGTTAGGTCGGAAAGAATATAAATATTATTTTCTTTACAAAAGTGTCAGTTTATATATATATATATATATATATATATATATATATATATATATATATATGCTTGGTTCTCGGGTTAAACCGCATCTAGAATTTATGGAAACTCGACGTTTCGGCTCCTGTTTTGGAGCCATTTTCAAGAGGTAAAGGAAATATGTAAGGACACTCTAAGGCCTCAATCTGCCTACTCCTTAGAGTGATGGACAAATATTGGTAAAGGAAATATGTAAGGACACTCTAAGGCCTCAATCTGCCTACTCCTTTACCCACCTTTGTCCACCACTCTAAGGAGTAGGCAGATTGAGGCCTTAGAGTGTCCTTACATATTTCCTTTACCTCTTGAAAATGGCTCCAAAACAGGAGCCGAATCGTCAAGTTTCCATAAATTCTGGACGCGGTTTAACCCGAGAACCAAGCATGTCTCACATTAAAGACCGCGGAAATCTTTCTGAACATTTAATTCGCCTCTACGGGGAGGAACTTTTATCTTATACCAAAATTTTCAGCAAACTCCTTATCCACAAATCCCGTCTCCTTTGTGACCTCACCTTTCTAAAAGCCTGCCGTGATCATCACGTGGTCCCAAAATCTTTTCAACTTAAACATCACACCAAATCACATAACGTCTCCAACATTTTAAAACGAACAGGCTTTGCTCTCCTTAGAAATTCCATTCACGAGACAAGACGACAACTTAACACTACCAACACACTGCTTTACGACACGTACATAAAAATACACACATACAAAATACACCCTACACTTTGGGACACTCTAGACAGACTCTCACATAGTAAATCAGAACATGTTACACAACAAAAGACAGACGTACAAAAAAAAAATTACAGCATCTTCTAGACAACAAAAATCTCACACAACACACACATAATGCCAATCCTACTATAGTAGTTCACAACCTTTCAAATTCCACCATAAGTGACGTCGCCATCAAAGTCCTATCTAAAGGTTTTAATTTTGCACCAACCCCTAAATTCAATAGAAAAGATAATTTCTCAATCAGAAGATGCCATAACACACTTACCGACGACGAGCTGAAATTACGAGACAAGAGATTGCCAGGATATTACGTTCTGCCAAACCTTCACCTTCCAACCTTTCTCCTCACGAACGACAGTCAATCAGAGACCTAAACCGAAACACAGAAATTATAATCCTACCAGCAGACAAAGGCAACGCTACAGTCATACTTGACAAAACAGACTATATACAAAAGATGGACAATATACTAAACAACACAGACTACAAACAAATCCCTAACGACCCTACAACTTATCTCGAAAAGAAAACCAAAACTATCATCAACAACTCCCAACTCAATCCTGACCTCAAAAAAGAACTAATCCCTCGCGAAAAATCATCTCGCATCCCTAGAAAATATGGTCTCCCGAAAATCCATAAGCCTGATATTCCCCTTCGCCCTATCGTAAGTGCCCATCGTTCACCCACACAAAAACTTGCAAAACATCTAGCCAAAACTCTCCAACCATTAGTAGAAAACGCTACATCCTATCTCAAAAACTCCACCCATCTCATTGACCTTCTTTAAAACAACACCATTTCTCAAAACGACATCATAGTTAGCTTTGATATAGTTTCCTTATTCACCAATATACCTCTATCTGAAACCCTTGACATTCTCAAAAATAAACACAAAATTTCCCACGATACCTTAGCTCTTGTAGAACACTGCACATCTAACACTTATTTCCTTTTTCAAAACAAATTTTACAAACGAGTTCGAGGTGCTCCAATGGGTTCACCCCTCTCTCCTGCATTGGCCAACATTTTCATGGAAAACTTCGAGACACAAGCCCTCAATTAATCCCAACTTAAACCAACCTGTTGGTTAAGATACGTTGACGACATTTTCGCTGTCTGGCCACACGGCAAGGAATCTCTAGACGAATTCCTTTCTTACCTAAATAATATCAACCCCCAAATCCAGTTCACCATGGGAATGGAAAATAATTTTTCTTTGCCTTTCTTAGATTTACGCATCACTAAAAACCCAGTCAGAGGATTTTCTTACACTCTCTACCGAAAACCAACCCACACAAATCGTTATCTTAATGCCCAATCTCACCATCACCCATCGCAACTAAATTCTGTGGTTCGAACATTAGTAACACGATCCCTTAGACTAACTGACAACAACAACAAACAGACAGAATTAAACTTTTTAAGACAGACATTGCTAAAAAACGGATACGACAACAACCACAAACATTAAAAACGCACAAACATTAAAAACGCACAACAACAAACCACTACACCACAACAAGAACAAACAGCGTCCACACAAAAACACACAGCGTTTTTACCATACATTAAAGGTGTCACTGACAAAATCAGCTGAATTTTCAGAACCCATAATATCTAAACCGTATTCACAACAGACCAAAAACTGTCAAATCTTATAAAAACTCCCAAGGATACGATTCCAAACGAATCCCACGGAGTTAGAACTTACGTAGGACAAACAAACAGATGCATCCACAATAGAATATATTAACACACCCTCGCAGTTAGAAAATCCGACCCCTCATCGGCACTGGCCATGCATCATATTCATACAGGGCACAAAATAGACTTCGATAATGCCAAAACAATGGCACCGGTTTACAATTTCAAAACGAGAATTATCCACGAAGCAATCGAGATTGAAAAACGTCCTGATTGTTAAATAAGAGAGATGATGGTCTTGGAAACCTATTATATCTTCTTTACAAACACACAAAAACTAAATATATTCCAAAGACAATTTTATTGCATCATTATCTGCCTCAACAAATGCCGGTGACCTCCTTAATCCTCCTCTAAATACCATGACCAAAGCCCCCCACTTAATTGACGGTGACCCCACTACTTTCACTGATGATGAAACAGGTAGACGGAACGACATATATAAGACAAGACTTGCAACGAACTGCCAGATCTCTCTGAGGCCTAGGGTTGAACACACTGAGACCTCACAGACGATCTCCGGCGAGATTTGGGGAGTAGGCAGATTGAGGCCCCGTATTCGAGCTACAACAACCCAACCTACCTTTATCCACCGCTCTAAGGAGTAGGCAGATTGAGGCCTTAGAGTGTCCTTACATATTTCCTTTACCTACCTTTGTCCACCACTCTAAGGAGTAGGCAGATTGAAGCCTTAGAGTTTCCTTACATATTACCTTTGTCCACCACTCTAAGGAATAGGCAGATTGAGGCCTTAGCGTGTTCTTACATATTTCCTTTACCCACCTTTGTCCACCACTCTAAGGAGTAGGCAGATTGAGGCCTTAGAGTGTCCTTACATATTTCCTTTACCCACCTTTGTCCATCTCTCTAAGGAGTAGACAGATTGAGGCCTTAGAGTGTCCTTACATATTTCCTTTACCTCTTGAAAATGGCTCTAAAACAGGAGCCGAAACGTCGAGTTTCCATAAATTCTGGACGCGGTTTAACCCGAGAACCAAGCATGTCTCACATTAAAGACTGCCGAAATCTTTCTGATATATATATATATATATATATATATATATATATATATATATATATATATATATATATATATATATATATATATATATAATAATGCCACCTTAGTTAAGAAACATACATACCTGTGACTGTCCCAGTTTGTACAAATTGTAAAATGTTTACAGTATTATTTAAAAAACTGAATGTGAGTCAGGCTAGTCCAGTGGTTTTTTTATTGTTTTCTCGTATATATTTTTTAATAAATGAAATCAATTGAATAGTTTTATTTATTTCACTAACCTTAGGTAAGCACTGAAATAAAATGTCTTCTGTTTGGTCTTGTTCTAGGTAAACAGAATGAGACTGCAGGAGACGATTCTGACATTGAGTTTGTTTCTGAAACTAAAGTTACATCTGATGAAGAAAAAGAAGCTATTAAGCTTGGCCTGCCTCCAAAATTCATGTCATATCGACAGTTGCCAGATTGTGATTGTGAGCAGTGTCAAAAAGATTCTGTCTATCTTGGTGAAGCATCTCATGTTGTGAAACCGAGTAAAGAAAGTCTAAATGTGAAAACATTTAAGGAAGGTACTGTAAAACCTTTTGAACCAAGCAAACCTGCTAAAGGAAGCACATCTACTAATACAGCGAGTGGTAATACTTCAGTGTTTGGCTCACCATTTTCAAACCTAAGCACACCATCGAGTGCTGGTTCTGTTTTTGGTACTCCGAAAGAACAGTCTTTCAGTTTTATTTCGGCACCCAGAAAGAGTACCACAACTGACTCGCCTAAACTAAAAGAATTGCTTATAAAACCACCCAGCTTGAATGTTTCAAAAACTGAGGCTGAACCAATCAAGTCTTCTCCATTTTCATGTGTAAGTTTTGGAACTTCAACTTCCACAACAAAAAATATATTTAGTACCCCAACAACTACAACTATATCAGGCAGTTTGTTTGGAAACAAACCCACACAAAGCATATTTGCATCACCTGCTACCGAAACACAAACAAGTAATGCTTTTAATAAATTTTCCTTTACTACAACAAACCCAGTAGCTTCTGTAACAGGTACAACAACCGGCAACATATTTAGCACTACTTCTTCAATATTTAACACAGCACCATCTACTGGACTGTTTGGAAGCTCCACCACATCTACAACATCCACTACAACTATGACGTCTTCAGTGTTTGGTTCTTCGACCAACAGTATTTTTGGTACCACAGCAAATATTTTTAGCACTACTGATCCATCAAAAGCTAGCTATAGTTTTGGAAAACCGTCTGGAAATGTGTTTGGAGAAAGTAGCCCCATATTTGGAGGTGGAGCAGTGTTTGGTCAAAGTAAAGATGGAAATTCAGCGACACCACTCTTTGGTGCTACTCCGTTAACAACTTCAATATTTGGAGGTCTCTCTCAACATGATCAAAATAAACAGAACATTTCTGCCAAAGATGCCCTACAAAAAAACGTACCTACTTTTAGTTTATTTGCAAAAGATGCTAATCAAAAAGACATTCCCACATTCGGTTCTCTAGCAATAGATAGACAACAAAAAGACGTGCCAACATTTGGTTCACTTGCTAAAGATACTCAGCAAAAGGATGTGCCAACATTTGGTTCACTTTCGAAAGATGCCCAACAAAAGGACATACAAACATTTGATTCCCTTGCAAAAGGCAAGCCCTCATTGGCACCCGTAGGCTCCGAAGTTAAGCAAAAGGGCTTGTCTAAAGCTAAAGACGATGAGATTGTACTGAAATGTGATACAAATCTTAGTTTTGCCAGTTTAGCTGCTAATACATCTGAAGATGCTGCACCAGCTTTTGTTAAAAATACTAATGGTAAGTAATGTGTTTTATTCTCTCTAACTAAAACTGTTAGTTTCTGTATACACAGTGTGGCAATTTGAAAACTTGCATTTGCTATCACTGTAGAATCGAATAAGTTATGAAATTTTTTTTGTAATGCAGATTAATTCTCGGCTGTATTGACCATTGAGCATTTTACTGATGACCAGATAAACGCAGCTCCTAAGAAAGTCAATCACTCTAGTCTTATAAATAGACAACATTACTTCGGTTTCAGTAACCAATTGATAAAAACCTTAGGGTCTTATTTGACCGGTCGGAAACAATTCATTAAGATTTGAGGCTTAAATCTGAACCTTATGACACACCATCTGGGGTCCACCAGGGGTCCATTTTGGGCCCTCTTTCTCTTTAATATTTTTATTGACCAAGTGTCACATATTAGATGCCTCTTATCTTATTTACACTGATGGCATCAAAATGTATTCAGAAGTTAGAGGTGTCGACAGCTATATAAATATACAGGGCAATTTTTTTGAAGTTTTCTGTGTGGTGTGAGAATGCCGTTACTTTAAAATGTTAAATGCTGTATAATGTACTTTAGTCGGAACAAACAGCCAATTTTATTAGGTTACCAACTGCAGGGGCATAGCTTGGCATGTCCAGACACATTTCCTGACCTTGGAGTAATGTTCGACTTTATGATCCCATTTTGGCATCATTATGAATTCATTATAAACTCTGCGTATAAGACCATGGGTTTTATAATTAGGAGTAGGGGGATTTTACATCTCGCGAAACATTGATCCCCATTTTCAAGGTGCTGGTGAGGTCCTGTCTTGAATATGTTTCGGTAGTTTGATCTCCAGCGTAATTGGTGCATGTTGATGCCTAGAAAAATTCAGAGAAAGTTTCTGAAATTCTTTAGTTTTTCATTAGGTCGTCAATACCCATGCATTGGCTATCCACAATGTGATTTATTGAAGCGCTTTAACTTGGCTAGCCGGGAAGACAGGAGACTGTGCAGCGGTTTTTTTTTTTTTTTTTTTTTTTTTTTTTTTTTTTTTTTTTTTTTTTATCATTCAGCTCTTGATTGTCCCTCTAATCTTGAGTCAATGAATCTTAAATGTTCCACGTATAGAATCCCTGTATCCCAACACTTTTATCTACCGATGGCAATACGGAGCTGCTGAGCTCATCTCCACTCTATTATATGTGTAGAAATTACTCCAGCTTGCAGGCAGGACAGCCTGGATATATTCTGCTGTTCTGTCTCCCCCATTAAGACTTGTTTCTGTACCTATTAGTAATGTAATGTATTGTTTTATGTCTTGTAGGTCTTAATAAAAATAATGAACTCAAATTAACTATGCTATGTGGCTTGCTCCTACTTCTACGCCTTTTGTAATTATTTTAATGAATGACTTTCTGACATTAACAAAAATATTATTCTGTCCCCGAGCATCATGTATTCTCACCCAGAGTTCATTTCGCAAAGGAATTTTATTGGCCTAAACTAAGGACTTCATATGTCACCACAAATAGAAATCCATTGGGTTATAATCAGGACTGCTTGATGGCCATGGAAAGTCACTTCCTCCATCGTTGAGGAAAGGTCTCCTTAAGATGATTTCTAATGATTACTGGGTAATGAGGTGGTGCTCCGTCTTGCATAATCCATATTGTTTTTCTTAGATCTAGTGAGAGATCATCCAAAATGTCAGCAAGAGTATTTTGTAAAATAAATAAATATGATTCTCTATTTAAGTGTGGATGAAGAACATATGGTCCGAGTAGTCGGTCGCCTATAATGCCACATCAAATATTGCATTTGAATTCATGAAAATGTCTTTTTTTAATAGGTGGATTTTCTACGTTTTAGTAATGACTGGTTCTCCAATTGAAAACCCCTCGTCTGGTAAAAGTCTGTTCATCCTTGAATGAAATATTCTTAATAAAATTTGTCAGTATTATGCTTGTTCAAAATAAGTTGAAAAAACTGTAATCGTGAATATCTCTTGCAAGTAAATTTTGTACTGGAGTGAATTGATAAGGATAGAAGTTCTCTTTTCTTATAATTCTAATAATAGATGACTGACTTCCTGTTGCCGCTGACAGACAACGTGAATCTATTCCATTATTCTCTTCTACTCTAACCAAAATTTCATCTTCTTGATTAGGTGTTATTTGTTTCGGACGACCTCCCTGATTTTTTATGCGAAATGACATTGTTTCAGCCAAACGACTCTATAGGTTTGCAAAAGTTTTATGATTTAGTTGCCTTCTGTTTGCATATAACAATGCATACCTTCTGGCTGCCGATCGGGTGCAAAAATTTTCTTGTGTGTGTACACAAATCATATGACCTGTTTCTTCATTGGTAAAATGATTATGCTGTGGCATTTCAATGGAAAAAGTAACGATAACTTGTTAATTACACTTTAAAAATACAAGAATTCAATATCTTGACAGAATAAAGGTATTGCACTCACAATAAATGACCTTAACTAACAACAAATATCTGACAGCCCAAACCACACTATTCATAAATGAAATATTATTTAAAATTTCTTTCCGAAACTCTGAAATGTTCAATTGCGTTTTTCTCAAAAACAATTGAAAATATCAAGTATTGATATTAAGAAGTATAACAATTTTAAATAAAAATGATGTTTATATCATGTTTTATAATCAAAATTACTAAAAAGTTCAGTCAAAAGAGGTATGACCCAATTTCATCATCAGGGATGGCTTATGTGTTGCCGCCCTAACAAAATGTAAAATAATATTTCTTGCGTAAAGTTCTATATCTGTGCGAATTTTGGTAACGATCTATGAAGACGTAAAATTACTAGCAAAAATTACGAAAAAAATATGTCACCTTTAACACCCTATATCCTTTCATACAGAAACATTTTATTAAGACTAGTTTGGTCCAATCCTCATATTTTTATTCAAATGACCTGCGTTTATTCTATGTCCGAATAGTATCCTTGTCAAAAAAAAACACATCAAAAAACCTCTTTAAGACAATAAGGTTCAGTGGCAATTAAATAGTTCATTAGCTCCTTCTTTAATGCTTTATAATTAACTGCATTTCGAATATAATCAGGTAATTTATTATAAATATTAGTTCCCACGTATAGTGGACTCCTTTCTTACGAAGTCAAATAATGCATAGGCACTATAAGCTTACTTCGCCTTTTTTTGATAGTTGTGATCAAATTTGTACTCTCTGATCAACTTTTTATTCTTAAAAATATGTAAGACTTATTTCCTAAAAAGACATTTATTAAATGGACTGTTTCCAGTTATAGAGTATACGGTTTCTCAAGTACTCAAAAGCGATCTAATTTAAGTTAACCTCAAAATCATATATAATTTTATGTTTATTAATTGTAGAACTTGCTACCAGTATAAATCTACCGTTTTGAGTTCGTCAATAAAGAATATTGAAAAAATATTGTTTAAAGTAAATAAATTTCATTCAATTTATATTTCTCCACTTTACTTCGCAGGTAATGTGAATCCGTTTGCACACCTTGGGGCGGGCACTCCAGTCTTTGCCAGTTTAAAATCTAAGGAAAATAGAAAGTCCACTTCTAAAGCCAACGAGAGTGTAGAAGGTGATGAGGCGAATGACTCCACCACAGGTAATGCCGAAGAAGAATATGACCCCCATTTTGAGCCTATAGTACCCCTTCCTGCCACTATTGTGGTATCAACAGGGGAGGAAAATGAAACAGCGGAATACAATGAGCGTGCCAAGCTGTACAGGTATGATGATAACACCAAAGAATGGAAAGAAAGGGGAGTTGGACAGATGAAGATCCTTTATCATCCTCTTAACAGTAAGTGTGCTTCATTATTTGAAGTAAAATATTTAATTAGGTTGACCTTGTATTAACCCATTAGGTACTGAATTTTTTATTTTCTGAAATAATGTAAATTCTTAACTTTTCTGTGACTTCAGGTGTTTTAGTATACTTATTACTGTTTGAGATTAAAGTGTTCAGAAGAAAAAACCGGGTATATATGACACACTAGTAGCGTAGGATATAAAAAGTGGACACCTCAAGGATGTTATGGTAGTGAATTTTCATTAAAATGTTTTAAGTAGCAAATATGGTTTTTTTTTATAAAGAAAGCAGATATCAAATTTGGTTGCCAGTATAACTATATAGTAGAAACAATGTACCATATTTCATCAAAATAACTTTATTGTTTGAAAATCTACAAAAAAAAAATCAAAAATAAACTTAAAATATTCACGAGAAAACTAGTTTCCTGACCAATGAACCTTATAGGTTAATAGCAAATTGAGCTATTCAAATTTGAAGCATTTAATAAAAATTCGCTACCATAATGCACTTGCTGCATCTCGAATTTCTTTTCTTACAAACATGCATTATAATTTTGTGGTCGAAATTCGATACATTAAAGGACAGCTCAGAACTGGCGCGGACCGGCAATTTAACTATGTAATTGAAACAAAGCATTGTTTAATCTATTTAAACTGGGCCGATTTTCCTGGCTGACGAACTTATCCAAGCCACTTGCGAAAGGAAGGTACTCATCCAATTTTATCAAAATCGGCCCATTATTTTTTGAGTTATCGGTGTGACACACACACACCTATATAGATAGATAGATGGATATATATATATATATATATATATATATATATATATATATATATATATATATATATATATATATATATATATATATATATAGACAGAGAGAGAGAGAGATAGATAGATAGATAGATAGATAAATTGGCTATGTTACATAAATAGTTTATGTTTACAAGTCAGTGTACATGTTAAAAAGCAGTTATGTCGATACAAATTAAAAACGCATAAAATTAATCTATCCTAACAATAGAACACAATGAACCAGCAGTCAAAAGACAATAAAAAAACACACATTAGTCGTGATCAGGCAACACAACTACATAACAATCATGTATTTTGCATGTAACAGTGCGACATTAAACATCGCAGAGATGTACTTTGTAGGGTCTATGCAAGTTACCAGAGCTAGGAAATGTCAGCAACTGCCAACATTGACAATACATCGCAGGGACATGACTGCTTAACATGCTGGAGACTTCGCCTGTGCTGTTAAAGAGATGTAATTACTAATACTTCAATAATATATCTAGACTCATCTCTAGCATGTAACTAATTAATGTACTTGACATGTCCTATATGATATATTCCTAGTATATAATTCATACTTCATGGCTGTCATATAAATTATATACATATATGTATATAGTTACGTTGCCTAGTAGCAGATAGCTGTAAGACAATTACCACGATATCCATTCCGATATCGTCCACTCAGCAAGACATCGACCTCCGGCGATTACAGAGTTAAATTGGAAACCGCTTAATAATCAATCTTAGTTTATAAGTATCAGTTATGTTAGATTTAGATTTAGATTCAGATTTATTCTTTACTTGTTATCATATGTTTTTGATATGACAATGTGGTCTGAATTAATTAATAACCATGATTTTTGCCGTTTGTGATTTTTTTTAACAACACACCACGAGGGCTCACAGCCTAAATACTATCGTACTGTGGGTGTCAACAAAGATGAAAGAGGCAACTTGTTAATTCTGGACTTGAAGGTTTGGAGGTTCAGAGGAGAAGGAAAAACATGTGCCAGCAAGGAATTCCACAACTTGGAGGTCCTCGGGACAAAAGAGCGGGCATAACAAGATGTTCTATGTCCACCACGAGGGCTCACAGCCTAAATACTATCATACTGTGGGTGTCGACAAGGAGGAAAGAGGCAACTTGTTAATTCTGGACTTGAAGGTTTGGAGGTTCGGAGGAGAAGGAAAAACATGTGCCAGCAAGAAATTCCACAACTTGGAAGTCCTCGGGACAAAAGAGCGGGCATAACAAGATGTTCTATGTTTGCTGACCTGGACAGTAAAAGGGTGCATTCACTCTGTTCCACTGGTAGATCTGTTGGGGGCAGAGGGTGGAGAAATTATGGAAGAAAGCTCCTCTGAGCAGTGCCCGTGCAGATATCTATAAAAGAGAGAGAGGCACGTCGGTGGGCAAGGGATGGCAGCCTTTGGGTGAGGGTAGGGTCACCGATGAGTCGTATAGCTCTCTTCTGAATGGAGTCCAGGATAGCGAGTCTAGAAGCGGCAGCGGCACCCAAAATGTGGCAGCAGTATTCGAGGTTTGGCCTTATTTGTGAAGTATATAAGTTACAGAGAGATCGGAGATCCTCAGAGACAGAACCCTCCATGAGTCTGCGATCCTCATATAATTGGGCTAAAGAGACAGGCTTAGAATATTGTATATTTGAGTGGAAGGTGCTGTCATCTGCGTAACTGAACTGGAATGGATGTGCCAGAAAGGATGTCATTGATGTGGAAAAGAAACAAAGTAGCGGGTAAAGCTGAACCTTGAGGAACTCCTGCATTAATTAGATACAGTTTAGAGGAATGGCGATCCACGACAACAGAAATGCTCCGGTTGCGGAGGAAATTTGCTGTCCAGGTACATAGTTTTGGTGGTGGGCCATAGGCCGGAAGATTATTAAGCAGCGCTGCTTGCAAGACCTGGTCGAATGATTTGGATATGTCTAGAGCGTCAATCTGGGATTCACCATCTAGTTCCATAGACTTGTTCCGAGAATGGATGGAAAGGAAAGGAGGTCGGCAGTTGATCTGCACTGGCAGAATCCATACTGCCTGTCGTGGATTAGACTGTGTTTTTCAAGAAATTTTAGTATTTAGGTGTTTACATACTTTTCCATCACTTTGGAGACGACTGAAAGGAGATAAATAGGTCTGTAGTTGATAGGAAGCGCTTTGGATCTTTTCTTGGGGACGGGTTGTACTCGAGCAGTTTTCCAGTTACCTCTATTGTAAGGTGTCTGAAACAGACGAGTCAGGACAGGAGCAAGTTCTGGTGCACATTTTTTGAGAACAATAGCTGGGATCTTGACAAAGCCAGAGGCTTTCATGCGATTAAGAGAAGAGAGCATCTTTCATACCTTTTTAGTTTTGAAAATGATCCGTCATTTTATGTGTGACATTGGGGACTGTTGGTGGTTGAACATTTGGAAGTGGGTTGAGAGTAAAATTGCAGGCGAACAAGGCAAAAAGTTCAGCCTTGCCCTGGGAGGTAGAAACAATTTCATCCTCTGAAACAAGAGGAAGGAACGTGCTCTTGTAGAAATTATTCCCAATAGATTTAGCAAGAGTCCAGAAGGGTTTGCTGCAGTTGGAACTTGAGAGGACTTTGCTTTTGATGTGGTTATTAAACGAGTTTTTTGCCTCAGAAATAATGCGGGCATAGCGGTTTCTTGCGTCGTTAAATGCTTGATTGTTTTCTTGACTGGGATTGTGTAAAAGCGTTTTGTGAGTTTTGACCTTTTCAACTCTGGCCTTGTCACAGGATTTAGAGAACCAGGGCTTTTGAGTGGCTGAAGAGGTTTTCTGTGTACGTGGAATAAATAATTCCATGCCAGCTTGGATGATTTCGGTGACGTTTTGTGAGATACCAGAGGGGTCAGCATGAGAGAAGCAGACAGACGCCCATGGAAAGGAGGAAAAGTAACCTTTTTGTATGGAGGCATCAATAACCCATGTGAATATTGGCCACCACCAGTTCTTGTTCCTGAGTCCAATCCTGCACACATTGATGTTGGAGTCCATGTGGTCTCGTGCTAGTAGAATTGAGTCTTGGAATTCCAATTTTTCTCCTATCTGCTGCCGAATAGCGATTTGCATTTGACACTGGGCCGACTCTGTCTACTGTGGAAGCCACAACTACTACATAATTGTTCACCCAATGTAACAACTTATTCTCCTGTGGTCAAGGCATAGTTCTATGTACCTCGTTTTGCTTTCTTCGTTTGCTTTACAGATCATAGAGGGCAGTTTTTCTGCAGACGATTCTCCCCCAATGTTCCAGTTGCGTCATATTTTTTGTCTGTCAAGTGGTCACGAATCTTGATTGATGTGAACAATTATTAAAGTAGAACCTAAATGGCTTCCTGTGGAAGCTTTTCAAACAATAGAAGTGGCGCCATCAGTTTTTAGAACTGCTTTTGGTACTCTGGAACAGAATTCGGTATAGGTCTCCGATATATCTCAAAATTGATAAGTAGCCACTTTTCGAATTGATTCAGCAGGCATTATATCCAAAACGATAATGCTTGCGATAGGTGTATTGTTTACAACTGTGATGTCCAAATTACCCAATCATACTTTTCTCATAAGAAATTTCCTGATCTGGTATATAACACTGAAGAAAGTTTTTATTCACTTTGTCCATAAAGGGTCAAAGTCTGATCATTTTATCTGTTGTTTCTAGATTGGTGTTATCTGCACAATGCATGAAACACAATCCGTATAAATCAATCACATCACATGGAATTACAATCAGTCTGATTACACAGATCATCCTCAGAAATGATGAGAATGGCTAAAAAGCATTCGATTTCATTGAATATTATTTTTGAACCCGGCCAGTTTATGAAAAGGATATATTTATTACTTTCTTCAATAGGAAAATGACCCACCTCATTGTAAACCAAAAGTTCAAATATTTCCACTGGCAAAATATGTTGATATTTCCAAAAATGTACATCCGTAAATTGTTTCTGGACCATATTAGTGGGCAAGTCTCATGTCTTTTATCTAGTTGACGGTGTCTGGCTTTGCCTTTACGTAGGTGCTCAAGCGTGGATCATCTTCATCAATTTTACCTCCATCATTGTTCTGTAAAATATGCAATTCTCCAAATGATGCACTATCTTTATTTCCAATTCGTTGTCCACTCTGCAAAATTACTTCAGCAGGAACTTTTAATTGTCTACTAGTCCAATTATTTAGGAAACCACCAGATTCATTTCCTGAATCCTCATCTGATTCACCCCTGTTTTTAGGAGGCTCTATGTAAACACGTATTGTATTATTCTTCATATCTCCAGAATTCAGATGATTCGAACATATCAGCAATTTCTTGCACGGTCAAACTGAAAAGAAGTATATTTCATATCGTAAAATTACATGGTTTTGGTAGTCTAAGAAACCATTGAGTCAAATAAGTTACATTAAGAAACGCATCATTTCAATCATCATATTTTTGTAAGTTATGAGACACTTCATATGTGTATGTGTGTGTAAGTGTTCTTTGACTGTAATGTAAGAGGAAAATCTACCTACATTTTTTTGCGACTCATTCGTTAAAATATTGGTCACTACACTTGCACAAGTGACACCAAACTGCAAGATTATTTACACTCTGTCTGTACTGGCGTTCAGCCTATGTACTACCTAATCTGAAAACACAGATTCACTGGAATATTACAAATAAAATTATTCTAGTACCTTGCAAGGAAATAGTTGTCATCTATATATATGGCACGCTACTACATAATGGGTTAAAGTATCTCGTGTGCCCTGTTCATAGGGATATTAGAAAAACTCTCACTGAATATTACCACTTAACGAAATACAGATACATCTACTAACTTTTGTTTCTTTTTCAGAAACATATCGTTTCCTGTTACGTCGTGAACAAGTCCACAAAGTGGTGCTGAACCAATTGATCGTACCTGACTTGGAAGTGCAACCAATGTCAACATCAGACAAAGCCTGGATGTGGGCAGGCTACAACCATACTGAGGATGGGTCATCCTTGGAAAAGCTGGCTATACGATTCAAGAACTGTGATCTAGCCAAACAATTCTTTGACAAGATTCAGCAGGTAAAATACCTCAATGACAGAGAGTCGTCTGCAACATTTAATTTTGTAAAAGACGAACCGTTCTGACAATTTTGTAATATAAATCAGCTCTGCGGCTGAAATAGATCAATGTCTCGTAGGTTTGTTTAAAATTGATGAAAAGCTGATGAAATGGTAATTCCTGATCAGTATTATTATTTATAACTTTGTTGAGTATGAAAGACTGATCTGATACTGACCTGCTTGTTTTAAAACCACACAAATTTCTTTAGCTTGTTCTCTACTATTTCCTAAAGTTTGTTTTTTAGTGACACTGGAAATTTTATAACACCAGATCCAGTAAATATATACATCTGTTACTTTCACATGCTGTTTGCTCTGCTTCCTTCTGACTGCGAGCGATCAGGGTTTATTTCCATTTGCTTGGCAGGATCTTCATCCATAGTTTATGCTTACAATATTTGGTATAGTTCTTTTTCAAAGTGTCCTCATCTGCTTTTAGCATATAAGATATTAATATTTCCTGTTAATTAACTTTTCTTGGTCTTGATGTTTTCTTGCCCTATATTAAACGTTACCTTCATTATTTTGAGATGCACCCTAAAAATGCTCAACTCACCTTTTCGAACTTTCTTTTACTTCAATTTTCCCCTTTTGGTCTTGCAAATGAAGCATTTCTGTTGGTATCCTTTTTTTCTAGTTAACTGCAAATGTTTTGGTTTTTCCCCCTAATTATTCTACACGTCTTCTGTCTGCATTTACATATTCTTAGACTTTAGATAACTCTGTTTACACTTGACCCGAGTTTTGAACCAACCAACTATAGTGTTGTGTAAATTAATATAATCATAAGTACATTTTATAGTAAAATGGTTTATTGCTTAGAAAAAATATATTTTTAAGTATACAAGTAGCATTATGTTAGTATAGGAAATATGTCCAGCTTTGGTGCCAATAACTGCTTTTTATTTGTGTTCAGATTGACAGCAAGTTTCTGACAGCTTTCAGAGATCCACTCATTTTGATACCACGCCTGAATGACCGCGTTGTTTTTGTAGCACATTCGATTTTCAACAGGTTAGCCTTACATCTCGCCCATAGGTTCTCTATAGGGTTTAGATTGGGTGAATTCCCGGGCCAGTCTAAAACTGTTGTTCCTTTAGCCTAGACATATTTCTTCATTTCCTTTTAAAGACAGGGAGCAGAGTCTTGCTGGATAATTGCTCCTTCTTGGGGTTGACAGTTTCTACCTCCTTTTTTCAAATTATGCTTCAATAATGATTTGGATTTTTAGCTGTTCATCATGCCTTCGATTGGCATCAGAGTGGTCTTTTTTTACAACTGCCTAATCTGTTTACTCAGTGGTACTGCTGAATGCATATGTTGACTCAACTATTCAACAGTTGGTGCCTGGTGAACCCAGCCAATGTTGCAATATGTAAAAAGCAAAAAAAAAAACCAAAGTGATTACATTAATTTGCAAAATACTATAATACCACTTACCTGGGGATGTTGTGAGCATGTTATATTTACTATTCTATGTTCGTTATATCAAAATGTGACATGCTTTGCTCCAGCTCTACTTTCTTTGTCATATGTCAAATTGCATGTTACACAGATTGTAAGTGGTGACTTTTGAGCTGTCAAGAATATTTATTAGGAAACTACTTACTTCAGTTGCAATGTTTGCACTTTACATGAAACATTTTAACTTTCACTTAATAGGGCTTGTTTTTATAAATATGTACTAGGTACTGTCTGATTGACCTAAAATATCAATCATCTTCACAACTAACATCAGCAATGGGAGGCATTTACAATCAACCTGCAAAGTTTGTCGAACCTTTGCTTTTTGCAAAAAGAATAGATATATTCTACGTACCAAACATTGCGTGCTACAAGATACCTACATTTTGTATTTAAGGAAATTATATATGAACATTGAATAATTGTGGTTAATTTGATTTTGAATTTTTAAGAAGTTCGAATTTCGAATGTGAACTTTAGACATACTATTTCCGAGGTTCAAGGTTCGAAGCAACATTTACTTGGGTTTGGTCATAGTTCGATTCGAAAAAAATAAACATGGATTTGCACACCTCCAGTTCTTCATTTAACTTTCTTTGTCGGGTTTGTCATATTTGCTCAGAATGTAAAATGGTTTGTTTTTGTTTGTGTAGGTGTTGGAGGCAGTGAAAGATATACAAGCAAATAAGTCGCTTCCATCTGTGGTGCAAGATTATGGTTTGGAGGATGTGAGTGCTGACGAAAGTGGTGTACAGATTCAAGAGATCGTAAATGAGGATGATGACGAAGAAAGGGAAGAAGGTGATGAAGATGAGGATGAAAGGTAGATTAATAGTGATTGCTATTTTTAAAATATTTTGAGGTTTCTTTGTTTCTTATAACATGAATGCCCAGTTGCAGAAAGGCTTGTCATATCAAAACAACCAATTACAGCGTCAATATATTTGCACAGCACAATCAGAGTGTGACTGCTTGTTGTATTCGATTATCACCTCACCACTCGTTAAATATCTGACAAGTTTTTTTTGCAACTGGTGTTGTTTTAGCTGAAAATTTAGCACCACACATTTTATCTTTGTTTAGATACAAAAGGTCATTATCCAGGCATTTGATGTTATTTTTTTATTATTTGTTGTATAAAGGTCAATCATGTGTATGAAAACATGCATCCTGAGCGAAGAGGATGCCCGAAGAGGATGGGCGCAGGTAACCAACGGAGAGATCCAAATCTACTATGATCCCGATTTGTATGCAGCTAGAATATTGATGAATGATCCAAACAGCATCATGGTCAGTAATACACTGATAGGAGTTAACACTATTATGGAGGTACGTACCTAATGAAAAGTAAATAAAATTATAGTTACTCTAACTTTTTTGAATGAAATAATTCATGAAAGGTAAAGCCATGATGAACTGGATTGTTGTGTGACAAGATGGCTGTTCTATCTTCATGTGACGTTTGATTCCCACTTTTGGGACACCTGTAATATATATATATATATATATATATATATATATATATATATATATATATATATATATATATATATATATATATATATATATATATATATATATATATACCTAAATGAATACACAAAATACAACGAGGTCTAAAATTTTCAACTAAAAACATAAGTGTTTGACAAAGAGTCAAGGGAAGTTATCAAATTGTATTTTCGTCATGTGAGTCCTTCGAAGCACACCCTTTTTATCATTCAAGTTTATGTTACTTAAATTTGTACCCACACGTGTTTCCACCTATTTCTTAAGTGCTAAAAAAAATGCGTTTGTTCTCTTTGGTAAGGTCTATATCAATTTTTTAAGTTTCTTATACATCGGAGTACCCCCACATAACATGATTTTGAACATGAGAAAGTTAGTCCTAGTTTAAAGTGAATTCAGTGATTGTGTTTTTTTCCTCTGTAGCTTTATTTTTATTGTGAAAAAATCTTTCATAAGAAAAATATTTTTTATGGCCTAATACAATTTGATACTAACATGGTTCGTGACAATAAATTGGACCATAAAATTTTTGTATTCAAGTTGTGGAATATTTTTGTGTAGTTCAGTACCAGCATACTCTTCACAGATTGTTATGTCAGAGTCTGTTATATCGTTTAACAACTTTTTGCTATCTTGTTTTTTTGCTATCCATTAGTTATTAACAAGTGTTGTAAATAAATAGGTACTTTAAGCTAAGTAGCCCTTGGAAATTTCTCAAAAAGCGTCTCGAGTGCCGTATTGTAGTTTTTTCGAGAGTTTTGTGATTCTAAGGCTTATGTTTGTAATTAACTAAAAGAGAGAATAAAGTTTATTTTAGTTTATACATAGGCATAGAACATATAATAACTTACCTGTAATATCTCCAAAAGAATGTAAATAATAAGAAACTTGTGAATGTGGCACGTTACATCAGCATAATGGCTGCCCGGCGACTTTTAGAACAATGTTGCCAAATTGTGGAAAATTTTATGAAATATTATGCAGTATATGTTTAAAATACCCCGAAACACCTCGAAATTTCCCAAAATAGCTCAAAGTTTCCCCAAAATACCTCTTAAATTCCCTGAAATACCTCTTAAATTCCCTGAAATACCTAGAAATGCCTGGAGATACCTCGAAATTCCACAAAATATCTTTAAACGTCGCTGCAATTCCTTACCTTGTACACTAAAATACCCCAGTGATTTGCGCTTCGATGCATGCTAATTAAATTTTCTCTTTGGTTAATTTTAATTTGCTTATTATATAACTATTTTTTTTATTGTAAAACTAATCAAAAAATTATCTTTACAGATGCAAGGTACAGACTGTGTATGGAAGGGGGTAGAGTGGGCAACGAGTAATTTGAGGTGGCGCAAACTCAAGGCCACCTTTGCTACCGAAATGGATGCTCAGGATTTCTACTACAATTATCAAGAAGGTCTCCACTATGCCCAAGAGTTTGATGTAGTTGATGAAATACCTCCTACCAATGCTGAAGAAAGTGAAGACTAAATTTGCATATAATTTTGTGTTAAACAGGTAAGGTAAAACATTTACTGGTTGTGTATTGTGGTTCGTAGGAAAACCATTGCACAAAATGGTTTTGAACATGACCAATTTTGTCTCCTATTGAAAGCTAATGTTGTGTATATATTTTTTTACAGATGAAAAATAGTGAATTATATGGGACATCCATCTACAAGTTTTTATGGTCGTCTTGATTTTGTTATTTTTAGTATCTACAGTTTTTTTTTCATTGTAAATAATTTCCTTTTTATTAAAATAATAAAAGTTACGTTGAAACTTGTTTCATTTGTGGTTTTGATAGTGTTTCCAATGTCAGAAAAATAACCTATTTTGTGGTTATATATATATATTTTTTTTTTTGTTGAAAATTTTCGAGCCATGTGTAGGTGTAGGTATGTCGGCGTCACTGCTTTCATTGGGTGGCATGTGAGTATATAGTAGTGATGGGTCGTTATTTAACTATCTGTTATTTTTAAACGGTTGTCATGTCGCAATGGTAACCACCAGTTATGGATTTATAAAAATAACAGGTACAAAATGACGCTTTTTACACTAAACTAGAATTCGGACTCGTATCTGTTTCAGTTCCACTGCAACTAGGTTTGATGAACAAACATCGGTTTTCATCGGCAACTGTTAAATTTAACTATTTAACAGGATGAATGGACATGACACTGGGAATGCTAAATTTGTATGGGTATGGGTATACAATATAGAGCGGACCTTTTTTTTTTTTTTTTTTGTTCCCTCAGGGCTCGTCCGCGGCCTTGCCGCCCCGATAGCACCGCAACCCTTGGTTGATTGTGCATACCCCTAGTCTTACTCCACCCATTCCAAAATCACTGTGCCTTGAACTAGTCTGCACAGCGATTGGTAGGGTGAAGTTTTATATTGCTCTGTCTCCGGTCTAGAGTGACCGTAGATCAGTTGTCTTTTCCGGTCCAGAGCTATACACTCGCACAAGATGTGCTGGGCTGATTCCTCCCCCTCGCCGCAGAGTCTGCATGCGAGGTCCCCTTCGAACCGCCCCATTTTATGTAGGTGTTTCTTGACGGCCATGTGTCCCGTCAAGAGACCTGTTGTGTTTCTGAGCTGTCCTCTGCTAAGGTTTAGCAACTCCACAGCTCTCTTTGAACTGGGTCCGTCAGTTATTGACTTCCCATGTCTGAGCCCTGGACAGTCCGCCCAGTACACCTTGTGTTGGTTTCTGACCCAGGAC
Organism: Tillus elongatus; assembly: GCA_964006375.1. NCBI lineage: Eukaryota > Metazoa > Arthropoda > Insecta > Coleoptera > Cleridae > Tillus > Tillus elongatus. Next base: position 173,517,801 of record OZ023263.1, on the reverse strand, counting down.
TTAATGGCTCCCCTGGCAGTGCTCTTTGACACGCCCAGAGCCGGTTCTGGTCCCATAAATGGTTCTGCTGACCCCCTCTTTGCGAGACTGTCAGCTTCTTCATTGCCTTTGACCCCCGAGTGACCCGGCACCCAGATGAGGGTCACCTCATTCTGCCCAGCCAGGTCGCTCGTCTCGTCTCGGCACTCACTCACCAGCCAGGAATTTACCCGTGGGCTACTTAGTGCCTTAAGGGCTGCCTGGCTGTCTGTGGCTATGAGGATCCGCTTGTTGGTGTAGCCCCTCCTCTTGTTCTCCCGCACACAGTGCAGGATGGCATACATCTCGGCCTGAAACACCGTTGCATGGGCTCCGAGGGAAATACTGTGACTTACCCTCGGTCCTTCCGAGTAAACACCTGCCCCCGTCCCACGCTCCCCGCCAGATCCGTCCGTGAACCAGACGAGCGCGTCCCGTGGTATGCCCGGTGTCTCCTCCCGCCATGCCCCGCGATCAGGGATTTCCACTGTGAAGTTGTTTTCCCTGCACATTCGCGGGCTCGCGAAGTCTGACCTCATTTCAAGCATGGGTTCCTTCACGATCTCCTGAATTTTGCAGTGGCCCCTGAAGCCTGGGTTGATCTTCGGTCTACCATTGCAGGCTAGTCTGTATAGTCCTAGCCTGGCCTCTCCCATAATAACGAAGTGTAGGGGGGGTAGATCCAGCAACACCTCCATGGCGGCTGTTGGGGTTGAAGACATGGCCCCTGTGATGCCTAGGCAAGCCATCCTTTGGATCTTGCCTAGTTTTTGTTTGGCACTGGATTGTGTCACCTTAGGCCACCAGACCAGTGCCGCATATGTTAACGATGGTCTGACCACCCTTGTGTACAGCCAGTGGGCCATACTAGGTCTTAGTCCCCACGTTTTTCCATATAGCCGCCTAGTGACGGCTAAGGTCATGACTGCCTTACGCAGTATTTTTCCAATGTGACCATTCCAGGTTAGCTTAGAGTCCAATACGACCCCAAGATATTTTACCTCCCTGGCCATTGGAACGCTCCTACCGTATAGAGTGAGAGTTCTGTGGCTTTCACACTTCCTCCTCCTCGTAAACGGCACGACGGTTGCTTTCTCGGGGCTCACCCCGAGCCCTTGATCAACCGTCCACCCTTCCACCACTTTCAGTGCAGTCTGCATACGCTCCCACACTGCCTGTGTGACCTTTCCTCGGACTATGATGACAATGTCGTCCGCATAGCCCTGTACCTCATACCCCCCTCCCGAGAGCCTCCCCAGCAGGCCGTCCACGACTAGACACCAGAGCAAGGGAGACAGAACGCTCCCCTGCGGACACCCCGCCGCGACCCCCGCCAGCAGAGTCCCTCCCGCGAGTGAGGTGAACACCGCCCTGTCCCTGAGCATGGAACCGATCCACCTGCAGCAGGTCTCCTCTATTCCACGCTCCCGGGCAGCTGCCAGAACCGATCCGAACGAGGTGTTGCTAAAGGCCCCCTCTATGTCTAGGAAGGCCCCCAGCGCCACCTCCTTGTTCTCCAGCGTATTCTCCAGTTTCAGCACCAGTTGGTGCAGTGCTGTTTCTGTTGAGAATCCTGCTCTGTATGCATATTGTCCGCAGTGTAGAGGATATGCTTCCAGTACACCGCCCCTAATGTGCCGGTCGAGCAGTTTTTCCACTGTTTTCAGCAAGAAGGACATGAGACTTATTGGCCTCAGGGACTTTGCCTGGTCTGTTGGACGCCCAGGTTTAGGAATAAATACAACCCTGGCCAGTCTCCATGCCCTCGGAATGTACCCCAGAGCCAGGCTGGCCCTCATAATGAGGGTAAGCACCGGCGCCAGTATATCTATCCCCTGTTGGAGCATGATGGGCATTATTCCATCAAATCCCGGCGATTTGTATGGCTTAAAGCTGTTAATGGCCCATCTGATTTTGCTCCAGGTAACCACCTCTTTGGCGACTGTCCAGTCTACTCTAGATGCCCGCCTATAAGGCGCCTCTATTTCTGAGTGTTCCCAGTCCGGAGGTGATTGGTTTATTATGTTACAGCCGGGGAAGTGCGTCTGGAGTAAAATTTCCATAGTTTCCTCCCCCGAGCTTGTAAAGCCTCCCGTGGGTGTTCTAAGGGAGCCTATGTTAGTCTGACGGCCCTTAGACAGGATCTTGTGTAGTCGAGCACTCTCGGACGTGTTTTCCACTTCTTCGCAGTGCCTCCTCCACGACTCCTTCTTGGCGTCCCTCAGTCTTTTGTTATAGGTCGATAGGGCCTGTCTATATTCATCCCATGCTCCCGACCTTTTGGCCGCGTTAAACAGCTTACGAACCTGCGTCCTCCTTTGCCTGAGGTCCTCGTTCCACCATGGGACGTTCCTGGTGGACACCCTCATTTTCAGGGGGCAGTTGGCGTTATAGGCCGAGGTAATTGCGTCTCGCAATTGGACTGCTGCAATCTCGAGGTCTATTGAATCCCTTATGGCCCTCTCAACCCCCCGCAGTTCCACAGCTAGGTCTGCCCTGTAGGCTTCCCAGTCCGCCTTGCGGGGGTCCCGGTACCATACCGTTTCTCTTTCGACTTTGGCGATTTCAAACCGGATGTATCTGTGGTCTGAGCTACTCACTTCCCCAGACACAGCCCAGCTTTTAACAAAGTCACCCAGAAACTGGGTGGAAACTGTTAGGTCTAAAACTTCCTCACGCCGTGTTGTGACGAATGTCGGTTTATTACCTCTATTCAATATGTCTAAATTAAATTTCATAAAGAATTGTAAAAGTGCCTCACCCCTAGAGTTTGTGTCCGAGCTACCCCACAGCTCATGGTGCGCATTCGCATCCATGCCGATGATGGTCTGCCATCCACCTGCTCTGCTACCCACCATCAGCTGCTCCAATTCGTTGGGTGGAGGAGGGTCCGTGCTGTCCCCTGGCAGATAGGCTGACGCGACAGTAATGTCCCTCAGCCCATCCGCTCCTCCACATCGGATTTTGATCGTTGCCAGGTCCCTGGAACAGAAATTCATTAGAGGGAGAAACTCTATCCCTTCCCTGACAAAAATGCAGGCCCTCGGATTCTCGCTGGACCTGCTGTAGATGAGCTTTCCATTAGCTCCGCCGAGTCCCTTGATCTCTCCTTTGTAGGAGTACGGTTCCTGGATGAGGGCCACATCCGTGTTCCTCAGAGCCATTAGTAGTCCGGCCGTGGCTGCCCTACTGTGTTGGAGGTTGACCTGAAGGAACCTAAGTCCCATTAACCCTTAATTGCTTCCCCAGTGGGCGGAAGCTAACCCTTCCCATGCCCCAGAATGCCTTGAAGGAGGTTCCTTCAAGGGCTCTGTAAGATGTCGGGTCGATCGAGAAGGCGAGCGTCTGTCCTTTCTCCTCTGCCTTCCTGCTTAAAACCGACCAGTGTTGCGTCCCCAGTTCAGGGTTCTGGATCTTAAGTCTGCTGATCACCGTCTCCTGCGGGACGGTGTCAGGGATCCGTACGAGGACCTTGCGTCTCTTTGGGAGTTCCTTGGGCTCGACGGCTGTCAAGTCCGCCCCCTCCCAAATCTGACCGAGGCCCCCGATCGTTTTCCGCAGCCAGTCCCGCGACTGCGGGCCGGCACAGGTTATCCAGAGGATGCCCCCCGTCAGGCGCGTCCGGTGGAACTGAGGCGGGCTCTCCCCTTCCTGAAGAGAGTCCACTGCAGCTACCACCGCAGCCTGGATCAGGTCCGCCTTCCCCTGGTCTAGCGTGACCTCAGGATGGCGTCTGTCAATCACCGCCATCCCGAGGCCCTCCGCAGCCTCCCTGTAAGAGCCAGTCTGCGCTGGTGTTCCGGCCTTAGTTCCTTTGGGAGGTCTGTCTGTAGTAGGCGTGCTAGAGCCAGAGCGCGGCGTCTCCCGGCTCGCACTCTCCTCTTGCGCCTTTACAGGCACCCTGGCCCTTTTGGAACGTCTGTCTGTAGTGGGCGTGCTAGAGTTCGAGCGCGTCCTCTTCTGACCCGCACTCCCCTCTTGCGCCTTTACAGGTTTCTCGACCGTCCAGGTCCCGGCCGCCATTTTTTGCGCCCTCCGGAGCTTCTTTCTTTGCGCCCCGGAAAGACGCTTGGACTGCCGGGGCAGTCCCTCTACTCTAACAGTAGAGTCCTCACTGGTGGAGGGGCCCCCGGAGTCCGCGGAGCTCGCCGCCCTCCGGTGGGACCCAGCCTCCAGCTTGGGTGTCGGGGACAGGTCTCTGGCCGAAGCTACCCCCTGATCCCCCGTATCTACGCCGGTCGTGGGACCTCCAGAGTCCGCTGCCGCACCCTGGCTCGTCTCCGTTTCCGGGATAGACTCAAGGCTCAAGTCTGTAGCCGGAGCGACTCCTCGAGCCTCATTGGTTTTGGTTTTATATGTATTTATAATCTTCATGTTGTTCCCACGAGAATGGGGGAAATACTGTCCACACCATCAGAACCCCCTGTGTGGTGCAAGGCGGGTTACTCTGGAGGGTTGCCTGGTACTCCAGAGGTTCCGTTCACGACACCATCGCCCTGGTGCCATCCATCCATAGGCACGGGTCACGTGACACCGTAGATTGGGGGAGTTTAGTTCGACCTCCTTGTCTAGATCCGTCATGTTTAGTTATTAGCAGGGTCACCTCGTGCAGGATGCGGATTTTTACCGCGCATGACGGTCTTGGGGAAAGCTTCATCGGGAGTTTATGTTGTTATTTCCACTTCCTCAGCTTGCCCCCTGGAGTCCTTTGGCCCGCGACTCCTTAACCCCAGAGCGGACCTTACTTCATAACATATTACTTAACACTTCACACGTTATTTATACTAGTATTCTCGCTCACAGCTTTGGGAATGTAGGATACTATCGATCGACTATCCAGTTCAAAATAACAGATAAATAACAAGCTGTTATTGTCAACGGTTGTTATTAAATAACGTTAACGGCTTCAACTGTTAATAGAAAACTGTTTTGTCCATCACTAGTATATAGCCTGTTTGTGAGAAAGAGGATAGCCACATAGTGAGACAATAGGGTTGGTGGTACAGAAATAGGTAATTAGCTTTGTGCAATTGTTTTGTTAAAACTGGCACCTGAATATTACTAATATACTCAAATTGTACTGGTGAGAAAACGCATAATCCACAAGTCCTCAGATTTATTGAACTTTCATCAAATACTTCTACATTTAAACGTAATTAGTTCTCGATATCTAGGATGCTAAGTTTTAAGGCTTATCAAGGTGTTAATGATAACCCTCCAAACGAATTATTAGTGTCTGAAGAAATTTAAAAACAAAACGACTGTAAAAGAGGATTAAAGAGAATAGACAATAATACAAAGGTAAATAATTATAACAAATTTATTACTTCAGTTTGAAGGTAAAGCACAGTGAATAGGTGCCGACAATTATTCATTTAGAACATGAATGGTTATAATTTTACTTCTGAGATCTCACTTATTGTCGAGAAAATCGCGGATAGCTATCCTGTATGTGATAATATTACTATTAAATTTTCAAGATAAACTAATTCATCTGTTGCATTTACCGGTCACCTTCTGACAGAAACTTTGTCCAGCTCTTCGACTACCTTTCTGAAAAAACCGACCATTTGATTTCTGAATAGCCTTCCTCCGAGGTCACTATTCTTGGTGACTTCAATGTCCATAATAAGGAATGACTAGGATATTCAAAAACCGATCCACAAGGGAGAGCAGCGGAGGCCTTCGCAGTCAGCAATTCTTTAGCCAATATGGTTCAGCAACCTACTTACTTTCCTCGCATCCCAACACATAGCTCAAATCCCTTGGATCTCCTTACTACAAAACCTAAATGCTATGACATCAGTCACCGCCCTCCTTGGTCGCTCAGACCACGGCATGGTCACTGCTTCCTGCAAATGCAACCCGAGGGCACACAGTCATCACACCCACGTATCGTCTGACACCACAAGTCCGCGAACTGGGACAAAATGCAGGATTACCTTTCCTCATTTCCATGGGCGTCTGTCTGCTTCTCTCATCCTGACCCCTCTAATATCTCACAAAACGTCACCGAAATCATCTAAGCTGGCATGGAATTATTTATTCCACGTACATAGAAAACCTCTTCAGCCACTCAAAAGCTCTGGTTCTCTAAATCCTGTGACAAGGCCAGACTTGAAAAAGGCAAAGCTCACAAAACGCTTCTACACAATCCTAGTCCAGAAAACTGTCAAGTATTTAACGACGCAAGAAACCGCTATGTCCGAATTCGTTCTGAGGCAAAAAACTCGTTTAATAATCACATAAAAAACAAAGTCTTCTCAAGCTCCAATGGCAGCAAACCCTTCTGGACACTTGCTAAATCTATTGGGAATAATTTCTGCAAGAGCATGTTCCCACCTCTTGTTTCAGGGGATGAAATTGTTTCTACGGCCCTGGGCAAAGCTGAACTTGTTTGCTCGTTATTCGCCGGCAATTCTACTCTCAACCCACCTCCAAATGTTCAACCACCAACAGTTCCCAATGTCACGCATAAATTGACAGATATAATTTTCAAAACTACAAAGGTATGAAAGATGCTCTCGTCTCCTAATACCAGGAAAGCCTCTGGCCTTGACGAGATCCCAGCAATTGTTCTCAAAAAATGCGCACCAGAACTTGCCCCTGTCCTGATTCGTCTGTTTCAGACATCATACAATATAGGCATATTCCCTAGTAACTGGAAAACTGCTAGAGTACAACCCCTCCCCAAGAAAGGATCCAAAGCGCTTACTAGCAACTACAGGCCTATTTCTTGCCTTTCAGTCATCTCTAAAGTGATGGAAAAGTATATAAACACCAAATTACTAAAGTTTATTAAAAAACAGTGTAATCCACGACAGGCAGGATGGAATCGGTCAGCGCAGATCCACTGCCGACCTCCTTTCCTTTGTCACCCATTCTTGGAACAAGTCTATGGAACTACACGGTGAGTCCCAGATTGTCGCTCTAGACATATCCAAAGCATTCGACCAGGTCTGGCACGCAACACTGCTTAATAAACTTCCGGCCTGTGGCCTACCACCAAAACTCTTCTCTCCAACCGAAGCATTTCTGTTATCGTGGATGGCCATTCCTCTAAACTCTATCCAATTAATGCAGGAGTCCCTCAGGGTTCAGCTTTAGTCCCTACTTTTTTTCTTCTCCACATCAATGACCTCCTCTCTAGCACATCCAACCCAGTTCACAGTTACACGGATGACAGCACCCTCCACTCAATATATTTACTTCACAAATAAGGCCAAACCTTGAATACTGCTCCCACATCTGGGGTGCCGCTGCGGCTTCTACATTCGCTATCTTGGACTCCATTCAGAAGAGAGCTATACGTCTCATCGGTGACCCTACCCTCACCCAAAGGCTGCCATCCCTTGCCCACCGACGTGCCGTTGGTGACCTCTCTCTTTTATAGATATATGCACGGGCACTGCTCAGAGGAGCTGTCTTCCATAGTTCCTCCACCTGCTGCCCCCAACAGATCTACCAGGGGAACAGAGCGAATTCACCCTTTTACTGTCCAGGTCACCAGACATAGAACATCTTGTTATGCCCGCTCCTTTGTCCCGAGGACTTCCAAGTTGTGGAATTCCTTGCCGGCACATGTTTTTCCTTCTCCGAACCTGCAAGTCCAGAATTAACAAGTTGCCTCTTTCCTCCTTGTCGGCACCTACGGTACGATAGTATTTAGGCTCTGAGCCCTCGTGGTGTGTTGTTGGAATAAAAAATCACTAAAACAAAACATATGTCATACTATTTCTCCAGTACAGAAATACAAATAATATATAAAATTTACATACGAATCATTTAAATCAAACCCAAACTTTTACTTATTACTTCATGAATTAAGTTGATTGATGAAGATATTAAGGAACATAACATACCTGTGTTTTCTAAACTTGAAAAGGCCTTTATAGGTTGGTGTCAATGGAGAGTCACCTGGGTAAGGTGATCTGCCTTTTTCCTGGTGGGCAGCTTTACAGGTAGTCCTGACTATGCAGTCTGCCGGAAAAGCGGTGACTCGGGTGTCGCTACAATAGCTAAGAAAACTCAAGCTGCAGGATGCAGTGAATGTCCTCAGGTACAAGGTCTGCAGAACAGAAGGTGGAAACCTTTAGCAGCAAGTCTCTGCCAAAAAGATTGAAATCTCTGCGGCAATATTGAGAAACAATGAGCTCCTACGGAATTGATCAATAACTAGCAGCCACAACCCTGAACTGGAATGATAGCCCACAGCCTAAAATGATAGCAGCCCTGTCCTGGAACAGGAACAGCCGGAAACTGGAACCATGTTTCATTCATGTTAGAAAATGGTTTTAAAATAATTCACCCTTCATAGGGAAAGATCCGACAGCACACAGATACCTAAACATTGTATTTCACAAATTGATTAACCAATGGAGGAGCACCTAAAAATGCAACAGGTCTATATTTAATTTACTAGCTTCATTGCTATTGCAGACCTCCCGTTATAATGAACTGAACCCGTCATATCCTTTCTGCCGTTCATCGGGTACGCAGTAAACCCTTTTCTCGCTTCTCATTAGCTGAAGCAATCTTATGTTGAGAGGTTCATGCTGCTCTGGAATATTACAAGCAGCAAGACAACCAACGTTTTTCTGGTTCGAGGCATTTTGTAAGAAACCGTCAAGAGTCTAGAATATATTGAAATAAAAAGAAACTGCTTCTGTTGGCGGTTAAACTACGTTTTATTTTAAACTTTAACAATTGGCCCTTCTTTGAGCTCCAGTGTAAAAAATTCAGAAATCTTTCCTCATTGGAAATTACATTGTAGAGAGATATATTTGCCTTGATTATTTATCCTTCAAAGAATTTAAATGTTTTTCTTATGTGACTTTTTACTTCTTAATCAATGGTCCTTTGTATTGAAATAGGTAGCTGTTAAATCGTTTTACTGTCAGCTAGTAATATGCCTCTTATAATTCTCTAACAAGTAGTCAGAACAGTGGTTACCATGTAGCGAATTTTCATAACTGTGTGACGATATTTTGTTCGCTATCTCCAATCAAAAAAGGCTGGAGATAACAAGTGCGTAGTGGTAGTGAATTTTGATTTAAATGTTTTTAATAGCAAATATGTGTTTTTTTTTAAAGATAGCAGGCATCAAATTTGGTTATCAGTATAACCTATATAATAGAAACAATGCACCATGTTTCAAGAATTGTACACTATTAGTAAGGAATATTATTAAAACATTCTTTAAATTTAAATGGATCTTGGAGATTGGTTTTAGAGGTCCCAGTGATTTTGAACTGATTACTTGAAGAAATTGCTATTTTCTATGGAGCTAGAAAACTTTGATACATATATACAGGGTGCTTCATGGTGAGTGGCCTATTAGACGTTTCTGGAGAACTACATCTATTTAAATTCTGAAAATTTGTATCCGCACGTTTTTGATGCTGATCTTTCTAACTGAAATTTTTTCAATTAGCCTGCACTTCCGGTTATACCGGAAGTCGACACAAACTTTGTTTTTTAAATGGAACACCCTGTATATTATTAGCTGAATTACACGTTCAATTTAAGGGCCACTTTATGACAACATATTCGGGCTAGTTTCGGATTTATTCACCATTTTGTAGAAAAAGTTACAATTGGAGCGCTTTAGAAAATTTCCGATATCTTTAAAGACATGCAAGACAGAAACATGCGGTTTTCACTATTCAATAGAGCGTAAAAATTTCTACATACTGTTATAATCACAATACGATTTTAAGATAACTGTTATTTATAAAATACATTTGAATTTGAAAATTTTCAGAGATAAATTGATTTTTTTTAATGGAAGGGTACTCATATGTCCCCAGCATCTGATTCGGCGTTAAATTCCCTATCTTCTAAGTATACATTACCTTATACCTATCTCTTATAGTTTTCTTTGCAAATATTAATTGTCAGCGGGGTAGCGCCAACCTTTGACTACTTCTGCCTTTAATGAGTGTCTTATTTTAAAAGGGACATACAGTAACTTGCAATTCCAACCGATTCCTTTTTTGATAACTTTCCGACCTATATTGGGTATTTCCTATAGCTAAAAAGGACAGTTTTTGAGGTATTTAGAGACATTCAAAAACATAACACAGCATAATTTTTCCTTATACTATGGTTGAACGTCAATCAACCAAGGGTTGCGGTGCTATCGGGGCGGCAAGGCCGCGGACGAGCCCTGAGGGAACAAAAAAAAAATGGTTGAACGTCAACGTTAAGGCAAGTGTGCCATGATGAACAATTTATATTACATACTTGTCATTCTAAATTATTCGATAAATGTCAATGCACTAATGTTCACAGTTAAGATGGAAAATCATTATTCCATTGCAGATTATTAGAATTTATTTTACATCCATGGAGAATGTAACCGAATTATTACTGGAACATGTAGAAGGTTTAATGAGTTATATCCTAATCTGCCACCCATGAGTGAAAAGAAGTTTAGAAGGATTGAGTCAAATTTCATAGAATTTGTTACTTTTAAAACACCCAAAGTGAATCCCAGTCCAGTGACTAGAGATGAAGATAACGAAGTAACTGTCCTGGCTTATTTCGAAGCATATCCACATGCCTCTATTTACACTGCAGTGAACGACATAGGTATTCCTTACTCCTCTGTGGAAAGAATCTTGTGGAAACACAAAATGCACAACTATAAGTTTACTTTAGTGCAAGCTCTGCATCCAGAAGATGCTAGTAAAAGGGTCCAGTTTTGTGAAACGATGTTAATTCATATTCAAGGAGATGATGACTTTTAAAAAAAAATTATATGGGCTGATGAATCAAAATTTTCTCATGAAGGAGTTTTCAATAGACATGTTTGAGCAAATCAAAACCCTCACGCTATTATGGAAAGGGGATTTCAAGTAAAATTTAGTTTCAATGTGTTTTGTTTATTGAAAGGTAATAACTTTTATTATCATATTTATGATGGAACCTTAACTGCTAATCGTTACATGGAAATATTAAGAACAATAGTTACAGACTTTTTAGACAATTTACCATTATCAGAATATAGAACTTGTTGGCATCAACATGACGGAGCTCCTGCTCACTCTACACGAGAAATATCTAACACAGTCGACGATCTATTTGAAGATAGATGGATTGGAAAGTGCGCTCCCTGGATATGGCCCGCAAGAAGTCCAGATCTTACCCCGCTTGATTTCCATCTTTGGGGAAAGATAAAAACCAAAGTATATGAAACGCCCGTCAATTCACGCGAAGAATGAGAGATCAGAGTAATAAGGGCGTTTGAAATAGATAGGAATGAGATTCTATCAGCAACCACGAGCGGCATTACAACACGAATATTAAAATGTTTGAGTGTTAATGGACAACATTTTGAGCAGTTACTAGTTTAGGAGGTGTGAGTTGTTTTGTTACTCGTGTTGTAATAATACTTATAGGATTTATAAGATTGTGTAAGGTAATAATATCACTGTTATCCCTAGAATTTTTTTTAATTAAAAATATATTAAATACATAATTTTCTAACACAGTAACAATATTTCTTTATTATAATTTTTTACTTCAACATGAAATATTTTTGTTTCTACTGTATTTTTTTTTATTACGTACAAAAAAAATGACACCGCCCTGCTAACAATTACTATTTTCAAATCAATTTTCTAAGAAAACTATATGAGATAGGTATTGAGTAATATATACTTAAAAGATAGGGAATTTAACGCTGAATCAGATTCTGGAGACATATGGATACCGTTCCATTTTAAAAAAATCAACTTATCTCTGATTGAAAATTTTCAAATTCAAATGTATGTTATAAATAACAGTTATCTTAAAATCGTATTATGTTTATAACAGTATGTAGGAATTTTTACGCTCTATGGGATAGTGAAAACCGCATGTTTCTATCTTGCATGTCTTTAAAGATATCGGAATTTTTCTAAAGCGCTCCAATCGTAATTTTTTCTACAAAATGGCGAATAAACCCGAAACGGTACGAACTATCCCGAATGTGTTGTTATAAAGTGGCCCTTAAATTGAACGTGCAATTCAAAAAGCTAATAATATACAGGGTGTTCCATTAAAAAAAAACAAAGTTTGTGTCGACTTCCGGAATAACCGGAAGTGCAGGCTAATTGAAAATATTTTATTTAGAAAGATCAGTATCAAAAACGTACGGATACTAATTTTCACAATTTAAATAGATGTAGTTCTCCAGAAATGTCTAATAGGTCACTCACCGTGAAGCACCCTGTATGAATACTGCAAGTTGCTTTAAAAAAATTGTCTTACAAGTTTCATTAAAGTTACCAAAGTTTTCCTGGAAAAAAATTATTATTTAGAAACGGAATGTACCTTCCAAATTATCAATATGGCAGGTATTTTTCCTTATTCATTGCTTGGATGGTTTTGTTTTAGTCAACCCAATCGAACTAGTTTTTGCAAACATACAACCAAAATGGTATTTTTTTTACATAGGTTTTACTATGGCTCAAGGTTGAAGATTATAGCTTAATGGGAAATTGAGTTATCGGATTTGAAATCTTTTTATGAAAACTACCACAATGTACTTGCTGCACTCAGACCCTCTTCATCGCTTATTTACTGTTGCTGTACCTATACTTTTTTAAGTGATAAAATATTGTAGCTCTCGATGTGAGACTGACAAACAAGGCAACCACAAATTTATTTTTGGAAAAATATTTTAAACAAATGAAATGAGAACAATTTAAATGTAAATTAAAAATCTTGGTTCTTGGCTTCATCACGGGGGTTCTCCTCCCCCTTCTACATGCCTACAACCACCCTCAATGCATAAACAAGAACAATTTCTTCAGAACAACCCCCAAGAAAGTTGCGGGACCTGCGGTGAATAATGGTTCTGGGCAAAGTAAACAGGATTTTAAGGTAGTTCAGCTCTAAAATGGGTAAAAGGTAGCTTATCGAGGTCCAACTAAACTGTTTTTTCAAACTTTCTGCTCACATTTCCGTTTTATCTTCTCCCCCAGAAAACACAGTTACATATCTGATACGTCTAAATTACAGCACATAAGGTTCTATCAAAATTGCAGTTATGTAAGATGTAGGGTACATGTAATGTGAAATGTCCTTTTCAGTGTTTCCTTCTATGTGCCATAAATGTTATGTAACACTGCTCTATGTATTTTACATAACATCTGTTTCTTAGATATTACGTAAGCATGATTACAACCAATTTCTTTTTAAGTAACTTTTGTGCTATCTCATATATATAATAAAAATGTAAATATAACACAGTTACATAATCGATAGGTATGTCTAAATTACAGCACATACAGTTCTATAAATATTGCATTTATGTAACATGTGGGGTACATGTAACCTACATGAATAGGCATTGCGGAACTTGAGCCAGACAGGGAGTGGGGGTATCCGCCCCCTCCAAGATGGCGGTCGACAGTTGACTTGTGACATTCCAAGATGGCGGCTGGCAATTGACATTTTTACATTCCAAGATAGCGGCTGACATCTGCCATTTGTAACATTTGTGGGAATCTCACCAGATTTAGTGTTATTATTTCTAGGGAAATTTTGATGCTTTTAAAAAAAGCCAATTCGGATCAGACTAGGTTCGAACCTCGGGACTTCAGATGAAAGTCTGACACGCATACCTGTGAGCTACATCCGCACTTGCTATTTTACTGTTTAATGTTTGCATATGTGCGACCAAATGTTTATACTTCTATATAAATCAAATGCAATTATTAATGTGTTAAACAACCAAATAGTTTTATTTCATATTACCCATAAACACCTAATAATTAACATGTTTAAATAAAAGCTTATACATTTATTACACAAACCAACTCATTGGATGGTTTTATTAGATGAGTGACTAATTGCTATCTCGCAAATGTTCCATACAAGAAAGGTATAACATTATTTACACGATATGAGCCAGCTCAACGGCTATTCACAATTATACATGTGTCATATGACAAATAAAGTTAGAGGTGAATTTCGTTTAACATAAAATAAGAGATTACTGACATTACAGGTCGCTCTAACTCCTTAGCATATTAATACAAAAAAAAAACGAAAGACAACATATACGAGAAGTACTGAATAACTAAACAGTAAGCTCAGGTTTGTAAGTCAAAAATAGGAAGATGAATTTTAAATCGGCACAGTCTGTCTGACTTGTTAGAAATAATGGAGTCTAACATTTTGATTTTATTTGAAAGAGTTACAGGTTCGAATCCTGATATATGCTCCTTAATATGGTAGTGTCAAACAAATACGAGGGGTACTGAATAACTAAACAGTAAGCTCAGGTTTCTAAATGGTATGCATGTGTGGTTACAGGTTCAAATCCTGATGTTTGCTCCTTAATATGTAAGTGTTAAACAATACGATGACCAAACACACACACACACACTTCTAATATGATCCCTAATATGGTAGTGTCAAACAGATACGAGGGGTACTGAATAACTAAACAGTAAGCTTAGGTTTCTAAGAAAAAAAGATGAATTTTAAATCAACACAGTCGGTCTGACTTGTTAAAAATAATAGTCTGACATTTTGATTTTATTTCAAACAAATACAGGTTCGGACTTTGATATATGCTTCTTAATATCAGAGTTAACACCAAAAGAAAAACACTTATAGGTTGGTGAGCGTATCTTGCAGAAGAATAGCGACTTTAGAAAAAAGGGTTCACTATTTTTAAAAGCGCTTAAATTTTGCTAAAAATATTTCACAAACACTAAAATTTAAAGAACTTCTGCAAGAGGTTAACGAATCGATATACAAATCTATAATTGGCCAAGTGAGAAATCAGAAACCACCAGGCAGATCAAGGAGATACACACTTGATGACAAAATATTATGCCTCTACCAAAATCAAGTGGGAAAGGCTACCGTCTTCTATCGAAGTTATTTGCTTTACCATCAAAGAAAACCTTGACCTCATTTTTGAATAGGATTCAGTTGACTCCAGGAATAAACCACAAAGTGTTTAGCACCTTGAGCAAACAGATTTCAGAGATGAGTGAAAAAGAGACGTGTTACATCTTAACTGTTGATATTATTTTATTATAATAACACATACTTGTCATTATTCTGCAAGGACAAATGTAATATTGTAGCACCAGACTGCTGTGTATACCTATACCTATCGATAAGAAATGGCAATCTATACTTCCTTTTACTTTTAGAATTAAATTGGTTTTTAAATAAATGTAATAATAATACTGTTTTCTCTAATAAAACACAATCGAAATTTATTTTGTTTGATTTTTCATTAAACATATGCATAGTGAAAACTTATAGCTGTAGGTGTTAGGTTTAAATTGCCAATTAATTTTGCCTATGATTGCAATGCTGAAAGCAGGCGTATGTGTGTTGTGAAAACATAACTTCTTTCGCTTTCACTATAAAAATCATTAAAAAATTATTTGATTAATTTAACCTTATTGGCAGCGGTATAGAATAAATAACACTTTTTTGGATTTTTATTAATGAAAAGCAAATAAAATTTCCCACGTGTGACTTAGTAAGTCATCGCTCCGCCATAGGCGCTGCGATATTGTTCAAAACGTCGGCATTGGCGTTTCCCTTCTATAGAGGATGTTCTGTGCTGCTGGCCGACAGCTATCGGAATTGCTTCCCAGATGGCGCTACAAAAGCAAGTTCATTTGTAGAGCACAAGAAATAGGCGCTTGTCACTCAACTGTAGACATTTGCCGCCCGTCGGCCATTGTTGTCATTTGCCTGTACGCAGAGCAGCAACAATTTATTTACTCCATGGGACCACGGCACAAATAATATCGAAGTTCAATCAAGAATGCTTGGATATACTTATATTCAGTCATCATTAATAGGATATATTGTTCTCGTTATGTTAATCGTGATTTTCTGTGGAAAATATAAGTAAGGTAATAAATACATTGTTTTATTCCTATTTTCGACAGAAAATTACGATTTGGTGGACATTATAATAACTCCCGCGATGATGACCGAAATTAGAAAAAGTCTAAGCATGTAGAGTTATTATAAAATAAAAGTGAGACATCAAAAAAGTACAAGAGGCTATATTTATAAGAAAAATAAATAAAAAGATATGTAAATCGTACGTAACAGTTTATCAAACCTTTTACATTGCCTTGCAATATACATTTTCGATATAATTTATATTGTATTGTTATGTAAACTTGCTACATCAGTGATCTTTCATTGTAACATTTTTTATGTAGGTTTGAGATAACTTATATTATAACACCTGCATATAACACTGTTCCTTTAGTGCTCCCTGTTTGGTAGGTAAACATTACGTATGGGTTTGCTGGGTCGCCCAGCACCCCTATTCACTCCTGCTCCTGTAACTTTCTTAGGGCCGTTTGCACGAAATGTTTCTTGTGGTAGGTGCATTCAGAGAGGGTTCTAAGAATGTTTCTGAATTTTTTTTTCTAAAAGTTCTCCGTGTGCTAAACTGAAAATTTACCGCAGATCTAATTTTTATTTCTAAAAGGAATGTACTTGCCAAATTATAAACATGGCAGGTATTTTTCCTTATTAATCGCTTGGATGACCCATTTTAGTCAACCCAATCGAACCAGTTTCTGCAAACAAAATAACAAAAAAGGTTTTTGAAAAGAAATTTGTAGTTATTTTTCAAATCTAGTACTCACACTGCCTTTATATGGGTTTTACTATGTATTAAAACTAAAGATTCTAGTTTAATGGGAAACTTAGTTATCGCACTATCTGAAATATTTTTACAAAAATTCGCTCCCATAATGCACTTGCTGC
Source organism: Tillus elongatus (assembly GCA_964006375.1). Classification (NCBI taxonomy): domain Eukaryota; kingdom Metazoa; phylum Arthropoda; class Insecta; order Coleoptera; family Cleridae; genus Tillus; species Tillus elongatus. The sequence continues at coordinate 173,501,028 of OZ023263.1, read as the reverse complement.
ACCTAAACTCTTTTCAACATTTATTTACTATTACTGTATCCGTACTTTTTGAAAATGAAATAAATATGAACAATACAAAATTTTGAATTTAGAATTTTAATAATCTACACTGTACATCTGATTATATATGTAATCTAAATTGCTTTATGATATTATGTAGTTTCCTTTCCTTCAAATGTTCCATAAAGAGTAAAGCTAAGAGTAAAGAAAACCATAATTTAAGTATCTAGGTACCCCCTAGGTATTATACATATATTAGTTTGCGGTAGGTATATTTCTTCTTGAGATAATGTTATTCATTCTTTACTTAATTTCACTTTAGTAATACAATACCTACATGCATTGATTAAGAAACGGAATCTGATGTACATAACCACTTTCTTATTTGTTTGATTGGATGTTAGAATCATAATATATTACAGTCACAGTGGACGCGGCCAAAGGCATTTATTAAAGTTATGTTAAAATTAAAAGTTGGGTTATTATTTACCTAATATTTCTATTAACCTTAGAATATAGGTAGTTGTTTTATATTCTGAGATTCTAAGATATTGAGCTGTCCGAGATGCTGTCATCACATATGGCTGCTGGTAGGCACACATTTGGAACTACTCTATGGTTTTGAATAGCGGTGTATGAGGTTCTCGTGTTTTTTAAATAGTCTAGTTTGTAAATTGTTATTAAATGCTCCCATTAGTTTAAAATTTGTGTAAATATAAATATAGTAGACAGTAGTGTGTTATCAAATAAAGTACTATTTTTTTAACTTCAAAAATACGCCTACGACGTGTTGTGTTGTGAAATGCGAAAGTCGTGGTAATCGCGATAGAGTCAAGTTTTTAAGAATACCGAGTGTACTACAGTTTCCACATAAACCAGAGTTGAGTGAGCTCTCCAAAATCCGGAGATTAAGGTGGATACACGCAATTAAAAGAAAAGATATAACAGAATTTACCCTCAAGTATAGCAGAGTATGCAGTAAGCATTTTATCACAGGTACAACTTCATTTCAGCTTTGATTTCACCAATATGACTACACACTTCAGAAGCACCTGCCATACAAGTACAATGCGTAGAAACAACAGACCCATCTGTCTGGCAAATAACCCATACTTTCAAAGGAGGGTTATTCATTCTCTGGGAATGCTTTATTTGAAACACAAAATGAAAAATGTTATCCCTATTCAACTTAAATTAAAATCAACTGACTTTCCGCATAGTAGGTATACTTTGGATCATGTAAGAACATTGTACTTTAAGACACGAAAGAAAGTGCGAAATGTGGCTTACGAGCTTGCATAATATATCTAGCCAATTCTAGAGCACCACAAACAAGAAGCCTTTGATTGCAATTATGATTTCAAAAAAAGTAAATTTATATTTACCTGTGCAACTATTACAACATGAGCTTCAGTTTTTCTATTCTGATAATTATAAACGAACCCTGCTTCAAAATATTTGTAAGCAGAGAGACTTTTATGGGCTTTCATTTGTTGATTAGTGTAAAAACTGTGGGTATGCACTAAATAGTTAACGATATCGAAAGCATCAACTGGGGGGAAACTATATAGTTGTTTACAAAGAGGCATTGGGCCCGTCGTCAAAGTATAGGGATCACTTCCTTCAATAATACGAATTTTCTCTAGATATCTTCTAGCAACGTCTTCATTTTCATTTTCCAGTGATAATAGATATTTACTCTTGTCAACACAAGCCATTTTAAACACGCGCAAAACACAATTTCAAAAGTTAACATCCACGGAACACGAGTTTGTTTGTATTTGAGTGCCTACCGGCGGCCATATTGGTGGTATTTAAATCACGTGTTCTGGACAGCTCTATTAGCGGAGGCGATTACGAGGTTATGCGCACAACGTGCACGACTCCTGTCAGTTAACAAATGACAAATAGTGATGTTGTCAGATTAAACTAAAGAGATGGAGATAGCTTTTGTTTGCTGTAAAAATAGGAAGCTTAATATTTATACATAATAAAACGTAGTTCTAGATTTATTTTATCCAAATTGAATCACTTTCATTAATATTTTTAATTACTTACATTTTTCTAATATCAACAGATTCAGATTAGGGTTGACGTAAATGGCAACCCCGCCGATTGTTTATTGTGACATACTTTCGTAGCTTGTCCGTCTAAAACTTAATTTGGAGATTTTGTTTGCAATGGCAGCGGAACCCTGATTTATCGGTCTGACCTTGTCTAACATTATAGTCATCCATTTAGAAGTAATTTCAGGTTATATATCGTAGATTATTGATTCTTTATCTAGTTATAACTCAAGTTCTACTGAACCAATTGAGTTCGAATTTGGTAGGTAGGACCACTTGTACAATGTGCATGTGCCTGTAAAGTTTCAGTTTAACATTTCTAGTAATCAAAAAAGATATTGTGTTATCAAGCAGATTTTTGCATTTTTTCTAAAAGTATTTGATTGTCAAAGCTGTCTAACGAACTCACCCAAGCTAAAGCTATTAACAAAATGAAGAGAATTGACAAATTTAGTTTCGATCGGTGAAGTATTTTTTGGGTTATCGGTTGGACACACACACACACACACACACACACACACACACACACATATATATATATATATATATATATATATATATATATATATATATATATATATATATACTTTTTAACTGACCTTGGATTTGGGTTCTAGGGTCGCCAATTCAACCTCATTTTAAGAAAATTTCCAAAAGTCTCACCATCGATACCTTTCTATTAGTGAATTTGAATGAAAATTTACTAAAATAAATAAATAAAAGTCTGTGGCCAATAGACGTTAGCATCTGAGGTCATATATAATTACACACACACACACACACACACTTATATATATATATATATATATATATATATATATATATATATATATATATATATATATATATATATATATATATATATATATATATATATATATATATATATATATATATTATAAAGAAGTATTATTGTACTAATTAAAAAAATGTGCGAATGGCAACAAGCCGCAGCCATGTCATCCTTCAAAATACAATACAAATGTACTAATTAAACCGTTGATGCTGCAAATATCTGTGGCCAATGAAGGTAAAGTTCCAAGCCAACCTAACAAACACACCCACACACACACATGGTGATAATATGGTTTAGAATTCATACAAGAAAGATATTCTAAAGTGTATGGTGTAATTAAAAAAAAAACGTGAAACGTGTTTTAAAGAAAAAAATATTCTTTAATTATTACACACAAAACATAAGAAAAACTAATATTGTATCGCTTAAACGCTTAAAATAATGTTAGTTGTTAGATTGCGCCACACAGAAGAAAATATATATTATACGACAGTTGCCGTACTGAACCTGAACTTTATTCGTAGGTTCTGAAAAAGTATTTTCTGTAGTTCTGTGTCAGTGGGTGCTTATTTTTTGACATTTGACATTCTAAAAGTCTTTTTAGGTCAACAGTCAACGCCAATGTCAAATGTCAAATTTGTCATACTGTCACCCTGTTTCATTCTGCGGTCTTTCTTTTAATCACCGAACCACCGATGAAGCCCCGAACAAAGCCTTATGTTTAATCATTCTGTTTGATTTTGATTGAAAAATAAGTGATATACTTGAAACGTTCTGTGTGTTTTGTGCAGTTGCAAAAGGTATTATGAATGTTACTTCTATCTATTCTTTTTAACCAGAAGTTTAGCCAGGAAATATGAATTATAACCTCACCTAAATGGCTAAATCGCCCATGTGCTACTGTTCATTTTATTGTTTTCTATTTAAGCAATTTGCTCGGATTATTTTATGATTTACATTTAATGTAAAGTTACTTTTAAAGGCATATTTATGGGTAAATTTAACAGATTACCTCCGAACGCTTTCCGAAACATTTTTTTCAGAAACATGCTAGGGCCCCACCTGGATGCACAACCATAAGAAAAATTTCTTGTTCACACATAACCCCCCCCCCCCCCGCCCCCCAAAGGAAGTTACGCGAATAGGGGTGCTGGGCGGGGTAGGTAGTAAAAAGAAAATATCAGCAGAAAATATGAAGAAAACGGCTTGAAAGCTGCCTTTTTTTTTAACATCTTGAAGCCATATCCCCTTAAACCCTACCTACCCCGTACAGCACCCCTATTCGCCCCAGGTCCCAATACATCCTTGGGGGATATGAACAAGAAAATTTTCTCCTGGTTTTTGCAACGATGGTGGCTATATGCACGTGAGGGGGAAGGAAAATCATCACGACGAAGCAGACCCCTCGCCCGCCCACTTGTCACAAGTGGAACGCTAAGAGGAAGGTAAACATGTCACAATATAAGTTCCCAAGTATGTACAGTGAAAAGAGAACATACCATAGCAAATAGTGCTAAATGATTGAAATTTAAAAAAGAGAACAATAAATTTACATAATACTTACCTTTCGCATATCAAGCAAATAAGGTAGGTCTGGCCCTTGGTGTAGACAACCTTCTAACTTTTATTTTAACAGCTTAGACATAGCAATTTCCTCATTGAAAAAACAATGTAAGACACAAATAACAGACCACATATGCACGTTAAACCACAACAACAGTAATGGTCACTAACATAACAAGGTAAACAACACACAATTTTAGAAATGACGTCCGCAAGCACATGAATATATAAGAAACCGTCAAAACTTGTAATACGTGTACTAGCAGCACACTGAAAATGACGTCATAAACTGAAACTGGCAGTTGAGGCCGGTGGTCCATGTGTCTAGAATATTCCAGGGATTCCCACAGTCAACATGAAATTTATGTCGAATGTAATATTTAGGAGGGGAAGGGGTGTCACAGAACAGGACCGTACTGGGAAATTGTTAAAAAAGTGTGTAATGTGTAAGGAACTTTAAATCTCAATAACTCCGGCAAGACAAGAGAACAAAAGGTAAGAATAGTGTCAGCGTGCATGTAAGACACCAAACTTTATTTATCAGTAGTTCTTTTATTTGAAACTATTCGGGAGGTAATCTGCAAATTCACCTATTTATGTATTTTATTTTGGGTCTGTTTGATTAGTTATACAAGTTATTCTTGAGGGCATTTTCTGGTTTCGCGCTAAGTATCTACTTTTTTATTGCTAAAAATATGTTTTTTTTTTTCGTGTTCTGATATTTGTTCTAGTTGCAAACTTTGTCTTAAAGACATCCAGGTTCTTTATTGTAATTTGTAAAGTGACTCTTTGCGAATTGAAATTGTGTTGTTTTATGAACCTCACTGAATGCCCCTCCCTTTGGTTTATATAGGCTGCAGTTTGGAAGATAGGTATAGCAAATTTAATTCTCTACCGAATTCCTTGATATGGTGTTTTTTTCACAAAATAAACTGTAAAAATGTGGGGTTTTCAGTTGTTAAATTGAAAAATGTATACTTACCCCAAGTGAAAACAAAACAAGAAAACTTTTGAGCGGGATAGTATGGTAGTGTGTAAAAACTATTTCTTAGTTGCATTCAGTGGTGGTGTGTGGGTAACTTGCTTTCAGGCAAAACTGGTCTTGTTTTCTTTTTTTTTTTTTTTTGTTCTCAAGCTATTTAGAAACGGAACGTATGTGCAAAGTTTCATCAAAATCGATGTATCATTTTTTGGGTTAACATACAGTGAGCTATTTGAAAGCGGAGCACCCCTGTAAAATTTTTATTTGTGCCTGATTTAAATTTCTTTTCCTATGAAACTACAAAATGGAATTCTACATTTCAAGTGCCACTTAGAATTTTTTCAATGTTAAATATACAAAAAATGTGTTAGAATAAAAATAATAAAAATGTTAGGTTAATAATATTACCGTAAATTTAAAAGAACTGGTCTTGAATCTGATTATCTGAAATATTCTAATCTTAGACGTGACACTAAGTATCGCATTGACTACAATTATTTACAGTTAGTGACTAGCACAGAGCAGGTCATTCAGTCTGATGTCAGACAGTTCTGGTCTTTCGTTAATTCCTTGAGGAAGGACTCTGGGATTCCGAATAGAATGAGTTTTAATAATGTAATATATAATAATGAGTCTGTTATAGCAGACGCCTTTGCTGCACATTTTCAATCCTGTTATTCTGATCATGGTTCCATTGAGGTTGACTTTTGTGATGTATCTAATATACGGTCTGCACATAACCTTTCTATGCATATTTTTACAATTGAGGAAATCGAGGATAAAATTGACTCACTAGATGGCAAAAAACGAGCTGAATTGGATGGTATTCCTTCTTCATTCTTGAAAAATTGTCGACACTCTTTGAGCGGCCCGTTGTGTAGTATCTTTCAAAGGTTTTTCAATGCCGGTTTTTGTCCCTCACTCTAAAAGTTGTCTACTCTGATCCCCATTCACAAATCAGGTGATAAGACACAAATTGTCAATTATAGAGGTGTTTCATTTGAACCTGTAATACCGAAACTATTTGAATCTGTCATTGCGGATGAGATTTCCAATACCTTGAAACACAGTATTGTCGGAGAGCAGCATGGTTTCTGTAGTGGAAGGTCAACAGTCACTAATCTCACCATTTTTCAATCTTACGTGATGGATGCATTGGACTCTGGTAAACAAGTTGATGTTGTATACACTGATGTATCAAAGGCTTTTGACAGTGTGTGTCATACCCTTCTTCTGCAGTAATTGTTTGCAATGGGCATCTGTGGTTCTTATCTTTCGTGGATTCGATCTTACCTGTCTTGACAGAAAGCAATTTGTTAGCATTGGTGGTGCTCTATCAGATGAGGTCCTCGTCTTGTCTGGGGTACCACAGGGATCACATATAGGTCCCATTTTTTTCAATCTTTTTATTAATGATGTGAGTCGTTTTGAGTCATCGAAATGTTTATTGTATGCAGATGACTTGAAGTTTTTTTCGGAAGTTGTCCATGGTGTCAACACTTTGCAACATGATGTCGACAACTTGACTCGCTGGTGCAGTTCAAACTTGTTGTCGCTTAATGTGGGTAAATGTAAGGTTGTGAGCTATTTTAGGGGTCAGAATCGGTTTGTTCATAGCTATACCATTTATAACACGGTGTTGGACGTTTTCACTTCAGTTCAAGTCTTGGTGTAATTTTCCAAAATGGTTTGTCATTGAATCTGCATATTAATGCTGTGGTTGTGAAATGTTGCAGACTTTTGGAGTTTGTTAAAAGACACACTAAACATATGACTGACACAAGGGCAATCACTAGTTTGTATACATCCTTGGTTCGAAGTAATATTGAGTATTGTTGTGTTGTATGGTTTGCATCCTATGCTTGCCATATTAATCGTATTGAAAGGGTACAAAACAAATTTGTTAAGTACCTTCTTTATAAGCATCACTTTCCTTGCCAAGATATTGGGTATGATGTCAGATTGCTTCTTTGTGGTATGGTCAGTCTAAAACCGTGACACGAGTATCTTTCATTGATGTTTATATATAAGTTAATTAATGGTCACATTGACTGTAATGATCTGCTCGAGTTGGTCCTTTTTCATGTTCCACCACGCTCAACTCGCCAACAGCAACTTTTTTTTGAGTGAACACACAGGACCAACTATGGATGTAACACTTTCATGGACAGATTGTTGCATAATTATAATGCTAATTTTTCTAATTGTGATATCTTTTATATTGCTATGTCTATGATGAAAACTGTCTTAAGACAGTGATTTTGTTACTTTGAGTTATTTTTTATTTTTTTATTTTAGGGGGCAAATTTGAATAAATATTGTTCACAATGTTCCTTACTCCTTCAGACTGTGATCAGTTACATTTTAAAAAATTTCAACAGGAATTATTTATAATGTTGATAATCTTTGGTTTTTTGAAACAGGAACGCTCCAGAAAAATATTTTCCAGGCTGGCTTTGCCATTATTTTTATTTCCAAAGTAACAAAGAGCACATAGATCATGCAATAACCAATACTACTATCATAAAAATTCACAAATTGTTCGACAACTTCAAGAAATAATACTCTTATAATTATTAATTAACAAAAAATGACTAAAATAATAGAATAAATTGCCATACACATTAAATTTTGCACTTCTCAAGTAAACCTTTATTTAATTCAATACATGTATCATATCATCTTCTAATGTTACCCATAACATGTGATAGCTGGTTTGCTGTTATTTCCGATCAAGCCTGTCTCATCCTTTCAAGCAATTCTTCTTTATTGGTTTTCTAGACTCTTTCTTTAGGAAACGCTGATAGAAAAAAGTATTGGTGTTAATTCTGGGGCTTTCGGGTAAATTACCGATCTGTTTTCACCCTATTCACTGATTAGAGTAATTTTCTTCGAACCAATCCCTCAGAATCCTGGTATTGTGGATATAATAGCAATCTAATAGAAAGAGTTGATGAACCTGTTGTCAGTGGAAGTTTATCCATGGCACTGGAAAATTAATTCCTGAAAAAAAAATGTTAGAAAACTGGCCATTTAAATTAAAAAAAAAAGCCTGGATGCAGTAAGTGCGTTATGGTAGTGAGTGAGTTTTCATAGAAATGATCTGGCACCAAATATATTTTATAACTTTTTTTCCTGTAATTTCCTGTAACATATAAATCTAACTTTGGCATATCGTTTCCTTTTAATGTCATAAACTAGTGTACCAAATTTGATTAAGATAGCTTTATTATTTCTGGATATATACATTTTTTCCGAAAAAAAAACGCAAAATTTTCCGGGTAAACGTGGGCCGCATTTCCTGGCTAACGAACTTATCCAAGCCACTTGCGAAAGGAAGATACTCATCAAATTTGATCAAAATCTGCCCATTATTTTTTGAGTTATCGGTGTGTGATTATATATATATATATATATATATATATATATATATATATATATATATATATATATATATATATATATATATATATATATATATATATATATATATATATATATATATATATAGTGTGTCCACGGATGGACTTAACTATACTTTTAAAGTTTCTTATTTTGCATATTAGAGAAAAGTCACTCTTTATGAAAAAGTGTGCTTATTCTGAAAAGTCTGTAGCCATCTTTCAAATTTTGAATACTATACAGGGTGGTTGGAAATTAAGGAAATGTGAAAATAAGACAAGGATAGACAACAAAATTCAATACAAGTATTTTCAGTGCATATTCCTGGGGTCAAAATAAGACCTTTTTTCATATAAACATGTCCTAAAACCTTTAGTTTTCGAGATACAGGGTGTTTTAAGTTTAATTTTTATTATTTTTTATTTTTTTTATTTTTGTTTATAGTTTTTCGCTAATATCTCAAAAACGCTTCAGTATTTGAAAACCAAATCTTACATATTAGTTACAACGTAAAAGCTGTTTTTCTTTCTGTTCTAATGAGCAGATTATGAAACATGTCAGTGGCGTAGAATTTGAACCCGTCAAAGGTTCTATTCTCTAAAACTTATACGCCACTGTAAAAATTTAATATATTGTGCATTTTTTAGAATGAGCAGGGTCTTTTACATGTAAGAGTTGCTCTTTGTTTCAAACTGTAAAGTGCACAGTTTTCAAGTAAAACTGCCTTTTATCTAGAAAAAGATAAACAAGTAAAAATATGTTATTGTTTTATCAAAGGATCACTTATTTACAATTTGCAATCCAAAATCAGTAAACATATTAAGTTTTTTGATACAAAAGTCAATTTTTCTAGAAAACGGTGCACTTTATAGTTTCGAACAAAGAGTACCTTTTACATGTAAAATACCCTGATCATTCTATGCATAAAAACCTAAATTTTTTGAGTGGCGTAGAACACAGGGAATATAACCTTTGGCTGGCTCAAATTCTACGCCACGTATATTTTGGAAACTGATAATTAAAACAGGAAGAAACAGCTTTTGAGTTGTAACCGATATGTAAAATTTGGTTTTCAAATACCAAAGTGTTTTTGAAATATTAGCGAAAAACGATAAAAAAAATTAAAACTTAAGCACCCTGTATCTCGAAAACTAAAGGTTTCAAGACGTATGTTTATATGAAAAAAAAGGTCTTATTGTGACCCCAGGAATATGCCCATAAAATATTTATATTGAAGGTTGTAGTCTATCCTTAACTTATTTTCTCATTGTCTTATTTTATAACCACCCTGTATAGTATTTCAAAATTTGAAAGGTGGCTACGGACTTTTCAGACTAAGCAGAGTTTTTTTTTATAAAGAATGACTTTTCTCTAATATGCAAAATAAGAAACTTTGCAAGTATAGTTAAGTAGTTAAGTCCATCCGTGTACACACTATATATATATATATATATATATATATATATATATATATATATATATATATATATATATATATATATATATATATATATATATATATATATATATATATATATATATATATATATATATATATATATATATATATATATATATATATATATATAATGAACATTTAAACTGACCCTGGATATGGGTTATAGGGGTCCTAGTTCACGCTCATTTGAAAAAAATTCAAAAGTCGGAATCCCAATTCACGCTCATTTGAAAAAATTTGCTTATATCAAAGTAGCGATTTTCTTCTGCGGAATTTCGCTAAAATGGCTACAGTAAAGTGCTAGTAATTAAAATATAAAGCCAAGAAAAGCAGGCTATAGAATTGATCTGCTTAATTGTTTATTTTTACCTCAAAAGTAGCCATCTACACAGTTTGAATTCACCTCTGTGGGCATTTTGTTCACCCAGCTCCCCTTTTGCACCCTTTTCTGCATATATTTTTGGGGGTATATATATATATATATATATATATATATATATATATATATATATATATATATATATATATATATATATATATATATATATATAATACAAAAATTATTCTTGACAAATGAGAAGGTTCCTAAAATATCTGTGGTTTAAGGAAACTGGGCGTTATCCGGAGAGGGGGTCGATCATTCTGTTTTGCTTGGGCACTTTGAATTCGTCAGTTTGTGTAAGCTAAGAAGAGTTGACTCAATCAAGTTTTTATATAAACTGATACACAATGTCATTGATTGTCCGAAATTATTGGCGAAGATAAATTTCCATGTTCCCAGGATGAGTGAACAGCATAAAATGTCTTTTTATAATAATCAGGCTAGGACTGTTGATATGTTAAGATCTCCAATATATGTAATGTGTGAAACTTTCAATATCATTTGTTCACGTAGTGATATATTTAGCGACAATTTGTGTACATTGTTGCATAAAGCTATTGAAATGTTGTAGTTTGGGGTTTGTTTTTGGATTAATATTTTGTTATTGTTAATTTATGGTAATCTCACTCCCTAATTAGTTTGTAAGTGTTCTGTAATTGGTCCTCTACTTGGTCTGTTGGACATAATAAATTATTATTATTATTAAAAATTGTGAAAATCAGAGCGTGTACACTAAACACATGTTGAGTTTACCTTAAAATTTATAACTTTTTAAGAGCTTTCTAATGTTTCAGCACTAAAAATAATATTTTAAGTGTGGTTTGACATTTGAGCTTGAATTCTGAGATAGTTTTAATTTTGTAAGATACATTTTTTAATTTTGAAAATATTTAGATTTTCAACGTTGAAGTTATATTTTAATTATGATTCTATTCTTTGTAGGTTAACCGCCAAAATGCAGATTTTTGTTAAAACTTTGACGGGTAAAACCATCACCCTTGAGGTGGAACCATCTGACACAATTGAAAATGTGAAAGCTAAAATCCAAGACAAGGAAGGTATTCCTCCAGATCAGCAACGTTTAATTTTTGCTGGTAAACAGTTGGAAGATGGTCGCACCCTCTCGGACTACAACATCCAAAAAGAATCTACACTCCACTTGGTGCTGAGACTGAGAGGTGGTGCCAAGAAGCGCAAGAAGAAGAATTATTCAACCCCCAAAAAAATTAAGCACAAGAAGAAGAAGGTAAAGTTAGCTGTGCTAAAATTCTATAAAGTAGATGAGAATGGTAAGATCCATAGGTTGAGAAGGGAGTGCCCTGGAGAACAGTGTGGGGCAGGTGTCTTCATGGCTGCCATGGAGGATCGACACTACTGTGGCAAGTGTGGTTATACATTGGTTTTCTCTAAACCAGAAGATAAGTAATATAAGAGATTATAATGCTATTTATTCATCAGTCTGTAAATTGTTAATTTGTCAAAGATTTTTATTCATTTGACATGAATAAATAGCACTTGAATATTATTGTTGTCTTTTTTTAAAAATTAATCCCTTCTGAGTCCCAGGTTATGTGTAATCTGATTTTTCTGTACCTACTGTCGGACAGATTACTTTGCAAATTAGGCTGGTATATTATTAGACTTCACTACAAGACATTGTTTCAGTAGATGCACCTATAATAAATAAATTACATCTTAGAAAAGGGTCTTTGTTATGTATTTCAACCTGATGAATGGATTTTCACAGTTAGAAATTATGAAAATTGTATTTTAAAGTAATTGGTAGAATTTCAACGAAGGTTAGGTAAAAACAGTGACTGCAGTTTCAGGATAACTGTCACAAACTTGGCCGTTTTCACTCAGTGGGTTTCAGAAGGCATTGATGCAGGGGGTCAGATTGATGCTGTCTACACAGCTTTTGTAAAGGCTTTTGACCGTGTCTATCACTCCTTTTGAGGAGGCTTGCATCGTATGGATTCAGCGATAGCATGTTACGTCTTTTCGGGGATTATTTTAGTGATCGTGTTCAATTTGTTAGCTATCGCGGGTTCAGGTCCTCTGAGCTCATTGCTACTTCGGGCGTTCCTCAGGGCTCTAATCTGGGGCCGCTATTGTTTCTATTATTTATCAATGATTTGGACAGTAGTTTAAGTGTGCTGAGACTTTTCTATACAGATGACTTGAAGCTGCTTAAGAGAGTGACGTCGCTGGATGATTGCGTTAGACTGCAAGAAGATGTAGACTTGCTCTATGAGTGGTGCTTACAGAATGGATTAGAACTAAATGTGAGTAAATGTAAGGTCATGACTTTCACACATAAAGCTTTCCCTGTTCAATTTGAGTATACTGTGGGTCGGTTGGTGGTCGATCATGTGGAGACTGTAAAGGACTTGGGGGTCCACTTTGATAAGAAACTGTCTTTTGACATCAGCATCAATACCATAGTAAACGAGTGTAACAGGTTTTTGGGATTTAAAGTGTGGTACTGTGAGTCGTTTATGTTTTGCTGCTCTCAAAGCTTTGTATTGTGCTTTTGTTCTTTCCAAGTTACGATATGCATCTCTTGTCTGGGGCTCATATTATGGTGTGCATATAAGCTCACTCGAATCTGTCCAGAGAAGGTTCCTAAAATATCTGTGGTTTAAGGAAACTGGGCGTTATCCGGAGAGGGGGTTCGACCATTCTGTTTTGCTTGGGCACTTTGAATTCGTCAGTTTGTGTAAGCTAAGAAGAGTTGACTCAATCAAGTTTTTATATAAACTGATACACAATGTCATTGATTGTCCGGAATTATTGGCGCAGATAAATTTCCATGTTCCCAGGATGAGTGAACAGCATAATATGTCTTTTTATAATAATCAGGCTAGGACTGTTTTTATGTTAAGATCTCCAATATATGTAATGTGTGTAACTTTCAATATCATTTGTTCACGTAGTGATATATTTAGCGACAGTTTGTGTACATTGTTGCATAAAGCTATTGAAATGTTGTAATTTTAGGTTTGTTTTTGGATTAATATTTTGTTATTGTTAATTTATGGTAATCTCACTCGCTAATTAGTTTGTAAGTGTCCTGTAATTGGTCATGTACTTGGTCTGTTGGACACAATAAATTATTATTATTATAACTTCGCAAATGGTGCTGATGCCTAACCAAAATCTCTTCACATTTTTTAGTTGCTTCTATCGATATGTTATTTTTCACCAGGAACACTGAACCATTGGATATTAGATGTGTTAAATTTGTTAATACAGTAGAGTTCCGATATTTTGAGGCAAAGTACAATTCAAGCAGCACAAGCATGGGAATGTTTTCGGCTTTTCAACGTTCACAGCGAATATGTTTCGCAATTCGTGTGGCAGTTCCAGTCTCATAATTTTTACATTTTTAAAACTGTTGTGATTGAGCTTGTGAACTTTGAGAGGGCTGCCTCGGCTACAGATATTTTGCAGCATTACTAGAGGAAATAATTTTACCTAATCGACCTATGTCCCAGCGAGTCTACTCCCTGGTAGCGACGTTTACAAAATGTTTGCAACCCTCCATACACCTACTTAATGCGAATGTTCAAAAACTCTTTTCTCTAATAATGCACACATGCAAAACATCTGTAGACCTCTCAGACTGAGTGTGTATTGTTGGACCGACTGCTCCTCCTACATGTCCTGCATACATCAATTCATTTAGGCGGATGTATAATAATATATTGGTAATAATAATAATAATAATAATTTTTTATTGGCCACCTTGGGTACAAGCAGTACATGTGACAGGTCATATGTATACATGAACAAAAATATAATCCAGAACAAATGATCAAGTAAAACAAAGACTAATTAAAAAGTCAATTGTAAACAAAGACGTATGTATAAATAAAAAACAGCATGTTAAGAACCTAAATACATATAAATAAATAAATGCCTGGACGCAGCAAGTGCGTTATGGTAGTGAATTTTCATAGAAATGATCTGGCACAAAATATTTTATTATAACTTTTTTTCTTGTAACATAGAAATCTAAATTTTGGTGTATAGTTTACTTTTTATATCGTAAACCTACCTACCAAATTTGGCTATCATAGATTTTTTATTTTTTAAGATAATTTTTTTTTTCAAATGAAAACTCAAAATTTTCCCGGAAAACCTCGTCCGATTTTTCTGATTAACGAACTTATCAAAGCGATTTACAAAAGGAAGGTACATGCCAAATTTTATCAAAATCGGCCAATTATTCTTTGAGATAAAATTTTTTTTTCGAATGAAAACTCAAAATTTTCCCGGAAAACCTCGTCCGATTTACCTGACTAACAAACTTGTCCAAGCCATTTACAAAAGGAAGGTACATGCTAAATTTTATTAAAATCGGCTTATTACTTTTTTAGATAAGAATTTTTTTCGAATGAAAACTCAAAATTTTCCCGGAAAACCTTGTCCGATTTTCCTGACTAACGAACTTATCCAAGCCATTTACAAAAGAAAGGTACATGCCAAATTTTATCAAAATCGGCATATTATTTTTTGAGTTATTGGTGTGATGCATACATACATACATATATATATATATATATATATATATATATATATATATATATATATATATATATATATATATATATATATATATATATATATATATATATATATATATATATATATATATATATATATATATAACATATAAAAATTGAAACTGACCCTGGATATGGGTTCTAGGGGTCCTAGTTCGCGCTCATTTGCAAAAATTTTTTCAAAATTCAAAAGTCGGGATCTCCCCATTAGTGAATTTTTTCTACGAAAATTCACTAAAACAAGATATATGTACTCAAAAATTCACAAATGTGTCACTAAATAAAATATACAAACAAATAGTTTAATATAAACAACGATAAAATTCACACAAGCAAATCAAGATACCCCACAAATAATGAACCCCGAATCACCGACTAGCAAAATCCAGGAAATCTTCGTGGCTGTAAAATGCTTCCTCAACTAAAAATTGTTTAACTTTCCTCTTAAATGTATCAAAGGTTCTTATTTTTCTATACTCAGCTGGTAAAGCATTGAAAGACACAATACAGTTGTAATAGGGGCCATGTTTATACTTTGTTGTTCTGTGAAGCGGAATTCTTAGTGAAGCCCGTCTCATAATCATGATAGGATGAGTTACAGGTAAACAGCTCTAAATTATTCCTTGCAAAACAGACACATTTTAAGATGTAAATACATGGAACTGTAAGCAGGCTGTGATCTCGAAATACATTTCTACATGTTTCTGTTGGCCTTAGATTAAACATTAACCTCAGTAATCGCTTTTGAGATACAAAAACTCTGCTCACAGTCACCGCCCTACCCCAGAATATAAATACCATAACTTATGTGAGGGTATGCCAAGGAGTAATACATGTTTATTATGCTCTTTAAGTTAACAGTGTTTTTCATCTGTAGTATTGCAAAATATGCTTTATTCAGGTTATTGCAAACTATATCAATCTGATTCTGCCATGATAGACTGGCATCTAAATGTACACCTAAATACTTTACAGTGTTTACCAGAGTAATGCCGAAATTATTCAAGGACTTTCTGTTTATGAACTCTACATGTGTAGTTTTTCCAGTATTCACGATAAGTCTGTTTCTATCACACCAAGCCCGGAACTGGTCTATCACAGCGCCAACATCATAAAGAGGCCGCACCCTAGTATCTGCACAGGCAGTAACACAAGTGTCATCAGCAAGACCATTTTAAAGCAAACCTAAATCGCCAAACTAACGGATTTTTTCTGATATTTGAAAATAAAAGACACCTAATAAGAGATCTATTTGCAATAACAAAAGTGTTGACGCAGCCATTACATTTTGGTAGCGAATTGTAATAAAAAAAATTTGTAATCAAATAGTACATAAAAGTATTAAAAAACGTTTTTCATGCATTTCAAATCTTGAATCCTTCCCATTCAGTTAGAATCTTCAAAAATCTTATATATATATATATATATATATATATATATATATATATATATATATATATATATATATATATATATATATATATATATATATATATATTCAGAAAAGCACAATTTATTCCAATACTTGAGAAAAATGAATAAAATGCACTTTATAAGATTTGTCGTTTCGCAATAACGAAAAACTGTGGGCGCAGCAAATGCGTAATGGTAACAAATTTGCATAAAAAATTCCTGTTAAACAGTAAATATTTGTTAAAAAACTTGTACGCAGCAAGTTACTTGTGGTAGCGAGTTTTTTTTTTTTAATAGTAAATAAAAGTATAAAAAAGTCTACATGCAGCAACTGCTTTGTTGCAAAGAGTTATAAAAATATTTCAAATCTTAATAAGAGAGTTTCCCATTCAGTTAGAATCTTGAATAATCTTGATGCATATATAGTCACGCCTTTACAAAAGCACACATTTATTCTGATATATTTGAAAAAATTAAAGGCGCTTTAATAGTGTTCGTCCATAACCACAAAAAAGTGTGGCAGTTTCCTAAAACATACTTAAACTAAAGTAGTAAATATATGTCCAAATTATAATTAAAGTTTTTAAAACTTTTTGAGACCATTTCAGTTCCAACCTTATTTATCTGCCAGTTTATTATTAATAAGCGAACAATTTAATTTATCAATGAATATTATAAAAATGTGCAGATTGAGAAATGTTATATGCCAGGAGAACTGCCTACTGAGTTTATAATGAATTAAAGTATTACTAAGTATTCCAAAAACAGTGAATGCACGAAAACCAGCATAAGAAGATACGTGTACAGTCATGTGGCGAACGAACATTCTGCTACTCATAATAAAAAGTCTGGACGCGACAAGTGTGCTATAGAAGTGAGTGTTCATATAAATGATCTAAAATTTTTGTTTATATATCTATATATATATATATATATATATATATATATATATATATATATATATATATATATATATATATATATATATATATATATATATATATATATTTGCAGCAAATAAGCATTAAAAAATAATCAGTTTTTTTGAAAATATTTGGCAGGACAGCATATTATTGTTGCATTGGACTCACCACTTGACACCATGCGCGTGACAGGTCTACAAATAGATAGTCTGAATATCATATCTCGTTATTTGTATCATGAATAGTGATGGGTTGTTATTTAATAGTCTGTTATTTTTTAACTGTTGTCGAGCCGCAACAGTAACAACCTGTTATGGATATATACAAATAACAGGTACAGGGGAGGGGATGCTGTTGCGCTTTACACTAAAACTCGGAGTCGTATCTGTTTCTGTTGCACTGCAACTAGCTACGATGAATCAACTTCTGTTTTCATCCGCAACTGTTATAACAGGATGAATGGACATGAGACTGGGAATGGGGTATAGAGCGGACTTTACTTCATAACATACTACTTTATACTAGTGTGCAGGGTTGCAATTTCCGACACAATTGTGCGAAAACCAGCACAATTTCCTCTTTGCAGCACAATCAGCCCAATGCAATAAGAAATCAGCCCATTTTTATTAACTGTAATAACTCTTATTAATTAAGCTTATAGAGAGTTGCTTACACCTTACACCATTAGTTGTATTTTAAAATTTGCTAGAGCCTACAACGTACATCCCAAAAAACAAGGTAAACAGGGATGCAAATCAAATAATTTATATTTACTGGCCTTGGCCTTCTGTCAAGCAGGCACCTGTCAAGTCATTGCACGTCCTACGTCATGTCACATGTCATACGTCATCGTTCGATTTGTAGTTTGTATTTCTAAATTTCTAGTTTTATAATTTATTTTTATTTTATTTATTATTGCGACGCAAGTTCAGTCAACAAGGCAATTAAAAGCATAATTCGTGCTAAAAAATTCAGTGTTGTTGCCAATAATATAATAATGGTTATATTGCGGCTAAGTGCGATGAAATTGCTATAAAGCTAGGTTATGAGTGTCATCTAAGTACAATTTTTAATAATCTAAATAAAAAATATATTTATTATAAGGTTAGCCAAAATCTTTGTTTATTATTTTTTTCTTTCAAATTAACGCTAGAAATAACAATTTTGAAACGCTATAAGTACTTCATTAATGAATAGAAGTGATTCAAAGTTGCCGCGCTAAATTGAATCAAATGCATCATACCATAGACAAGGAAAACATATATCTATGGATCATACACTTCGAAGAATGTGCCTGTCCTGATTTAGTAGTAATACTTTGGCGCTAAATTTAAAATTACGGTAGCCTGCACAAATCGACCCTCTATCGGCACAATTTTAAGTTAGATATCAGCACAACGAAAATTTCTAATATTGCAACCCTGCTAGTGTGCTCACAACTTTGGGAACGTAGGGTCGTCGGTACAATGAAACTGTTAAATTTTGACAGGTTGTTGATTCACACAAAACACACACATATATTTACAATTTATAAACAAACACAAAATATGAAAAATGTAAATAAAATCAACGATGTTTCTTTTTTTCTTTGAGAAAAATTGTCTTACACTAAGAAATACTTTTCTAACAAAACACTTTTAAAGTTCTGAGTTTTTGTTGATGAACATTATTTGACTGACTTTGGTCGACGAAAGTCTGTTACGGCGGTCACTTAAAATTTGTCCTGTTTTAGAAAAAAGTCTTTCGCACGGAACAGACGTAGCGACAGTCCCAAACTTCTCCTTCACCATTTTACTTACATGTGGATATTCATAAGAATGAATTTTTCACCATTTAAGTGGATCTCCATTTCTAGGCAAAAGGGGTTCGTTGTTGGCACAGTTTTTAAAAGCGTACTGATTAAGATGACCGGAGATTCACCGGCGGTGAACCGAGAATCGAAAATGTAACTAGAGATCCTTCTAACAAAAAATAAAAGCGTAATGTAATAAAGAACCATATGTGCAGAATAAAGACAAATTTCTTTACCAAAATGTTATGAGAGGTGCAGCATGTTGGAGCTTGCGGTTTTGCGGAAACTCCATCAACTTTCATTATTCAAATGGAACACCTTTTATATTACCTCATTTTATTAATATTACAAGTCATGCTTGTAAAAAGTAAGCTAAGTTTCCTTCACTTCTGACATTTATGGTCGCTAATTCGTTCTTAATTTTTCAATATGTGAAAGGCTGTATATGTAGGAAGTGAAAATTATTAAAAATGAACTATATCACTGTAAAAATAAAATCAGGTCACCGCGTATATAAAAAAATAATCACATAGTAGTTGACGTATAAACTCAATCTTCATTAGATAACTCGATATGCAGATGGCATTTTTGTTTTAAGAAAAAACATATGTATACAAACGTACAGTTATGCTTTAACATGAGTCCTTAGGTATTATATTATATTAGGTAGTTTTTTGCTCATTCTTCTTTGCCTTATGTAACTAATAAATCAATATTCCTTTTTAGTTTTCACTTTGGAAATCTAAGAAATAGGTCCGATTTTAAACATCTTTTTTTGATTACCTACTACTGCAAAATAAAAAATCGTTGAAACTTAAAAAATCTCAGAAACAGTACCAATTTTAATGAAATTATAAAAATATTCCCTGTACCCGGTATAGTTGAAACCAGACACACTTCGCCCTATAGGTAGAGAGAAAAAAATTAGTTTTAATTTTTAAAAAAATATTTATTTTATTTTTTGCCTACAATAATTCATTTATTTCATATAAGTCTCATTTTCAAGGATAAGATGGCTATAGAGGTTTTCAAGCTCAATGCTTAACTAATACTTAATTAGTAAAGAAAATTCGAAAGAAATTCTGCATTGTTGAATTTTTTACCAAACTATTATTAGTGATGAATACCCAAAAAAAACCTTCATTTTTTTAATAAAAAATTTATTAATTGTTTTGACACATAATACAAGAATATTTTTTATTTTAAACATTACCCAACTACACCACCGGACGGGTTCACCTACTGTTACTACGTCTACGTGGAATTCTTAATAATTCATAGTTCATACTGTTATTTTCATCCTGTTATATTTAACTCGTATTTCTAAATAACAGTAACAGTTGCGACCTGTTAAAGCAACATAACAGTTTTTCCCATCACTAATCATGAAAATCATATCTCTCGTTATTTGTATCATGATGAGTCATGATCATGATACAAATAACGAGAGATATGATATATTCAGACTAGATATTTTTAGTC
Source organism: Tillus elongatus (assembly GCA_964006375.1). Taxonomy (NCBI): domain Eukaryota; kingdom Metazoa; phylum Arthropoda; class Insecta; order Coleoptera; family Cleridae; genus Tillus; species Tillus elongatus. The sequence goes on along the minus strand of OZ023263.1, from coordinate 173,480,200 downwards.
CTGTCACGCGCATGGTGCCAAGTGGTGAGTCCAATGCAACAATATATGCTGTCGTGCAGTGAGGTTTGACGTTTCATCACGACCTCTTAACAAATTACGTATTTTACTAATATTTAAGTGCATAGAGTTGGAAGTAATAAAAACTCTGGACGCAGCAAATGCGTTATGGTAGTGAATTTTCATAGAAATGATCTGGCACAAAATATTTTATTATAACTTTTTTTTTCTTGTAACATAGAAATCTAAATTTTGGTGTATAGTTTACTTTCTATATAGTAAATCTACCTACCAAATTTGGTTATCATAATTTTTGTATATTCTAAGATAAAAATTTTTTTCAAATGGTATCTCAAAATTTTTTCGGAAAACCTCGTCCGATTTTTTCTATTAACGAACTTATCAAAGCCATTTACAAAAGGAATGTACATGCCAAATTTTATTAAAATCGGCTCATCATTCTTTAAGATAAAAATTTTTTTCGAATAAAAACTCAAAATTTTCCCGGAAAACCTCGTCCGATTTTCCTGACTAACAAACTTGTCAAAGCCATTTACAAAAGGAAGGTACATGCCAAATTTTATTTAAATCGGCCCTTTTTTTTGAGATAATTTTTTTCGAATGAAAACTCAAAATTTTCCCGGAAAACCTCGTTAGATTTTCCTGACTAACGAACTTATCCAAGCCATTTACAAAAGAAAGGTACATGCCAAATTTTATCAAAATCGGCCCATTATTTTTTGAGTTATCGGTGTGATACATATATATATATATATATATATATATATATATATATATATATATATATATATATATATATATATATATATATATATATATATATATATAAACATATAAACATATGAACATTGAAACTGACCCCGGATATGGGTTCTAGGGGTCCTAGATCGCGCTCATTTGAAGAAATTTTTTCAAAATTCAAAAGTCGAGATCTCCTCAATAGTGAATTTTTTCTAAGAAAATTCACTAAAAGTGAAAAAGATTAAATTTAGTGCTGGGATCTATATTATCTGAAAAAGACAATATAGGCGTAACTTCAACCGCATTAAACTGACGTAAAGAAACTTTTTGATTGCGAATGACTTTGTTTTAAGTGTGTAGTTGGACTTCTATAACGTTACTCACCACGTGACGTCATAAGAGGGGGCGGGGCATATGCGCAATATCATATCTCTTCTAACTATGTGAAAAACTGGAACCTGTGATGAGCACTAATAAGTACACTTGGAGAACACCCAAATCACCACAACACATATGTGTTGTGGTGATTTGGGTGTTCTCCAAGTGTACTTATTATCTCTTCTAAGTCATTATATCATGACTCTTAGCTATGTTAAGCTAGGTTCATTCATTCGCCAATTGCGAACTCGCCGCGAAACGTTTCCCTATGGGTTCATTTTAAATAATATCCTATATTATTTAAAATGAACCAATATGAATTAGTTTGGCGATCCTTAAGTAGCCGGGCCCCGTCCGACCGCAGTGAACTCGCATCGCTCGCTTAGTGCGCAGCGTTGCCAGCTTATGCCTTCTACCCTCTCGCCAGGAAAAAATAAATAATAAAATGTCATTTTCATTTTGAATGATATTATTGACCCAATTTATATACCTAATATATTAGTATGTAAATGAGGTAGGTGTGCCAACTAAACAGACGGTGAAAATATGCTCTATTTACGTAAGGCATTAAAAGAATACAGCGCATTTACCATTTTATTGTGTCGAAAGGAGTTAACAGAAAATTCTGAAACTTGCTAAGCATAATAAACACGCTACGCTCTTTTCACGTGAGGGATCCAAAAAAATGTAGCGCAACCGGTCGTACCGGAAGTCGACACTAACTTTATTTTCATTCTACAGCAGAACCATGTATCGTACACCCGCTATCCTTCGACACAGTAACGGAAAGGAAGGGGCCCGTGTATTTTAGTAGGTGGCTCTACGGCGCATTTACCATTTTATTGTGTCGAAACGAGTTAACAGAAAAATCTGAAACTTCGTGGGCATAATGAACACGCTACGCTCCGTTCACGTGAGTGAACCAAACAAATGTAGCGCAACCGGTTGTACCGGAACTTGATAGTAACTTTATTTTTTCTAATAGCAGTGATGCATGTTTTTGTCATTTTCGAATAGACCCCGTCATTCTACAGCAGAAACATGTATCATACATCCGCTATCCTCCAACGCACCGACAAAAACCATGGGGCCCGTGTCCTTTAGTAGGTGGCTCTACGGCGCATTTATCGCTTTATTGTGTCGAAACGAGTTAACAGAAAATTCTGAAACTTCGTGGGCATAATGAACACGCTACGCTCCGTTCATGTGAGGGAATCAAAAAAATGTTGCGCAACCGGTCGTACCGGAAGTCGACAGTAACTTCATTTTTTCTAATGGCAGTGATGCTTTTTTTTGTCATTTACGGATAGAGCCCGCGATTCTACAGCAGAATCATGTGTCATACACCCGCTATCCTTCAACACAGTAAAGGAAAGGAAGGGGCCCGTGTACTTTAGTAGGTGGCTCTAGGGCGCATTTACCATTTTATTGTGTCGAAAGAAGCTAACAGAAAATTCTGAAACTTGCTGGGCATAATAAACACGCTACGCTCCGTACACGTGAGTGAACCAAACAAATGTAGCGCAACCGGTTGTACCGGAAGTCGACAGTAACTTCATTTTTTCTAATGGCAGTGATGCATTTTTTTGTCATTTACGGATAGAGCCCGCGATTCTACAGCAGAATCATGTGTCATACACCCGCTATCCTTCGACACAGTAAAGGAAAGGAAGGGGCCCGTGTACTTTAGTAGGTGGCTCTACGGCGCATTTACCTTTTTATTGTGTCGAAACGATTGAACAAAAAATTCTGAAACTTGCTGGGCATAATAAACACGCTACGTTCCGTACACGTGAGTGAACCAAACAAATGTAGCGCAACCGGTTGTACCGGAACTCGATAGTAACTTTATTTTTACTAATGGCAGTGATGCATGTTTTTGTCATTTTCGAATAGGCCCCGTCATTCTACAGCAGAAACATGTATCATACACCCGCTATCCTCCAACGCACCGACAAAAACCATGGGGCCCGTGTCCTTTACTAGGTGGCTCTACGGCGCATTTATCGGTTTATTGTGTCGAAACGAGTTAACAGAAAATTCTGAAACTTCGTGGGCATAATGAACACGCTACGCTCCTTTCATGTGAGGGAATCAAAAAAATGTAGCGCAACCGGTCGTACCGGAAGTCGACAGTAACTTCATTTTTTCTAATGGCAGTGATGCATTTTTTTGTCATTTACGGATAGAGCCCGCGATTCTACAGCAGAATCATGTATCATACACCCGCTATCCTTCGACACAGTAAAGGAAAGGAAGGGGCCCGTGTACTTTAGTAGGTGGCTCTACGGCGCATTTACCATTTTATTGTGTCGAAAGGAGCTAACAGAAAATTCTGAAACTTGTTGGGCATAATAAACACGCAACGCTCCGTACAGGTGAGTGAACCAAACAAATGTAGCGCAACCGGTTGTACCGGAACTCGATAGTAACTTTATTTTTTCTAAAGGCAGTGATGCATGTTTTTGTCATTTTCGAATAGACCCCGTCATTCTACAGCAGAAACATGTATCATACATCCGCTATCCTTCGACACAGTGACGGAAAGGAAGGGGCCCGTGTACTTTAGTAGGTGGCTCTACGGCGCATTTACCGTTTTATTGTGTCGAAACGATCGAACAAAAAATTCTGAAACTTCGTGGGCATAATAAACACGCTACGCTCTGTTCACGTGAGGCATGGTCAGGGCTTCCTGCGCAATGCAATCCGAGGTCACACAGTCATCACACCCACGTATCGTTTGGCACTAGAACTCTGTAAAGTGGGACGAAATGTGGGATTACTTTTCCTCATTTCCATGGGCGTCTGCCTGCTTCTCTCATCCTGACCCCTCTGATATCTCACAAAACGTCACCGAATGTATCCTAGCTGGCATGGAATTGTTTATTACACGTACACAGAAAACCTCTTCAGCCTCTTGACAGCCCAGGTTCTCTAAATGCTGTGATAAGGCCAGACTTGAAAAGGTCAAAGCTCACAAAACGCTGCTACACAATCCCAGTTAAGAAAATCGTCAAGCATTTAACGACGCAAAGAAACTGCTATGTCCGCATTCTTTCTGAGGCAAAAAACTCGTTTAATAACCACTTTAAAAACAAAGTCCTCTTAAACTCCAACGGCGGCAAACCCTTCTGGACTCTTCCAAATGTTCAAACACCAACAGTCCCCAATGTCGCGCATTAAATGACGGATATCATTTTCAAAATTAAAAAGGTACGCAAGATGCTCTCTTCTCTATATACCAGGAAAGCCTATGGCCTCGACGAGATCCCAGCAGTTGTTCTCAAAATTGCGCACCAGAACTTGCGCCTGTCCTGACTCGTCTGTTTCAGACATCTTGCAATAAAGGCATATTCCCCAGTTACTGGAAAACTGCTCGAGTACAACCCATCCCCAAGAAAGGATCCAAAGCGCTTTCTTGCAATTACAGGCCTATTTCTCTCCTTTCAGTCGTCTCAAAAGTTATGGAAAAGTATATAAACAGCGAATTACTAAAAATTCTTGAAAAACACAGTCTAATCCACGACAGGCAGTATGGATTTCGTCAGTGCAGTTCGACTGCCGACCTCCTTTCCTTTACCACCCATTCTTGGAACAAGTATATGGAACTACACGGTGAATCCCAGACTGTTGCTCTAGACATATCCAAAGCATTCGATCAGGTCTGGCACGCAGCGCTGCTTAATAAACTCCCGGCCTATGGCCTACAACAAAAACTTTGAACCTGGATTGCACATTTCCTCTCCGACAGGAGCATTTCTGTTGTTGTGGATGGCCATTCCTCTAAACTGTATCCAATTAATGCAGGAGTTCCTCAAGGTTCAGCTTTAGCCCCTACTTTGTTTCTTCTCCACATCAATGACCTCCTCTCTAACACATCCAACCAAGTCCACAGTTACGCCGATGACAGCACCCTCCACTCAAATATACAATGTTCTAAGCCCGTCTCTTTAGCCCAATTAGATGATGATCACAGACTCATGGAGGGTTCTGTCTCCGTGGATCTCCAAATAATATTACACTGGGGAAGTAAAAATCTTGTACAATTCAACCCCAACAAATCTGAGTCATGCTTTCTTTCTCGTTAGAGATGCACCAACCCTAGGCCCATAACAATCAACAACCAAGTTATTCAAAGCATTGAGTCCTTTTTCCTGTTGGTATTTCTCTGGATCGAAATCCTAATTGGCACCAACATGTCACATCAATTGCAGAAGTGGCAGCTAAGAAATTAGGTTTCCTCTTCCGGGCTCGCAAATACTTGACACCAGCTCATCTCTATACCTTATATACTTCACAAATAAGGCCAAACCTCTAAAACTGCTACCACATCAGGAGTGCAGCTGCCGCTTCTACACACGCGATCCTGGACTCCATTCAAAAGAGAGCTATACGTCTCATCGGTGACCCTACCCTCACCCAAAGGTTGCCATCCCTTGCCCACCGACGTGCCGTTGGTGACCTCTCTTTCTCTCTTTTATAGATATCTGCAAGGGCACTGCTCAGAGGAGCTCTCCTCCATAATTCCCCCACCTGCCGCCGCCAACAGATCTACCAGGGGAACAGAACGAATGCATCCTTTTACTGTCCAGGTCACCAGACATAGAACATCTTGTTACGCCTCCTCTTTTGTCCCGAGGACTTCCAACTTGTGGAAATCCTTACAGGCACATGTTTTTCCTTCTCCTCCGAACCTCCAAACCTTCAAGTCCAGAATAAACAAATTGCCTCTTTCCCCCTTGTCAACACGCACGGTACGATATTATTTAGGCTGTAAGCCCTCCTGGTGTGTTGTTCTAATTGAAAAAAAAAAACAACAACAATGTAACTGTTGAAGACTGGTGCACTCAGCCGTTGTGTACGGCTACCAAGCATGTCCGCCGATCCAACTCGCTTGAGGATTGGCATAATAACTGGATTTGATACCCTCCCACTTAAGCTCGTAAAGTAACAGGCTACCCTACGTGTAAGTGCCATTTATTTTACGTTTCCTACTATCACATAAAAAAGCATTTCGATTTTTCATTCAGGCCTCTGCTTAAAACATTAGTCAGGTATACGTACCTAATAGATACAATTGAGATGCATAGTATTTATTATTTTCGTAATGACACGGTCATTCATTGTAAATTAGCAACATACTCCTTTTTATACAATTTTAAAGACAAAGTTGGGAAACAGTGTATTTCAGGAATAAAATGGCTGTCTGCTAGATATGTGACATTGAAATTTATACATATTTCAAAAGTATGGGCTATTGGTAACGTAGCTACATTGTAGTTTAACCGACTGGATAAAATCTAAAAACTCTGGACGCAGCAAGTGCGTTCTGGAAGAGATTTTACATAAAAATGTTTTTAATTGCTAATATATCGCTCTAATGCTAGCAGGCATCAAATTGGTTACCGGTATAACCTGTATAGTAGGAACAACGTACCATATTTTATCAAAGTAATTATTTGAAAATGTACAAAAATATTCCGAAAATAAACGTTAAATGTTTCTGAGAAAACTGGTATCCTAGCCAATGAACCTTAGGTTAATAGCTAATTGAGTTATTGAAATTTAAAAAAAAAAAACGCAACCAAAACGTACATGCAAAAATTCTCCGAAAATGCAGTTAAATGTTGGTTTCCTAACCAACAAAACTTACGTTAATTGCCAATGAGCTATTAAAATTTCGAGGATTTTATGAAAAATGCTACCAAAACGCAGTTACTGCGTCCAGATTTTTTCTTACAAACATGCGTCATATTTCGATAAAAAATGCTGACAAGCAGTAACGAATTTGTTCTACGAAATTTATCTAAAAATTATATACCGTTAAACCATAAACTTAACTAAACCTACAGCCAAAGGATCATAGAAAGGGTCTATTTGAAATGAATTTTCTGTAAATATTTTACTAAAATGAAAGGCAATGACGGTTGAATCTGAAACTTAAGGGTTAGCAGAACACTCTTCTTGCAACATTGCCTTTGCACAATTCGTATTTGTTTCACGTTCTTTGCCTAAACATTCCCGATTTTGACATTTTTAATTGCGACTTTGACGTTTTTCAACTCACGTTGTGAGGAAAACTCCAAAATTCGTTGCTTCAGCTGCCCGTAGCTTTTTTGTCCTTAAAGTTAGAGACCTAAATTTAGGTACATGGTTCACTCTTTATAATACAAACATGCGTAACAAATTTGGTTGCCCTCACTCGTTATTTCCGGAAATATGATTTTTTTCGACTTCCGGTACAACCGGTTGCGCTACATTTGTTTCGATTCCTCACGTGAACGGAGCGTAGCGTGTTCATTATGCCCACGAAGTTTCAGAATTTTCTGTTAACTCGTTTCGACACAATAAAGCGATAAATGCGCCGTAGAGCCACCTACTAAAGGACACGGGCCCCATGGTTTTCGTCGGTGCGTTGAAGGATAGCAAATGTATGATACATGTTTCTGCTGTAGAATGACGGGGTCTATTCGAAAATGACAAAAAAATGTATCACTGCCATTAGAAAAAATGAAGTTACTGTCGACTTCCGGTACAACCGGTTGCGCTACATTTGTTTGGTTCACTCACGTGTACGCAGCGTAGCGTGTTTATTATGCCCAGCAAGTTTCAGAATTTTCTGTTAGCTCCTTTCGACACAATAAAATGGTAAATGCGCCGTAGAGCCACCTACTAAAGTACACGGGCCCCTTCCTTTCCGTTACTGTGTCGAAGGATAGCGGATGTATGATACATGTTTCTGCTGTAGAATGACGGGGCCTATTCGAAAATGACAAAAAAATGCATCACTGCCATTAGAAAAAATGAAGTTACTGTCGACTTCCGGTACAACCGGTTGCGCTACATTTGTTTGGTTCACTCACGTGTACGGAACGTAGCGTGTTTATTATGCCCAGCAAGTTTCAGAATTTTTTGTTCAATCGTTTCGACACAATAAAATGGTAAATGCGCCGTAGAGCCACCTACTAAAGTACACGGGCCCCTTCCTTTCCTTTACTGTGTCGAAGGATAGCGGGTGTATGATACATGTTTCTGCTGTAGAATCGCGGGCTCTATCCGTAAATGACAAAAAAAATGCATCACTGCCATTAGAAAAAATGAAGTTACTGTCGACTTCCGGTACGACCGGTTGCGCTACATTTTTTTGATTCCCTCACATGAAAGGAGCGTAGCGTATTCATTATGCCCACGAAGTTTCAGAATTTTCTGTTAACTCGTTTCGACACAATAAAGCGATAAATGCGCCGTAGAGCCACATACTAAAGGACACGGGCCCCATGGTTTTTGTCGGTGCGTTGGAGGATAGCGGGTGTATGATACATGTTTCTGCTGTAGAATTACGGGGTCTATTCGAAAATGACAAAAACATGCATCACTGACATTAGAAAAAATAAAGTTACTATCGACTTCCGGTACAACCGGTTGCGCTACATTTGTTTCGATTCCTCACGTGAACAGAGCGTAGCGTGTTCATTATGCCCACGAAGTTTCAGAATTTTTTGTTCAATCGTTTCGACACAATAAAACGGTAAATGCGCCGTAGAGCCACCTACTAAAGTACACGGGCCCCTTCCTTTCCTTTACTGTGTCGAAGGATAGCGGGTGTATGACACATGATTCTGCTGTAGAATCGCGGGCTCTATCCGTAAATGACAAAAAAAAGCATCACTGCTATTAGAAAAAATGAAGTTACTGTCGACTTCCGGTGCGACCGGTTGCGCAACATTTTTTTGATTCCCTCACATGAACGGAGCGTAGCGTGTTCATTATGCCCACGAAGTTTCAGAATTTTCTGTTAACTCGTTTCGACACAATAAAGCGATAAATGCGCCGTAGAGCCACCTACTAAAGGACACGGGCCCCATGGTTTTTGTCGGTGCGTTGGAGGATAGCGGGTGTACGATACATGGTTCTGCTGTATAATCGCGGGCTCTATTCGTAAATGACAAAAAAATGCATCACTGCCATCAGAAAAAATAAAGTTACTGTCGACTTCCAGTACGACCGGTTGCGCTACATTTTTTTTAATCGCTCACGTGAACGGAGCGTAGCGTGTTCATTATGCCCACGAAGTTTCAGATTTTTCTGTTAACTCGTTTCGACACAATAAAATGGTAAATGCGCCGTAGAGCCACCTACTAAAATACACGGGCCCCTTCCTTTCCGTTACTGTGTCGAAGGATAGCGGGTGTACGATACATGGTTCTGCTGTAGAATGAAAATAAAGTTAGTGTCGACTTCCGGTACGACCGGTTGCGCTACATTTTTTTGGATCCCTCACGTGAAAAGAGCGTAGCGTGTTTATTATGCTTAGCAAGTTTCAGAATTTTCTGTTAACTCCTTTCGATACAATAAAATGGTAAATGCGCTGTATTCTTTTAATGCCTTACGTAAATAGAGCATATTTTCACCGTCTGTTTAGTTGGCACACCTACCTCATTTACATACTAATATATTAGGTATATAAATTGGGTCAATAATATTCAAAATGAAAATGACATTTTATTATTTTTTTTTTCCTGGCGAGACGGTAGAAGGCACAAGCTGGTAACGCTGCGCACTAAGCGAGCGATGCGAGTTCAGTGCGGTCGGACGGGGCCCGGCTACTTAAGGATCGCCCACTTCTACTAAAAATTAAGCATACCCACCACTACCCACGATTCTTAACTGTCCAAGCCTATCCAGTGGATTTTCAAGACACTTGCATGCGGTTGACCGTATTTCAGGGTAACGTTGGACAAAAGTAATGACAAATGTCAAAAAAACAATTCAAAATAAACCTTACATTAGGTAATTACCTAATCTAAGAAATCAACAAACATGTCTTCTTTTTCCCTTTGTAAATAAAAGATATAATTTAGAATTTGACATTAATTGCCATTTACCACCACTCAATTACAGATTGACAGGTCTCAAGTTCAATTGAATGTTTGGTTTTACAATTAATCGTTGCGTAAGCACAATCACCTTTAAAATGTTAGATAACACGTCCGGCATCATTCACATATGTGTACTCAAACTTAACAGATTGGTCAAAGTTCTTCATCTCCCGGGTTGTTCCGTGTTTTTGTTAATTATTAATAATTTTCTTAGAACAACAATAAAATGAACAAGCTAGTTGGTGCCATAGATGAAGGCACCTCAAGTGCTAGATTTATTCTTTTTAAAGCCGGCACTTCCGAAATAGTTGCATCCTATCAAAAAGAAGTGTCTTCCAAGTTTCCACGAGAAGGGTGGGTAGAACAAGATCCAAAAGAATTATTGGATGCAGTCAATACATGTATTGAACACACTGTGGACGAACTTATATCGTTTGGGGGTAGTGTTAATGATATAGTATCAGTAGGCGTTACTAACCAAAGGGAATCCACTGTTGTATGGGATAAAAACACAGGAGAACCCTTACACAACTCTATTGTATGGCTTGATATGCGCACATCGTCAACAGTTGATCACTTGTTAGATCAAGTTCCGAATAAAACTAGGAATAAAAACTACTTGAAGCCATTGTGTGGTCTTCCATTATCTCCATACTTTAGTGCTGTCAAGTTAAAATGGCTTCAAGAAAATGTGCCAAAGGTACGAAAGGCCATTGCTGCTGGAACGTGTCTGTTTGGAACCATAGACTCGTGGTTAATATGGAACTTGACGGGTGGTCCCCAAGGAGGAGTCCATGTGACAGATGTAACCAATGCGTCAAGAACTATGTTAATGAATATTGAGACATTAAAATGGGATCCTATGTTACTAAAATTTTTTGGAACACCATTATCTGTATTACCAACAATAAAATCAAGTTCTGAAGTGTATGGAAAAATAGCAGATGGTCCTCTACAGGGTGTTCCAATTGCAGGTTGTTTAGGAGATCAACAGGCTGCACTTGTAGGACAACAGTGTCTTAAAAGGGGGCAGGTAAGGATTTTTTGTAGTATAATTTACAAATGTCCATTAGTTACAATTAAGTATAAAGTACGATTAATGATTCTTGGACACGTTTGATATAGATTAGATTAGATTAGACTTTATTGTGAGTGGGCTATTCCAGTCCCTCCACCGCGACCTTAGGTCTATTGTGGCTCACGTCTAATTATTTAGATTTCACCCATCAATTCCAGCTCCCTGAGGGAGTCGATCTTTTCTTGACGATGAAAGTTTGTTTGGTAGGTGTACTGCCATCTGAGTGAAGTCGCTTGCCCGTTTCGAAGCTCAAAGAGAGATAACCTCTCTCCGAGTTGTAATCCACCCCAAGAGATTTAAGCTCTTAGGCTCGTCTAAACCCGACACCCAACAGTGTTAGACTCAAGGCAAGATCCCATCGAGTCCCGCTCCCCGGCATCACCCAAGCGAGACCGTCCATCCGTTTCGTAGCACACAGTGGGGGCCGCAAACTCCGGTGTATACCACTCATCAGATATCACAGCCCCCTCCAGGTCGTTTGGACATGCGCCAGCGCTCAACCCAGGGCGATATCATCTGGAACCCCGCTCCCGAGTAACAACCAAGCGAGGTCAATTGCCCATCTCTAAGCCCACAGTGGAGGCGTCAAAATCCGGGTGCACATCTCCCCAGAAATATCTGCCTCCCTCCAGGCTCACCTGTACCAGACCCCCGCCAGTGCTTCATTGACTCGAGGCGGTATCATTAAGTCCCGCCCTCTAGCAGCTTCCAAGCGGGGTCGTTAGCCCGTTTCGAAGCTCACAGAGTAGGCATAAGTCTCCAGGTGTAATCCACCCCTAGAGATCTCAGCTCTTCTCCGGGTTCGTCTAGACCTGATAACCACCCAACAAATTGAGTTTCCTGCAGGAGACAATATTTGTGAGGTGAAGCTTTGTTTGATAGATGTACTGCCATTTGAGCGAAGTCGCTTGCCCGTTTCAAAGCTCAAAGAGAGATAGCCTCTCTCCGAGTTCGTCTGGACCAGACATCCGTCAGTGTTTGACACGAGGCAGTATCATGAAGTCCCGCATCCGAGCAGCATCCAAGTTAGGTTGTTTGCCCGTTTCGAAGCTCACAGAAGAGGCCTCATTCTCTACTTTTTATCCACCACAAAAGATCTCAGCTCTCCTCTGGGTTGGTCTAGACTCGACACCCACCAGTGCTAGACTCACGGCAACATCTCGAGTTCCGCTCCCGTGCATCACCCAAGCGAGTCCGTCCGTCAGTTTCAAAGCACACAGTGGGGACCTCGAACTCCAGGTATATACCACTCATCAGAGATCTCAACCCCCTCCAGGTCGTCTGGACACACGACAACCGCCAGCACTCAACCCAAGGCGGTATCATCTGGAACCCCGCTCCCGAGTAACAACCATGTGAGGTCAACTGTCCATTTCTAAGCCCAGAGTGGAGGCCTAAAAATCCAGGTCACATCACTTCCCAGAGATATCCGTCTCCCCTCAGGCCCACCTGGACAAGATCCCCGCCAGTGTTTGATTCCGATTAGTCGCTTCTTTTGACAGGCAGGAGTTACCTTGGGCCTATTCTTTTAGTTAGTTCCCGGACCACATGGGGGATTGGATGTAAGGTTCAACGTGGTTGTTTGATGAATGCTTCGTGCCAGAAATTAGCAAATGGTTAAAAGATTATAATCTACCTTAAAAAGCATTACTGGTTTCTTGATAACGCCCCTGGTTATTCGTGTGAAGAAGAACTAACAACAGAGGATAAACACTGCAATGTTTCTCGCACCAAACTGCACTGCACTTATCCAACCAATAGATCAGCATATCACTCAGTTTGTCAAGCAAGACTGCAAGAAAAAACTGCTGCTGACGGCCATATCAAAAGATCAACCTATAGAAAAAACATTAAAAGAATTAAACACGAAATACTTAGTTTTCTCCCTTTGTCAGTCTTTGAATGCATTACATCAGCCATTACATCATTATGGAAAAACTTATGGCCAGAAATTGTCACCACTCCTGGCACTGCTCCTCAAATCAGTGTCACTTAGGAAGTCATAGAGCACATTGCTATCGAAATTGAGATTAGTTCGAAAAATTTGGAAATCTAGTATCATAGCATGGATGAAGAAGAGGGTGTGTTGTTTCATCAAATGTCTGATGGAGAGATTGCCAATTAAGTTTCTATGCAAATAATAAATCAAGAAGATGATGACGAAAACATCACAACTACTCCACAAGTGTGATCTAAAGATGCGATCAACACATTTGAGCTGGGCACGCAATGGGCTAAAGAGAATGGTGCTTTGTACAACGAACTTTTACTTCTTAGGAGACTGAGAGACAAGGCCTTCCTCTCACGTTTAGCCAATGTAAAACAGAAAAAATAATTGATGAATATCTGCATGCAGCATACATTTATTTATTTATTTACGGGCCAGGAGCCCATTTTAGATAAGTACAAAAAGAAAAAATATGTACAGTAAAAGCAGTTAATAAAGCATACAAAATGGTTACAAGTTAGACAAAATGAAAAAAAAATTAAATAAAAATAAAAATAGACAATATAGGCAAAATATAGGCAACAAATATTAAGTACCGATTAACTAAACTTACAAAGTGACAGCTGTTTTAAGAAAACTGATTTTCTTGGGAAAAAGTCAAGTTCATCTGACAATTTGTTGGCCAACACTGAACATCTAATCAAATAAGAGTTGTGACTGTAGTTGGTACGATGAAAAGCGACAAGAAACGAACTCTTTGAACGAATTACTCTTGGTGGAACAAAGAAATTGATCATAGAAAGTAAGTGAGGACAAGATACCTCGAAGTTAATTATGTTATAAAAAAGTTTTAAATCTTTTTGTTTACGTTGAACATCAAGAGGCATGATATTAAAATATGTTAGTAAATCATCGATACCACTACAGTCATGGTGGTTTTTGAAAGCAAGAAACTTTAAAAATTTGCACTGTACTTGTTCAAGACTGACTGAATGACATACATAGTAGGGAGACCATACAGAAGAGGCATATTCAAGATGAGGACGTACAAGAGAAAAATAAAGAATTTTAACAGATCTGATGTTGGTGAAATCAGGTACATCTTTTAATAAAGCCAAGCAACTTCAGAGACTTAGAAATCACATTAGAAACATGAGGAATAAATGAAAAAGATGAATCAAATGCAACACCTAAATCTCTAACTAATTCAACAGACTTCAATGGTACACCGTTGATGTAATAGGTATGTTCAAGTCTGTTTCCTCCTCTATAAAAAGAAATTGATTAGCATTTAGATGGATTGAGTTCCATCCCATTGTTAAGACACCAGCTTATTAAGTTGTCAATGTCGTACTGAATCTTAAAAAAGTCTGAGGGTCTTGTAATTCCGGAAAATAATTTTAGGTCGTCAGCAAACAACAAAAATCTACAATGAGAAAAACACTCATGAATATCATTAATGAAGATATTAAATAGCAAGGGCCCCAAGTGAGAACCTTGTGGCACACCAGACAAAACCTTTATCCCATTGGACATAAAATTCCCTATCTGCACCACCTGATATGTGTCAGAAAGGTAACTACCTATCCAGCTGAGAAGAGGGTCGCCAACACCAAACATATGTAGCTTATGGATTAAGAGGTTATGGTTCACTCTGTCAAAGGCCTTGGAAAAGTCGGTATAAACAGAGTCAACCTGAATACCCGCCGCCAAGGACTCCGACAAGTAGGCACTGTACACCAACAGGTTTAGGTCAGCAGAACGACCTGATATAAATCCATATTGCTGGTCAATGATTGAACCTCTAAGGAGAGAAGTAAGAGTCTCACACAGAAGATCCTCAAAAATTTTAGGAATAACGCTAAGAATACTTATAGGTCGGTAGTTCTCAACAAGACCTCTGTCACCAGATTTAAAAATTGGAAGAATGAAACTAAGTTTCCAGCATGTAGGGAAAACACCCATTTCCAGAGATAAATTAAAGATGAACCATAAAGGTCTAGCCAAATTAAAACTACAGCACCTAAGAAGAGATGGGGGAATACCGTCTGGCCCAGGACTTTTACTGACATCTAGGGCTGCAAGTTTAGTATAAATGTCTGATATTTTAATGTGGTGCACTGACAGATTCAGCTCAGCATAAGAAAATTCATGGGTAGGGGGAGAACACTTATCGCCGCTGTAAACCGACGAAAAATACTCAGCGAACATGTCAACAATGTCTAATCCCGATGAACTTATTTGATCATTATATTTTAAAGTACTTGGAAAATCAGCATTCTTATACTTGGAGTTTACAAATTTCCAGAAAGGTTTGGTATTATTACATAGTGATGACTCAGTTTCGGAAACAAAGTTAATGTAAGCTTCACAAGATTTTATCTTACATAGAGATCTTAATTTAGAAAACTTAACATACTCATCAGCAGACTTGGGTACCTTATATTTGAGATGTGCTTGCTTTTTAAGATATATTAAGTTTTTGAGTTCAGGTGTGAACCATCGTGGAAACTTTTTAGAAGAAAACTTCTTTAAAGGAACATATAAATCAATAGCAATGTACAAAATATCATAAAGCATTTTCACCATCAATTCAAAGGATTTATTTTCGAACAAAGTATCCCAACTAAGTCTAAAAATCGCGATATTGAGACAAAGTCAGCAGACTGGAAATCTCTGTAATAACCATCTGGAACAAATCCAACGTTGTTGGTGCACCAGTCGTGTAGCAGCTGAAACTGAAACGGTGGATGGTGCGAATCTTCAGGAATTAGAACTATATCTGGAGGCTAAGGAACAATATCACTGTTAGAGTATAAAACAAGATCCAACAGTGAACCGTTGATGGAGAGGAGACTATTCAGCTGGAACAAATTGAGGTACGAACACATATTTGAAACCACCTCAGCTGCCAGAATTTCACTTGGGGTGGGGGTGGGGGGAGGGGGGGTGGTGGGTGGTTCCTGGCTGAACTGAAACACTGGAGTCAAGGCTGTCTTGAGACCATATGCCATGGGGAAGATTGAAATCCCCACAGACCAAAACTTTTGCACTATGATAGTGATAGATAATCTCTCGAGTTCTTCAGAAAAGCCAATGTATGCTTCAGCCGAGGATCTGGGTGGTATATACATTGCAGCAACTATCATTTGGTTGTTTCCTGATCCAATTAACACAAAAACATGCTCAAACTCATCTGATACCATTAACCTTTGGCTTACAAGCTCCTCTCTGACAGCAATCAAGACACCGCCTCCTCGAGAACAATCACTGGTACTACTAGATCTGTCTTTACGATAAATAATAAAGCCATGAAGGCCCAGTTCAGCATCATATATGTCGCTGTTCAACCAAGTCTCAGTAAAGACCAATATATCATACGAGCAAAGTTGAACATTAGTAGTTAAAAGGTTAAGTTTTGTACGAAGTCCACGGACATTTTGATAATACACCATAGAAGCATTTTTACAGTTATTTACGTTACGAGCATCCAATCCATCCGACCCGTTGTTATTTTTTTGTATCTGAGGGACACCGTTAACATATTTAATGTATAGACCTTCCTCACCACCTTCCCTTCTCTTCTTTAAGTCAGTTTTCAGTTTCTGCAAGTTGGTATACTGACGAGTTGTTAAATCAGCTTCGATGAAGACCTTCACTTCCCTATTCAAATTTTTCTTCAGCTTTAAAATCCTTAAGGCATCTTCAGACCGTGATAAAACTACCTTAAGAGCTCTAGCGCCATTCTTATTTGTCTTACCTATTCTAGAATATCAGACAATCTCAACGTCATCTCCGGTCATCTCATGCGTGAGCTGCTTCACCCAAATCAGCTTCACTCAAATCAGAACCACTGCTATTGGAGGGATTCTCAGCTAGATTATAGATCATTATATTTCTCCTCCTACTCTCACGTTCGTGGATCTCACCTATCATAACCTCTTCACTTAGAGTAGGATTCAATTCGATCTTAGCTTTAAGGCTTTCAACCTCGTTATTTGTGTACCCATTTTGGCATTAAGATCGCAGTACATATGTACCTTGGAAATACTTACATATGTTGTATGTAATTGATTGACATCAATGATTTTAGTTATTATTTTCTTGCAAGTGCTATAGCGTAAGTCACATATCGTATATTCTGTAGTACATATATATTTGATGTTACCATTTTTATAGCGTACCTATCTAATTTGTTGGATTACAGGGTACACCTTTTCAAAAAGTTCCGAACTACAAGGGGTTGGTGGCAGTATTGCAAAACATTTGTTGGACTACTGCGGGTCAACTATATATATATATATATATATATATATATATATATATATATATATATATATATATATATATATATATATATATATATATATATATATATATATATATATATATATATATATATATATATATATATATATATATATATATTATATATATTATATATTTAAAAAAATGCATTGCCATTTAGTCATTAAAATAAAACAATAAATAAATATATCAAATATAACTAATTTGAGCATGAGATATAAATTAGAATATAAATTGAATTATAAATTAAAGAAAAACAATCAAATTAAGTCAATTTCACTTAACATTGGGTGTTGCTATTTAGGGGAGGTGACAGGGCTTAATTTCCAGAACGAAATGACCACTCAGAGCTGGTACAACTTTTTAAGATGATTTTGGGCACAGCTGAGCGCTGCTCTGTAGAATTGAAGGTATTCTGCAGCTTCATGAGCCCCGGCTTGAATGGTGGATACTTCGGGGCTGGTGACATTTGCCCTCCTTGCTGTGAACGGTTTTGTGTACGGGGCTGATGATATCTGTTCAAAATAAAAGGAAGAGATTTTCTCTTGAAACATGCTGTTTTATGGTTACAGTGTGATGCTTCGTGGCAACGTGCCCGTTCATTAAATCCAGTAAAGCGCAATTCAATTTTCAGCCAGTTACATCAAATAATTCTTCAAAAAGTCGTGTGAAATTTAGGAAACAAGGGTCATGAAGCATCTACAGCTTTACAAAATATGTTTAATAAAAATAAGCAATTATACATAATAAAATAAGCATGCAGATTAAAGCACATCTAAAACTCCAAAAACTAGTTGAAAATACATTTTAGGTTAAGACAGATTTTGTATCGTGAAAGGAAAGTGTTTCATACCAGGATGGAACTAAATATCAAGCTTATAGCATCATTCTGCTCGTTGTGCACACTACATGTTAAAATGTACTTTCAATGTGACAGAAGAGGAACCTGGTGAATTTTTCGCCGTATATATAGCTGTTGGTGTCGGAGATAAGTGATGTCAGTTATTTTTAGAATAGCCGAACATACAGTGTGTCCACGGATTGAGTGTGGGTAAGGTATAAGTGACAAAAAAATTTTGAATTAGATTATGATATTCTGGGAATCGCTCCTGCTTTGTCTTAAACTAAGATGTTGAGGAAATGAGCCAAATCAATTAATATACAGGGTGGTTTAGAACTGATTTAATTAAATGTGTTAAGAGTAAACTACCTTCGTTTATAAAGATACCGCACAAAGTTATTAAGAAAACTTGTTTAGAATTAAAATTTATGACAGGCTCTCAATTTTCAGCCAGATCAGCCTACTTTGAATTTTCAAGTAAATTATTAAATTTTAGTGAATTTTCGTAGAAAAAATTCACTAATGGGGAGATCCCGACTTTTGAATTTTGAAAAAATTTTTGCAAATGAGCGCGAGCTAGGACCCCTAGAACCCATATCCGGGGTCAGTTTCAATTTTTATATGTTTATATATATATATATATATATATATATATATATATATATATATTATATATATATATATATATATATATATATATATATATATATATATATATATATATATATATATATATATATATATATATATATATGTATCACACCGATAACTCAAAAAATAATGGGCCGATTTTGATAAAATTTGGCATGTACGTTTCTTTTGTAAATAGCTTGGATAAGTTCGTTAGTCAGGAAAATCGGACGAGGTTTTCCGGGAAAATTTTGAGTTTTCATTCGAAAAAAATTCTTATCTCAAAAAGTAATTAGCCGATTTTAATAAAATTTGGCATGTACCTTTATTTTGTAAATGTCCTTGAAAAGTTTGTTAGCCAGGAAAATCGGACGAGGTTTTCCGGGAAAATTTTGAGTTTTCATTCGAAAAAAAATTTTTTCTCAAATAATGGGCCGATTTTGATAAAATTTGGCATGTACCTTCCTTTTGTAAATGTCTTTGATAAGTTCGTTAATCAGAAAAATCGGACTAGGTTTTCCGGAAAAATTTTGAGTTTTCATTTGAAAAAAATTTTTATCTTAAAAAATAAAAAATCTATGATAACCAAATTTGGTAGGTAGGTTTACGATATAAAAAGTAAACTATACACCAATATTTAGATTTCTATGTTACAAGCAAAAAAAGTTATAATACAATATTTTGTGCCAGATCATTTTTATGAAAATTCACTACCATAACGCACTTGCTGCGTCTTCGACTTTTTTCCCTATCAACATGGAGCTTTTTACCTGTGGTTTTCTGAACGCAGGTGCGCAAAGTAAGTAACCTTGCAATGTCAAATAATAATTTATTAGTAAAATACAAAATGCTTATTGCTAACAAAAATCGAAACGAACAATGAAAAAAAAAAGAAATTATTCAAATGTGCTGCCACCAACCGATACACATAACTCAGCCCGTTTAGTAAATGCTTTGTAGGCATTTTGAATATGTTGAATTGGAATACTGTCAATTGCCTCTCTCAACCTCAGTTTCAACAAATCAAGATCGTTGTTTAATGGAGCCGCGTAGACTTTCTGTTTGAGATAGCCCCATAAATAAAAGTCCATTAAGGGAAGATCGGGACTTCTGGGAGGCCAAGGTATTGCCCCATATCGACCAATCCACCGCCCAGGAAATTCGCGATCTAACCATTCTCGAACGATTCCTGTTGCATGTGCTGGGTGGCCGTCATGCTGAAAGTATGCTGTTTGTCTATCTTCTAGTGACATGTTATGCAAATGGTCTTGAAGAATACTTTCCAGCATTTCCAGATAACTGTACTGGTTCATATTCCGCTCAAAACCACACATTAACTTTTTTATGGCATTGTCTTCTGTAATTAACTCTATAATTTGGATTCTCCATAGACAAATGCCGTGCATTTTGGGAATTTACCACCCCATTAGTGGTGAAAGTGGATTCGTCCGAAAAAATAATACTTCTGCCAAAATTGCGATTTTGTAGATACTGCTCGCCGTACCATAAACAAAAATCTAATCGTTTTGACTCGTCATTTTCTTCTAAAGTGTGTATAAGTTTTGCTTTGAAAGGTTTCACCTTGTTGGTACGATAAATTTGTTGCAAATACGATTTGCTAATATTGCCAATTTCTAATGCCCTTCTTAATGATAATTTCGGAAAACGCCTAACAGAATCCATAGCTAATGCAGCTGCAGCATTGTCTTCTTCATTTAGGTCGGATTTTGTCTTCTTAACATTTAAAACACTCCCAGTACGGATAAATTTTGTAAAAACTTTTTTTACACCAGTAGCCGAAACCGAATAATTTGGCCAGCGTTCACTCCCTGATAAGAATGTTCTTCATCCAAACCATAGCACTGCACAATAAACACCTTTGTTCTGTTGTTAACATTTTTAAATACAGAAGTTTGCCATTCGTGACAAATAAAATTGACATTTCAATTTTCCAAATAAGTAGTATCCCGGGAAACGAACAACAAGGCAGAGCTCAAGTAACCATGCAACTCGCCAATTATTGCTTCGAATGTCCAATTGTGCATTTACTTTATTTTATTTTTTATTGGTTGAGATGAAAGCAAATCTACCCCAAGTTTAATTATGGTAAAGACTTTTTTTAATACAGTTTCAAATATTTTTTTAAAGTACATCTAATCACAGAAGCTGTCGAACGTCATTTAAATAAAGTCGCAGCTAAAAAAATTCATAGTAGGCTCATCTGTTTGAAAATTGAGAGCCTGTCATAAATTTTAATTCTAAACAATTTTTGTTAATAATTTTTGCAGTATCTTCATAAACAAAGGTAGTTTACTCTTAATACATTTCATTACATCAGTTATAAACCACCCTATATATTAATTGATTTTGTTCATTTTCTCAACATCTCAGTTTAAGACAAAGCAGGAGCGATTCCCAGAATATCATAATCTAATTTGAAATTTTTTTGTCACTTATACCTTACCCACACTCAATCCGTGGACATACTGTAGAATCACGTTAATGTTGGATTTTAGAATTTCTGTATTAAACCACAGAGTATTCAGTTATTCAATGGACAGAAGTGGTGATGTCATAGATGACAATTATGTCTATGGTTGGAAATATAACAGTGAAAAGTAAAGTGAAATGTGTAAGGTGTTACAACCTGTACATAAATACATTTTCTTCAGATCCATTTTAAATTATTTTCAGAATAATTTGCTTTCACCCTGTTAAGTACACTTGAAGAACCCAAATCACCACAACACATTTTAAAGGACTTGACGATCGTTTCACTAACCAAGTTAGCGTCATTAGAATGTTTCATCCTCTGATGACGCTAACTTGGTTAGTGAAACGATTTAAAATGTGTTGTTGTGATTTGGATTCTCCAAGTGTACTTGTCAGTGTTCATCACAGGTTCCAATCTTCACTTATGTTGTCTAACTTATTGTAAGCTATAAGAGCTCTAAAAAACAGAATTTTGAGCAGCCTTAGAGTTTTTGTGGCCCAGCATATTTAATGTATTTATAGGGAACAATTGTGTATCCATGTTCTATACTTTCTAGGCAAATTTTGTATTCTTAAGATAATAGAGAAAACATGTAGAAGTGCCTGTATGGTGTATTCTGTTGTTGAGCTTCATTTAAGAATGTCGTTCCCCTTTTCTTTTAATTTGGACAAAAGTTTTTTCACATCATATATTTAGAACCTAATGTACCTCCTGATATTTCAGGGAAAAGCAACTTATGGGACTGGCTGTTTTCTTTTATATAACACCGGCAATATCAAAGTAGATAGCTCTCATGGTTTGATTACCACAGTAGCCTATCAGCTGGGACCAAAGCAGTTACCTGTTTATGCATTGGAGGGTTCTGTGGCAGTTGCCGGATCAGGTCTGAAGTGGCTTAGAGATAATCTTACAATTCTGCCAAGTTTTGGAATGGCTAAAGAGATAGCTGAACAAGCACTGCCTGTAGAAAGTGGTGAAGTTTATTTTGTGCCTGCTTTTAGTGGGTTGTATGCCCCATACTGGCAACAAGATGCCAGAGGGTAAGTTATATCATCTCTTGAAAAATAAATGTAAGCAAATTCATGGTGATTGTTTTAACAGTTTTTAGTTCGTTTTTTATATAAGTTGTTTTTTAACAAACTTGTTGAACTAATGAGTGAAATATCTGAACATTACAGCAATAATAGTACTGTTGTTGCAAGCAAGATAATGTGAAATAATAACAAAATAATTAACAAGATATTATTCAAGTTAGCTACCAGACAAAGTTGAGTTAGTAACCTGTTTAGTGCACTGTATATTCACATTGATTAATGATTTCTGGGTCTTAGGGTTTTCTTCACAGGATGCCGGCCAGCTTGCCTTCTATGGTCTCAAAACAGTCATACGAAATATTTAGGAGAACAAGAAAGTAGTAGGAGCTTGTGCACTGTAGACTGACACTAAAGTGACAGAGAGCACCCCTACCCCTCACTGTAACGGTGTCAACCTAATGGGCAAGCAATCCCCAAATGTCTGGCGACAAATTTATATAATTTCAATATAATCATACGCTACTCAAGAAAATTAGTATCAGTATCACACCCTTAAAAGATATCTGTAGCCTTGATGTTAAAATTAATTTTTATTTCAAGACTTTTTCTCATTACTTTACAAATACAAATTTAAAGAAAGTGAGTATCAGTTTTAGTGAATTTTCGTAGAAAAAATTCACTAATGAAGAGATCCCGACTTTTGAATTTTGAAAAATTTTTTGCAAATGAGCGCGAATTAGAACCCCTAGATCCCATATCCGGTGTCAGTTACAATTTTTATATGTTTATATATATATATATATATATATATATATATATATATATATATATATATATATATATATATATATATATGTATATGTATATGTATATGTATATGTATATGTATATGTATCACACCGATAACTCAGAAAATAATGGGTGCTATTTTGATAAAATTTGGCATGTACCTTCCTTTCGTAAGTGGCTTGGATAAGTTTAGTCAGGAAAATCGGACGGGGTTTTCCGGGAAAATTTTGAGTTTCCATTCAAAAAAAGTTTTATCTCAAAAAATAAAAAAGCTATGATAACGAAATTTGGTGGGTAGGTTTACAATATAGAAGGTAAACTACACACAAAAATTCAGATTTCGATGTTACAAGAAAAAAAAGTTATAATAAAATATTTGGTGTCAGATCATTTCTATGAAAATTCACTACCACAACGCACTTGCTGCGTCTTTGAGTTTTTGTAGTTGGTATGCACCAGTACTTATACTTTTGGTAAAATGGTTTATTCTGTGTGTTAGTTTTGCTGGGATTACTTTTATTTACAGATAACAATATCATGGAATATCTTACAGTATCTCTAACTTTTAAAAATTCTGCATGATTTTTAAATTATCAATTACCCACTACAAAATGTTAATAGTATTAACCCAATAATAACCAGTCTTCTCAATCAAAACTAGCATATATATCGAAAATTTACAAAATATCATTCAGAATAGTAACATCTGGGATAGGCTTCCCGACAAACAGAGCAGAACTTTTTAATCTTACACTTGAATGGGATGTTTATTTTCCCAGATGTTGCAGAAACCTGAAAAAATGTAAAAAACACGTATTTTTCAAAATAGATAAAACAAGGGGGATTATAAACTTTTCTCTTAATATTATCATCTACCAGTTCTGAAGTATAGCCACTAGCAAGTGAGACACTTGTAAGGATGAAAATAAAAGTCTGGACGAATTTTCATAGAAATGATCTATGCATTTTTTTTAATGTTTAAAAATTTTACGAACACTCAAGTCAGTTTTCAGATTGTGTTTCCGTAGAAATAATTTTTTGTAAGGTTTTTATCAAATTTTTGTAATTTTGTTATTGCAAAAAAATGCTTTCGGATTTTCGTGGATAATTGCAAATTTTCACACAAAAAAAATAATTTTTTTTTGGAACTTTCGTCAAAAATCTTTTTGTGATCCTTATATCTTGGGAGGCGGATAAATAGCTTGAAGATGTTTGTTGGCTAGGAAAATCAAACCAGTTTTTCTGGGAACATTTTAGGTTTATTTTCGGAAAATTGTTGTACTTTTTCAAACAATAAAGTTATTTTGATGAAATATGGTACCGTGTTTCTACTATGTAGGTTATACTGGTAACCAACCAAATTTGATGCCTTCTTTCATTAAAAAAAGACGTATTTGCTATTAAAAGCATTTAAATCAAAATTCACTACCATAATGCACTAGCTGCGTCCGGACTTTTTTATAAATAAATATTAAATCCGCAATTATTGAGTTTTCAAAAAATGCTAAATGAACTTGTGGCACTACTTTTTAAAGCAGCATATCTCCCTGAATTTAAAAAAATTCGCTTATGGGGAGATCTGTGTGTATATATATATATATATATATATATATATATATATATATATATATATATATATATATATATATATATATATATATATATATATATATATATATATCTGACCGATAACTCAAAAAATAATAGACCGATCTTGATAAAATTTGCAGAGTACCTTCCTTTTGGAAGTGGCTTGGATAAGTTCGTTAGCCAGGAAAATCGGACCAGGTTTTCCCGGAAAATTTCGTGTTTTCTTTATAAAAAAATTCATATCTCCGGAAATAACAAAGTAAGGGCAACCATATTTGGTACACGTGTTTGTATTATAAAGAGTGAACTCTGTACCAAAATTTAGGTCCCTAGCTTTAAAGACAAAGAAGTTATGGGCAGTTAAAGCAACAAATTTTGGAGTTTTCCTCAAAACGTCAAAGTCGCAATTTAAAAAAATAATTTTTGTTCACACCCCCCAAGGAAGTTACGGGACCAGGAGTGAATAGGGGTGCTGGGCGGGGTGGCTAGTAAAAAGGAAATATGAGCAGGAAATGGGATAAAACTGGCTTGAAAGTTGTCTTTTTCACATCTTGAAGCCATATCCCCCTTAAACCCTGCCTACCCCGCACAGTACCCTTATTCCCCCAAAACTCCCAGTCCCATAACTTCCATGGGGGGTGTGAACAAGAAATTTTTCTTGTGGTTTGTGCATCCAGGTGGGATCCTAGTAATGTTTCTGAAAACAATTTGTTGAAAAGCGTTCGGGAGCTAATCTGCAAATTTACCGAATTTTCATTAAATCCTTCAAATTTCAATAACTCAATTTGCTATTAACATAAGCTTTGTTGGATAGAAAACCAACATTTAAGTTTATTTTCAGAAATTTTTTGTATATTTTCAAACCATAAGTAATATTGATAAAATATAGTGCATTGTTTCTACCACATAGGCTATACCGGTAATCAGATTGATGCCTGCTCGCATTTGCTATTAAAAACATTTTTATGGAAATTCACTTCCATAACACATTTGCTGCATCTAGACTTTTGAAAAATGTTTATATATTTTCAAACAATAAATTTATTTCAATGAAATATGGTACATTGTTTCTACTATTATAGGCAACCAAGTTTGATTCCTACTTTCATCAAAGAAAGACATTTGCTATTAAAAATATTTTAAAGAAAATTCTCTACCATAACGCACTTGCTGTGTCCAGAGATTTTTTGCTAATCATTTCCGGACGGCCTGTATATATAAACATATAAAAATAGGAACTGGTTGACTTTCAGGTCTAGGGGGACTAGTGGGACTAGTTCGTGCTCATTTGCAGGAACTTTTTGTAAATTCAAAAGTCGCGATCTCATTAGTGTATTTTTTCTATGCAAATTCACTCAAAGTGGGGAAATAAAGTCCCACTTTATATTTAATTTAGTTTGTTTACCAAACCTTACAATAGCTGGGAATTTACAATCTAAATTCTTTATGAAATTTACAGTGATAACATAGCCACCAAGGTCATTTGTATACAGATTTATTGCAACTATTATTTCATAAAACATTGGAGATACGATATTGAAGTATAAATAGAATATGTAAAAAATGGTGACACATATAACTACAATTTTCAGAATCATATATATCAATTAACCTTCATTCTCTTCATAAGATTATTACAAATTCTTTTAAAACATCTACAGGCTGGTCTGAAAGTAATGTCATACAGAGAAGCAGTAGATTTTTAGCCCCAAAATATTATGATTTAGCCAAACTTGCCTCAGTCTCAGTTTGGATTTTCCTTCATATCTAGAAGAATATTTGAAGTCTTGAAAATTGATACAGATGAGCTTTTCAAAGCGATAGAGGGTATCCTCCCAAGTCTTAAAAATATTCAATTTTTGTTCACGTTTTTAGGAAACTTCAGACTAGAAAATAGTATTTTCTTAACAAAAAGGTATATTTGCTGACTGACTCTAAAATCAGCTGTTTTAGAAATATTTCCAATTTTAAAAGTAAGTGTAACACATACTTCGTAATAGTGTTCATATCATATTTTAATTACCGCATTTTTCATAAGCAAATTGATGACTGTTCTTGTCAAAATCGCGTGTGTGTCACTAGTTTTAGTGAATTTTCATCAAGAAAATTCACTATGAAAATTCACTAACAGAGGGTATTGATAGTGACTTTCGGATTTTTTTTTCAAATGAGCGCGAATTGGGGTCACTAGAACCCATATCCAAGTTGCGTTTGAATTTTTATGTTTATATATACAGGATGTTTCAAAAAATATGTGCCACCACTCGTGGTTAGATTCCTTACGATAAAAATACAACTTTTTTTTCACATAGATCTGATTTTGCTTCGTTTCATATACAGGTGTCCCATTTTTTTGATTTATTATAAATTTCTCCAAAACAACTGTAGCAATCCGAATGAAATTTGGAGGGTAAAAGTTATTTAAGCTGGTACATATTTTAGTACTAAAAAGTGTGGAGAGCTTCACCATGGCCGTGCATATGTGCCATCAGAGCAATCATTTTTTTTAAATCTGTGTAAATAGTTTAAATTAAGAACCTTAGAAATGTTAAAAAAAATCAATACACTACAACATAATTGCATTTATCTTATAAAAGAAACCGAAATCGACAAAAGACCAAAAATTAACTTTAACAGGCACTAAACGACCTACATAATTGTACTAATAAAAGAAAAAAAATGTCACTGGTGCACAGGTTTACAATAAATGTTTTAAAATACCCTTTATTTGTAGCTTGCTGAATGGCCCCAATTAAGAGTTTTAGACTGAAAATGTAGCATGTTGTGGAAAGATCAAGGTTTAAGGAAGGTAATAGAGATGGTGGCACTTCAGGTTATACAGGTTGTTGATGTTTGTTATGTATCCGACTAATACTCATTGAATAAGATTAAATACTTTTATTATTATCAAACAAGGAAAAACTGACATCTTTTATAATTCCATTAATAATAATTAATACCTTATTATTCTTCTTTTTAATCTAGTTTTGATCTCATAGACACCTGGACTACCTAGCTGTCAAAGTGTCTATGGATTTTCTTAATTTAAATAAAGGTGTGCAAACATAACAATTCTCCCTCTACTTAAAATTAAAGATTGATACTATATTTAACCTTAAACTATAACATTACAAATTTAATTTTTGAGGTGGTTTTATTATTCTCCCTGAACGTGTTACGTTTGGTACTGTGGAGGTACAAACTTCAGGAGTCGTACATGGTGATGTAGAGTTAGGTTCAATTGTTCTTTGAAAGTCTGTCTCTGAACTTACTGGTAGCTCTACAATATTTCTAGGAGTGTTTACATTTGAGTCAGTTTCATCTGGAGCGTCATTTTGTATTGGTACTGAGATTTCATTAGGAGTAACATTGTTTGGGTTACTTGTAACAGTAACACTAGGATAAGTCACTTCACTATGTATATACGGGCGCATATCACAAGCATGTACAAATTTTATAAATTCTCCAATCTTAACTAAATATGTAGAATGACTAATTACTTTTACAATTTTACCTTCTTGCCACAATTTGGTTTGTTTATTTTTTACATATACAGATTCATTTAGTGTAAAAAACCTTAATTTTCTCCAATCACTGGCATTAGAGTTTGAATTTCTGATACTATTAAATGAGGGTTTAAGTAGATCAAATCTTGTTCTAGGCCGAATTTTGAAAAGGTTTTCCGCTGGAGAGATACCAGTGACTGTAGACGGTACATTTCTATAAGTAAACAGAAAATCCAGTAATCGGTCCTTCAATGTGTTTTTATCAATATATTTCCCCCTTTCCAAAAATAAAGCCTTTTCTAAGCTTTTTTTTGACAGTTTGAACGCATCTCTCTGCAATGCCATTAGCCTGCGGATGGTATGGTGGGGTTTTAATGGGTTTTATACCATTGGCTTGGCAAAAGCATAGAAACTCGTTAGAACTGAATGGTGGACCGTTATCAGAGACTAACTCAACAGGTAATCCGAAAGTTGCAAAAATTTCTTTTAACTTTGTAATTGTTTCTTTTGCACTGGTGCCATTTCCATAATTTTCACCTCTAACCACTTTGATTTATTATCGACTGCGATTAGAAAAGTATAATTGAATTTATAAAAGAAATCAATATTAACACGGTAGAAGTTATTTGGGGTGCTCGGCCATGGTAGTAAAATACTAGTATTTGAAAAATTTTGTGTTTGTTGACATACATCACAAGATCCAATATATTTTTCAATTGAACCATTGATGTCTGGCCACCAACAATATGATCTTATCAACATTTTTGTTCTTACTATACCTAGGTGTTGTTCATGAAATAGGTTCAGTACATCATTTCGTAAGGATTCTGGTATAATAATTCTATTTCCAATTAGTAAGCATTCACTTTCTACTGAAAGTTCACAGCGTTTAAGGAAATATGGTCTCAAAGATTCATCACTTACAGCAGGAGGCCATCCTGTGCGTGTAAGATCAATAACCTTTAACATAAGCAGGTCCCTTTTTGTAGCTTCTGCTATAATATCAGCATGTAATGGTACATTATCTACAATATTAAAAGAATAAAGAGAACTTGGTATTTCTGTACTACTAAGCATAGGCATCCGGGACAGAGCATCAGCATTTGCCACCAGTTTACCTTTTTTATATTGAATTTCATAATCACAGGCTGACATGGTAATAGCCCATCGTGTTATGTGTGCAGCTGCTGACACTGGAATACCTTTATGTTTACCAAAGATGAACTGCAATGGTTGATGGTCACTCACTAAAATAAACTTTCTCCCAAATATATATTTATGAAACCTCTTAAGTGCAAAAATGATGGCTAAACTTTCTCTTTCTAAATTTGAATACTTTTTTTTCTGCTTCAGAGAGTGTACTGGATGCAAAAAGGACTGGCTTGTCCTGCCCTTCTATTTTGTGGCTTAATACTGCGCCCACTCCATACCCACTGGCATCACATGTTACATATATGGGCAAGTTAGGGTTAAAATGAGTTAGGACCTTATCAGAGGTCAATAACTCTTTACTTAATTGGAATGCATGTTCACATTCATCTGACCAAATAAATTCATGTCTGATTTACACAGGTTATATAAAGGACGAAGCTTAGAAGATAGCATTGGAATGAATTTGCCATATTAATTTAATAAGCCCAGGTAAGATTTTAGCTGAGTCAAGTTTTGTGGTGCAGGAGCTTCTTTTATACACTCAATTTTTTGTTCAGTTGGGTGTATCCCCCATTTGTCAATAACATGTCCCAAGAATTCAACTTTTTGTTCATAGAATTTACATTTATCTTTGTTAATTTTGACATTAAATTCTTTCAGTCGACTTAAGACCATAATAACACTCTTATGGCATTCTTCCAAAGAGGAACCATAAATCAATATATCATCCAAATAACATTTTACGTTGTTCAGACCTGATAAAATAGACTCCATTATTGACTGGAATATACCAGGAGCTGAACTGACACCATATGTTAGCCTATTAAATCTAAAAAGACCCATATGTGTATTGATTGTGAAAAATCATCAATTTCCAACTGTTGATAAGCCCCTTTTAAATCTAAGATTGTAAAGAAACAACTACCACTCAGACTGGCATAAATATCTTCAGGTAATGGTAAAACACAATGGTCACTATCTATAACTTTATTCAATGTTTTCTTAAAATCAACACATATTCTTATATTGCTTGAATTGGTTTTTGATACTACTACAATAGGACTAGCCCACTTACTGAAATTTACTTTTGACAAGACTCCATCTTTGACCATTTTCAAAAGTTCAATTTCGACTTTTGGTTTTAGTGAATATGCCATCTCATAAGCCCTATGGAAAATAGGCTTAACATTATCTCTCAATCTCAAATTTACTTTGAAATTTTTAATAGAAGAATTTACTTCTGTAAATAAACTAGAAAAGTCATTCTTTATTTTTGTAATTAAATGCGAACGCCTAACTTCAAGATTTGACCCTGTTTGATTGAGAGGATTCAAACTAAAAATATCATTTTCTACTCCAATACCAATGATTATAGATTCTTTCCACTTAGGGTTCAATATGTTTAACCAATTTCTGCCAAGTAACGGAATGAATTTTGCCTTACTATCTAAAACTATTAAGGGTAAAAGGAAAATTTTATCCTGATAATTTATGTGAACATTGATTTGACCAATTATACATACAAATTCTCCAGTAACTACTCTAAGTTTAAAATCCACAGGCTTCAACAAAATGTCGCTGAACAATCTCTCATAGTCTTTAACATTAATCACTGAATGGCATGCGCCAGAATCTACCTCCATTGTGATATACTTTCCTTGCATCAATAGTCGCACTTTTAGACTTTCATTCTTATTTTTTACCAACACATTATTAAGCCAAAATGACTTACCACAACTTTCTGTTTCCAGTAACCCCACTTCAAAAGTATCATCAGCTTCCTCTTGCTCCTCCCTTCCATCTTCGGTATGCATGACATGGATTCTGTTCCTACACAAAGGAGATCTAGCAGTGTGGCCTCTCTGGTTACAGGAAAAACAAATCCAATGAATCGCTGGGCAGTTGGTATCATCAAAATGACTACGTAGACATCTCTTACATTCCTTTCTGTTTGCATGCCACTGCTTCTGTGGTTGAAATTGTGGTGTCCTAGGACCTGACTTAAATGTACTGCGTTTCTGGTTCCCAAACTTCACCTTATTCTCATTCCCATGATTATTTAGAAGGCTTAATTCATTAATCTGTGTGGTTTCCGTGCTCATTGCTTTTATTTGATTTTCAGCCAATTCCATACCTATTGCTGTTTGAAATGCTTTATCAAAAGTAAGTTCCCCTTCTGTTAGTAATTTCCTTTTTACAGCTTCCAACCTTAATCCACACACGAATTTATCTCTCAAGGCATCGTCTAAGAAACTGCCAAACTCACAATGTTTTGCTAAGTTTTTTAATTTAACAGCATACGTTTTCATGTCTTCATCTGTCTCTTGGGTTGACATGTAGAATTTATACCGTTCTGCTATTATAAGCCTTTTTGGACTGTAATGTTTTGTCAGTGTTTCTTTTAGATCTTTGTAGGTCTTACTACTGGGTAGAGTCGGGGCTAACAAATCTTTTAAAACACAATACGCCTCGCCTCCTACTAATGTGAGAAACAATGGTACTTTTTTTTCTTCCTGTATATCATTGCACTGAAACAACTGTTCAATCCTTTCTAAATATGATGAAATGTCTGCATCTTTTGTATTGAATGGTTCGATAGTTCCGATTAACGACATTTTTTACACTGTGTATAAAATTTAAAACATATAATTATGTTGCACGTGACGACTGCTACACAATTTTGGGTTATGTATGACTTGACTTCACTGTTACAATTTATAATGACATGATAACATTTAGGGCACGTGAATACTACCTTTCTCGTCGCCAATATTGTTATGTATCCGACTAATACTCATTGAATAAGATTAAATACTTTATTATTATCAAACAAGGAAAAACTTACATCTTTTATAATTCCATTAATAATAATTAATACCTTATTATTCTTCTTTTTAATCTAGTTTTGATCTCATAGACACCTGGACTACCTAGCTGTCAAAGTGTCTATGGATTTTATTAATTTAAAGAAAGGTGTGCAAACATAACAATGTTAACTTGCTTATTTTAAATAGGATACCCTATATACTATTGCATTTTTAGCATCTACGAGAACACATTTCATTGGCTTGATCTTTATCCTTCGTATTTCACTGTATTTCGAAGGATAAAGCTAAAGCCACTGAAATGTCGGGTATCTATGAGATAGGCTGTAAAGATTGTAATCTTAAATACGTTGGACAGACTAAGAGAACCATTGAGACTGGATTTGTTGAAGATCTGGCACAGCTGAGATACGGTAGTGTAGACAAGTCATGCGTGGCACAAAATATTTTGGATAATACCCACCACATTGATCAAGAAAATCTGAAACTTATGAAAAATGTTAGACAGCTAGCGAAACTAGATACATACGAAAGTATTTATATTTCTAAGGTAATAAAAAACAAAAGTTCCTTAAACCGAGCGCCGCTTATAGTCCTTTGTTTGCCCTCTGTCTCTGATACAGATACAATACAAAACATGGCAGGTAAAGCTCGTCCAGCAATAGAAATACAATACACAGAAAATTTTCCTGCGATTTAGTCTCCCTCTCAGTATCGGTCTCTACCTAAAACTGCATAAATAAGGTGATGGTTATTAGTAAGCAGTTTAGAATTTTTCTTCTTCTGATGACGCTAACCTTGTTAGTGAAACGATCGTCAGGTCTTTAAAAATATGTGTTGTGGTGATTTGGGTTCTCCAAGTGTACAGGTTCCAATTTTCACTTAGTGAAGTTATGTTATGTTTTACAAAACATAGAAAAATTCGCTCCTATAATTCACTTGCTGCCTCCAGACTTTTAATGTTCTATTTAAACAAGAACCTTCATTCAAGTGCAATTCATAAAAATATTGTCGGGAATACTTGTCGTTTTGACTTGAGAGTACACCAGCATTTGGGTGGGTGACCATTGACAAAATTTACAGCATGGTAATCCCTTTTATTTTATTTTATTTTTATTATTTTATGTGATAACAGCAGTTAGGTTAGGACAAAAAAGTAGTTAAGAAAATATTAATTATTTTTAATTTGAATATTGTATGCTGTTATAGCAGTCAACTTCTAATTGTAGTTACTATCACGCAACATTTTCAGTTTTGTGTCATATTTTATCCTGTATTTTCATTTCAGGTTTTTATCTATTTTTTAACAGTAATCAATTTTTCTTTTTTTGTGTGAAGTGTTATTGTTGGGA
This sequence comes from Tillus elongatus, assembly GCA_964006375.1. NCBI lineage: Eukaryota > Metazoa > Arthropoda > Insecta > Coleoptera > Cleridae > Tillus > Tillus elongatus. The sequence goes on along the minus strand of OZ023263.1, from coordinate 173,446,637 downwards.
TTGCTGAAGATACACAGTCATGTCATATAGTGAAAGCAACACTTGATGCTGTATGTTTCCAAGTAAGAGACATCTTAGAAGCCATGAAGAAAGATTGTGGATCAGGTTTGACAGAAATAAAGGTAAATATATAATGGATGTTTACTGATTGTTTTTTGAAATATGGTTTAGATATGCAAGATTATAGTTTATAAGTTTTGTCACCATAAATTATATTCAGTTTGAAAATTGTTCTACAATATCTTTCATATATTGATGAAATACATGTACAGGGTGATTCTTTATAATGTCGCCCCCGTCTAACTTTGTTATTTTAAGTGTCCCAAAAAAATTGAAAGTATGGTTATGTAGGTGCTAAAAAATACTTTTTTTCTACGAATAATTTTTTTTTGAAAAATGATCAGTATACAGGGAAAACCAAAAAGTTCATTTTTTTTCAATAGATCACCTTATATATGAATTTATTTTTCGATTCCTCGTAAAATTCTAAGCATAATTTATATAACATGCCGTATATTTAAAATGAATAGTTTTTGAAATATTCGCATTTGAAACGTTATCATCACAAATTTTATTAAACCAAAACAACTGTTACAAATCAAGAAATCTAACAAATAATACAAGAAGAACAGTTTCTAATTAAATATAAAGATGCTCTACTGGGCCTCCATCTTCTTCAACACATTGTATAAGGGTTCTTCGCATTTTCTCTAATGAATCTGTTATGAATGCTGGGTTATTTTCATTTAAACTAATAATTTCATTCCGTATCAAATCTTTAAGATGATCCAGGTTTTCAATTTGGTGGTCATATACACGGTTTTTTATATAACCCCAAAGAAACGCATCTATAGGTGTCCAATCGGGGCTGTTTGCAGGCCATTTAATTGGCGAATTTCTTCCGATCCATTAAGGAAACTTTTCACTTAGGTAATTACGTACAGCACGAATGTTGTGAGGCGGTGCTCCATCCTGTTGAAAAATTGTATTTTGTAATATATTTAAAGGCAAATCGTTTAAATATTCTTCAAACTCGTTTTCCAAGAAATCTAAATAGCGGCCTCCATTTAAAACAGTATCAAAAAAATACAGACCGATAACTCGATCGCCCAGGATACCACACCATACATTCACGGATTGTCGCCCTTGAAACTTAAATTCCCTAAAAGAACGTGGATTCTCTCTTGCCCATTGTCTGGTATTTTTTTGGTTAAACAGGCCACTAGTAGAAAAGGTAGACTCGTCAGTCCAGAGAACTGTTTTCAAAAAATTATTATTCATGTTTATTCTGTCTAGAATCAGTTGACAAAATGCGACCGATCATCTTTTTGCATTTGGGTAAGCTTTGTAGTGGGTTTAATCTTATATGGCTTTAGATTTCATTTTCTTAACGTTCTTTGGACTTTACTGTATGAAGTTCGCTGAATATTTTCTTGTGTTGCTCGTAATGTCTTTGAAATGTTTCTTATGGAATTGTTTGGATTCCCTTCTATAGCACGTAAAATATTCAATTCTGCATTTGCATCTACGTTCACAGCAGTTCTTTTTCTCCTTTGTAAATTTGACGTTTCTTGAAACTTCCTATATATAGATGTGAACGTTTTTCGAGTTGGGACATGCATACCCGGATTTTCTTCTATCATATGTCTAATGGCAGCGTGACAATTTAAATTATTTTTAATATAATAATTCTTCTTTCTCTGTCTAAGTACGGCATTTTTACTTACTAACCAATACAACTACAACAATATTGACAGAATGTCACTGTCAGTTATTTGTTTTCAATTAAAAGCGTGGTATGCTAGGACTTCTTGATTTATAACAGTTGTTTAATAAAATATTTGATGATAACGCTTCAATCGTGAATATTTCAAAAACGATTCATTTTAAGTACACGGTATGTTATATAAATTATGCTTAGAATTTTACGAGGAATCGAAAAATAAATTCATATATAGGGTGATCCATTGAAAAAAAATGAACTTTTTGGTTTTCCCTGTATACTGATCATTTTTCAAATTTTTTTATACGTAGAAAAAAAAGTATTTTTTAGCACTTACATAACCATACTTTCCATTTTTTTGGGACACTTAAAATAACAAAGTTAAAGGGGGGCGACATTATAAAGAATCACCCTGTACAATCCCATGCCAAATTATTGGACTCGCCGTGAATTTTCATCTAAAATCAAGTTTTCTTAGCAATTGAAAAGCTATTTTCATTTACATATCTATTCATCAGTTCATATACAAAATATTTACAGAATTATTAAATAACAATAATAATAATAATATTTGGTCAAGCCCCTCTCAGCCTTTAATAATGCGTTAATTCGCCGAGGCATACTCTCAATGCATGGAAGAGCGATTTCTTTTAATTTATTATTGTGAATATAATGATAGCTTATTCATTCTATCAATTGAACCTTATTGGTGATTGTTTCCTTCCCCAATTCTCTTTTGAGACACTCCCAGCAATTTTCAATGGGGTTCATGTCCGGAAAGTTCCGAAGCTACCGCTAAACCGGAATTCTGCTATCCTCCAAGAATTTTTTAATAGATTTAGCAGTATGGCATGGTGCACCATCTTGCATGAATATTCTTTGACCATCTTGAAACCAATCCTAGAGTTGGGGAATCAAACGATCCTGCAATACCTTTTTATACTGGTCTTGCCGCATTGTGGCTTCAATGACATAAAGGCACCTCAGACCTTTTATACTAATGACAGACCAAACCATCACTGAAGTAGGGTCTTGATCACACAATCAGGGTGATATTTCTCTCCAGGCCTGTGATTGACATACTGTGACTTGTCGGTGAATATTAGGAAAGTGGATTTCACTGAAGCAAAACTGCAATAACCTTACAATATTAACAATGAAAAAAATTATGACATTGTTGTACTCCATTAGGTATTTACCACTTTCTAATCATCCAAAGTGGACTGCCTGTAAGAATTGGCCCATTCATATCTGGCTTTTATCATTTTCTCAGTGAATTATGGCTTTTTGACTGGTCTTCTACTTTTGAAACCCATATCAAACTTCTTTTTCAACTCCCTATAAGGGAGCTTTCTATTTTCAAGGACAGCATTCCTCAAGATCCTCTGTCCTCTGAGAGTAATGAGCCTTTTCCTACCACAGTTCCCTTTCCGCTGTGGTTCCGTAGGCTGAGCGGCCTTCAGTTTTTGGCTGATTCGCCGGACAGAAACTTGTGTAACTTCACATAGTTTCGCAATTGCCCTTTGGCTGTGACTATAATGCCTAAAAAGGGCTGTATTCTTCTCAATTTGAGCAGGAGATAAGTTTTTGGCACTCCCCATCTGTGAAAGAGACAGACAAATGTTGTATGACACTTTATAATAATGAAATTCATAATTATTTACAATCTAACTATCTATTAACTAGTAATAATGTTTGCAGTAGTCCGTAAAATTCAAATTATTAGGAATAATTGTGAAATTCAACGGTGAGTCCAATAATTTGTCATGGGACTGTACATGATTTTTCACTCATCTTGACAGAATTCAAATGAAGTGTTTCTTATTTTATACTAAAGCATTTAGTGTATGGGACCACACAACTCATCTTAAAAAATTAGCCCACCAAATGATTATTTTCTTTCTTGTCAGGGGTGGCTTGTCCATATGTGCTGTGGTGCTGCAGAACAACCAAAATAATCGCACAATATTATTCCTAATTAGATGAAACCATTGAAATCCTAATTTATTGCCAGGAAATTATATATATATATATATATATATATATATATATATATATATATATATATATATATATATATATATATATATATATATATATATATATATATATATATATATATATATATATGAGGGCTATCGGATTCTCTGAGGGCTTGTTCAGATTTTACCTGGATGGAAGGAGGCAATTTGTTGAGGTTGGTGGCTTCAAGTCTGAGACCTATCACATAGCTTTCGGAGTGCCGCAGGGTTCCATACTCTGTCCATTACTGTTTAATATATTTATTGACCCAGTTAAACATGTTTTGCATGTTCCTTTTTTAATGTATGCGGATCATATTAAGATTTTCGCAATTGAGTGTTGATGACTGTTTGCAGCTCCAGAACTGTCTTCAGATCCTTGATGAATGGTGTTGTCAGAGTGGTCTTTCTATGAATGTTTCCAAGTGCTGTGTGATGTCCTTTACTCGAAATAAACACGCAATTACTTTTGGGTACAATATAAGAGGGCTTCCACTTGATCGCCCCGGGACAGTTAGAGACCTTGGAATTGTTTTTGATAGTACTCTATCTTTTAAACCACACTACGAGCAGACTGTCAGTTCTGCTTACAAAACTCTTGGGTTTCTGATAAAAAACAGCAAAAATGTCTCACAGACTGACACCCTCCTCCTGCTCTTTCATTGTTTGGTTAGGTCCCGACTTGAGTATGGCTCAGTTGTGTGGGTTCCTATTTATGAGATACATGTGGCAGGTCTAGAATCAGTGCAAAGGAAATTTCTAAAATTTCTTAGCTTTCGTGAGGATGGCCAATATCCTTCTATTGGTTTTCCTCAGGAAGGTTTACTTCTTCGCTTTGGTCTGCAGAGTCTGTCGATGCGCAGGCAGTGCAGTTTCGTTATATTTTTATACAAACTGGTTAATTATGTGTTCGATTGCCCTAATCTGCTTTAGCAACTTAATTTCAATGTGCCTCGCATTGCAGCACGTTTTCCAGGCACATTCTATCTCCCGACTGTTCATACGTGATTGCTGCGATCGTCTCCAATTTACCAGATGTGCAATGATTACTCTGTATTGCAGGACAGCCTAGATATCTTCTCATGTAATATATCAGAGATAAAAATGTTTTTCAAAGCGATCTAATTTATGACTCTCTTTTGTGTAGTTTGTTTGATTCTTGTTTGTTATTATGTTTTGTGTATCGGCCCATCCTTAGTTTGGCTTTAAGCTGTTGGATGGTGTATGAATAAATAAATAAATAAATAAATAAATGTTATTGTTTGAAAGCTCGCGCTTCTCTGGCGTTGACGATTTGAGCAGGCGACCATCACGGCAGTGCCAAACGACAGTCCCAGTGAGTTAATTGTATATTGAAATAATGCAAGTCTCCTAGACCAGTCAAAGAAATCGCTGTCTAACTTCGTTGTTTTGGAAGTCGTAATAGAGGTGTCGGACGGCTTCGGAAATGCCAGATGTACGTTAGAAGGGAGCTGCACAGTTTGCAGCCGTTTGATTTTCATTTAGCAAGATTGCACCTGTATAGTGTATATTATATGCATGTTATCGTATTATCCGTAGGAATTTCCTATGTGTGGTTCATTTTAAAATGGATGTAATGTTTGAGTTAGGTCAGACTACGGTTTGTAAACTTAGTTACCAGGAACAATTAGCTACACAATTTAAGGTAGATATACAAGGTGTTCCTTAATGATATGCGAATATTAAAGGGTGCAAATCTTTATGAAAAATCAATGATAGTTTGATTTATAAACTATGTAAGTACACTTGGAGAACCCAAATCACCACAACACATATTTCAGAGACCCTACGATCGTTTCATTCAATGAAAAAGAATTTTTCCTCCTCTGAAGATGTTGACATCGCCAACGAAACGATCGTATTTCATTGAATCGTGCGGCACCTTTAATTTCAAGCCCTTTATTTTCACTTTGCATTTGACCACTTAAACACTGCTAATTTGTCTGGTAGAATAATAAATTACTATCAATAACTCGGCCGGTCTATACATAAACTAATCTCTACGCTTGTCTCGACTTAAAGACCCTTTCGTTTTCTTTGTATCTATGAAGTCAATATAAATACTATTTACGAAGAATTAAAATCAATATAAAGATAGTTTTTATGTAGTATTTTAATTGAATTATTTATCCCTTGTTAGAGTTAACATTGTGAGCCAAACACCCAGGTTTAGTTTTCTATATAAAAAAGATGAGCGGAGGTTATGGTGTTTGTCTCGCCAGATGTGCTTGTCGGCTTGCTCCAATATCCACATAGTAAATTTCTAGATCTAAAGGGAACGTGCAGATTCCTTAAATAACTCGGTAACTTTCCTTTTAAGCCTATTATCCTTATATTAGATAAGGGCTCATAAATTTGTCGACCAGAAGATTAAAGCAGGTCTTCGACCTCGTAGCTTTACTACACAATAAACAAACGATGGGTCTTCGATGACAATTTTACTTCGGACAAGTTCGTTTACCTAGACGCGATATAAATACACTGTAGCTAGTAGTTTAATTTTAGAATTTTTCTTCCTCTGAAGATGTTGACATTGGCAACGAAACGATCGTAAGGTCTCTGAAATATATGTTGTGGTGATTTGGGTTCTCCAAGTGTACTTATTAGTGGTCATCACAGGTTCCAGTTTTCACATACTTATAAACCATGATCAAAAAATGTTCCGTTGCGAAAATACAGGGTGTTAGGGTTTTAGGAAAAAATTGAGATATTTCAGTGATATTTAGTATGGGTCGACAGCTGAAAAATATGCATATTTTTCAATATAAACATAATTTTCAGCTTTAACAGTGGCGTGTGTACGGGCACCGACTTTGATAATTTTGGAGAAAAAATTGGTAAGTCAATGGTTTTTCCCAACTAAAAATTATTTAAGAATTCACATTCAATTTGAAACATAAGAGCTCTGTTAAGTTGCTTTCCTGTGATGCGCCATTTTTGTGTAAAAAATAAATAAAAACCGTTATATTGTCTGAGAAAATCAATGTAATTATTGTGCCATAAAATTGTCAGTTTTCTTGTATCAGCATTTTATTTATCCTTACATTTTTTCATGCAGCACACCGAAAAATGTTCATGAGCTGGTCAAAGTATTACTATTTCAAAAATAGCGTATGCGTGAATATGGAACGAGCACATGATAAAATGTGTACAGACTCGTGTGGCCACTTTGCCTTCTTTATATATATATATATATATATATATATATATATATATATATATATATATATATATATATATATATATATATATATATATATATATATATATATATATATATATATATATATATATATATATATATATATACATTTACTCATAGTTACAGTGGTCATAGCTCCCAGCACCTTTTTGCCTGCGTTTACCCTACCTTGTATCTCATTATCTATTCTTCCGTCGTTTGAAAACAGTTTTCCTAAATGTCTAAATTTCTTTACTCCATCTACTAGGCTACCATGTATGAAGAAACTGCAATTTAATTTTTATATGTTTATATATATATATATATATATATATATATATATATATATATATATATATATATATATATATATATATATATATATATACCAATATATTTAGGTGTCACTATGATAACGCAAAAAATAAGGAACCGATATTAATGAAACTTGGCACACGTGTTCCTAGCTAAATGGCTTGGACAAGTCCACTGGTGAGGAAAATGCGACTATTTTTTCCAAAAATAGCAAAGATATTTTAACCAAATTTGGTACGCAAGTTGTGTATATATAGCTTTAAACAAATAAAGTTATAACCATTAAAAAAAAAATCAGTCCCATTATGTAGTGGAGCTCCATCTTGCTGGAACCACATATGCACCACTGTATTGAGTAGTAAATTTTCTAATATTTGCTCCACATTCTGCTGCAATGGATCCAAATACTTCTGTGATATGAAAGTTCCATCAAAAATTATTGGACCTTTCAATTGACCATTGAGGATGCCAAGCCACACATTAAATCCCCACCTAACCTGATGATGCACTTGCCTATTTATTAACGGATTTACAATGGCACAATAGACATTGTTTTTTCTATTAAACATACCACAATTAGTGAATCGTGTTTCTTCAGACCACAACACTTTGAGTGGAAACTGACGATCTTCTTCGCATTTTCTTAAAAACCACCTACAAAAATTTAGCGTTCTCTCCTCATTCCATCCCTTAGACCTTCACTAATATGTTCTCGATATGGGTGAAACTTACGTTTTTTTCAGAATACGTTGAGCAGTAGACTTGGATATTCTTGATTTGAAGCAGAGAGACATGGGGGTTTTCAATAACACTTCCTATAATGAGATGTTTTACATTTTCATTACTGTTTCTTGAATTTTTTCTAGTCTTAAATGATCCATGATTAATTAAATTATTTTTCAGTATTTTAAAAGTGGACTTTTCCGGTTCTTGTCTCTCTGGATATCTTTGCAAATAGATCTGTTGAGCTCGCATATCATTTCTGTGACAAATAATGAAACATACCAGCATATCATACTTCTCTTGATTTGAATATATTTCCATCTTACTTTACTACTATTAAAATTTAAAGAAATACTAAAGTAAGTACTATTAAGTTAATAACTTTCTCCAACAATATCTCTGCAATGAGTACTGATATTGATAACAAGCCAAGTCTTTGTTGATATAAAATAAATTATGACAGTTCATGCAACTCAATGATTTGCATTGCTTCCAAGGGAATTGTGTTAAAAGACCTTTTTTTGTAATTTTACCCAGTTCTTGTGGTCCAAACGTAAGCATGTTATACCTGGTTGAAAGGCTTTTTTTATGCTCTATTTGAATATGTCAAAAACTAATATGGCGACCATAAAAACTCCGCAAAATCTAGTAGGCCTAGAGAAGTTCTAATAGCACTAGCTGATGTAGGATGTAGCATTAGGGTAGCATAACAAGTTTCAGGCAGGTATCTTGACAATTAAAAAAGATATAGAAGAAAAATGAAAATGGCAAGTTTTATATTTTTGAAATCTGAAAGTGGTTATGTACTGTGCTCAAAACTGAGCAACTTTCGTCTAATTTAACCAACTTCGTATCTCTTACTGTTTCTGAGATCCCCATGTAGTTCACTTTGAATGGGATACGCTGTATGCTAATAACACTAATCGAATAAATAGTTTTTAATTGATAGTATCCAAGATTCCACACTTTAACTTCTTACCCTAGGTTGATGGTGGTATGACAGCCAACAGTCTTCTGATGCAGCTGCAGGCTGATTTAGCTGGAATTACTGTGTCAAGGCCGAATATGGCAGAAAGTACTTCTCTAGGAGTGGCTATGGTAGCTGGTGCTGCAGTAGGGCATTGGAATTTGGAAGGACCACCTCTAGAAATAGCTTGCGAGATATGGAAACCTATCTTCACTGAAGACGAAAGAGATGTAAGGTACTCAAAGTGGAAAATGGCCATAGAAAGATCAATAGGGTGGGATATTTGATGTAAATGTAAATATGCTAAGGCTTAGAGATAATTATGTTCCAGGGTGTATATATACTTGAGGCAGAAACTGAATATGCCTTTTTTATTTTTATATTTTAACATTATTTATAAGATTAAACGTCAGGGTATTATGTTTATATGAATCGATTAGCTTTGGCTAATTTATGACATAAGTTGGTAAAGACATCAAAGGTTAGTTAATTTTTTAAACTGTTGATTTTATGTGCTTAATTAAAAGCTTCTAATTTTATTTTTAAATATATCTTAGCCAAATTAAAATATTTTTTTGATTGTACATTACCTCATAGTAAATTTAAAGCTTTTATTTACTTGACTAAAGTTTCTTGTCCGCCCCCTTTCTATCTTTATTCATTCAAAAATGAGGTTACTCTGTACAAATACTATATAATGACAATACAACACTCCTATGCTTTAGCATTGGTAATATTTGTGACAGGCACACTAGCGCCACCTCTCGTGAAGTACTGTTAACTGAGCGAGTAATTTGAATTGTATATTTATCTGCTTATTCTTAATTTAGACAATTGGTTTATTATAGATGAATATAAAACTCGTACATGACAAAACAGTGAAAATTTTCTAATTATATAGTTATAAATAGAATTATCAGCTTGAAACCTAAACGAATTCAGCATGAGTAATTGTGCAAATTTCTCTTACCCATAATCTCATTTCATCATAATTTAAAGTGCTACTTTGAAACCGTCACTAAACTACTATTTTAAGGGTACACGTATACCAGAGTGCTTCTGTGTTCAATTTATATGCCCTAATCAAAAATATGTCTTTCCAACATTTCAAAATGATACCTATATTTATTCATGGGAAAATGGTGGCTATGTCAGTAATCTTGTTGACATCCGGTATTTATAGATATAAATTGCAACTTATTTTTCATATCTGTTTGGTTTCTAAGGGAAATTATCATTTGTAAAATTTATAGTGTTGTCAACAGTGCCAAAAAGTATGCATTCTCTCAAACTTAACACTTTTTATATTGTATTCTATACTACTATGTTTATACTTTATTATTTATTTGAATAAACTATTTAATATAACTTTGTCTTTTTATCCCATCTACTGAATCATATGTCAAATTATAACAATAGTGACAATGTCAATGTTTTATGCTTTACTTTCAGAAACTTTGATGTGGCTTTTAATTGGCCTTGGCTATTGCTACGTGCATTGTGCGTGTTACATTAAATGTTCCATGCAGTACGCACATAACATTAGATGTCAAATAAATGTTATGTACAGTGCTGCCCCCCTTAGTTAAAACGTCCTAACTCACGATTTCTTAAAACTGAAATAATTGAGATTTTATAAATTCAATTATGCAAACTACCTTTCACACTAAACGAGGATTATTATTTTGTTCATAGATGTGGTTAAGGATTACATATTTAGTACAAAAAGTGAAAAATGTGTATGTTCTTTAGATTTTGAAATAATACAAAAAAATAACAGTTAGGACGTTTTAACTATGGAATGCATGATAAAAAAGTCAACGGGAATTTTTATCAAAATATTTATTGATAGTAAACTTGACAAAACAGAATACATATTAATTATATAACAGCTGCAATAGCCAACACGTAATTATTAACGAAATTTATGGTCTAATCAGTTTCATTGTCAAGGTCGACATCGGTTTCTGAGGTAGCTAATTCGTTCCAGAATATCATACGATTTTCTGGGATAATTGCCTGAAGTTTTGATATTAAATTTGTTTTGCGGTCTAAAGGGATACCTCTATGTTTTGTTAGACAAGAAGGTTTTTTTATCCCTTCTTTTTGTTCTTTGGCCGTTAAAAAATTTAATAATCTAAACTCATCAGAAAACGCATTCTTATAATAAACTACATTTTCCCCTCTTTTGAAGTTGAAATGCACAATGTCTTTAAGGTAGGGCTTGGGGGTGACTTTTTGTAACTTGAATTTAGAAGAATGATCCTTCCATTGAAAAAAATCATGTATGTTCATTTCTTTCACTTCCACCTTTGACGAGTTTGATTTTTGAACAGCTGATTTAAAATCATCAAAATCAAGCACCTTGCGTGCCTTTTTTAAGCTAAGCTCCACTTGGTGGTGAAATGCGTCCGCGGACATGAAGGTATGACCGGACTGAAAATATTTAACATCTAGATATTTTAATTCGACATCAGCACAGTTTACGATAAAAATAAAAAAAGATAATAGAGCCCAATTCTTATTTTGGGCCGCACAATTGTCGAGCCAAATTGTAATATTTTGTGTATCTCTGTTATTTAGAAAAAACGCAAAAAATGTAGAAATCAAATCTTCTTTTTTCCGACCACTGACTCCTTCGTGCCAAATTACCGCCAATGGTTTGAAAACTTTAGAGTAGGCACCAACTGGGACAAATGACTCGTTGAAGGCAATGATCCTTGGAGTAAAAATGACTTCCTTAAACATGTCGGCCCTTGGTAACATTATCACCTAAAAGAAAATTTGAACACGTTAAGTTAAATACACACACAAAAAACAAACCACCTTTTGTAAATCAGCTGAAACAATTATTTTCTCGGGTTCCCGTTCTTTCTTATCTTTCTCATATTCCTCTCTTGCAGCGACATATTTTTCTTTGTGCTGTTTCCATTCTTTACAGTCTCCACAGTCAGTGTTTGGATCTTCTTTTTTATGGAGAGAACTATTTAAATGCAAATTAAATTTCTCACACTCGAAGCATTCTTCGTTTCCTAAATTTGCGAATGAGATATTCATGCTAGCGACTGCCTGTCTATACACCTCGTAAGACACTTTAACATTTGGATTCTTCTCCATAAAATCCTTATGCATCAAAGTAATTGAAATGTCACTTGACAGGTAGAGGCGGTTCGGGGCATGTTCTCTCCTGTAATGGGAAATAACTGGGTGAAAAGTTCTAATGTGATCTGTAAGCAAATTTTTGTCAATTTTAGAGGCGCTGGGGTGGTGACCACGCATGTCTTTTTTGGACATAGAAGCTGTAGGTTGTGTATCCCTAACAGACTTTAACAATCGATCATTTGCTGGATGAAACCCCAAAGTAGCGAGTAGGAAAGTTTTGCAAACATAATTTTCTCTTCCATTTGAATCTTTAAGGACATACTTAAAACTATTTTCTCTTCTAGAATTATCAACCTTTTTACTTTGTTTCGCGCATCTTTTTATGCAACCCAATATAAATGCCCTTTGTGCAGTATTACTTATTTCCCAAAACTGATTATTAATCTGAGTCTGTCTTTCCAAATTTAAAGCACTAGGGCATTTCAATCTACATTTTTCATTGCAAGGTAATTGCACGCCGTGTGATGACACTCTTGTTTCTAGTTTATGCTTCTTTCTTTGGGCAAGGGGTTCTTCAAATAACCTTCGTTTTCTGGGATTTCCTTTCTTTGTGTATACTTTTTTCATATTTTTTGTAGCCTCTTCTTCTACCTTTGCCAATATGTCTGACAAAATAGATTTAACTACCTCTGTAGCAGTTTCATATTCTTCATTATTTTTATCTAACAACTCACCGCCAGAATTTTCTCCTTGTTGCAAGCCAATTTCTGTCCTAGGGTATTTTACGTTTTTTTGTAGCTCGTTTTCTTTATCGCTAAATTCGCTTTCACTGCTGTTAAGGTCACAATTATTCATATTTCTAGGTAAATATTCGGGATCGTCATTCTTTTTAGGTCGATTTGTTTTATTCTGGTTTTTAAATGTTGCAATTTTTTGGTGGAGCTCGGTATTCAAAGCTAAGGCTATTATTTTCTTAGTTCGATTTGACATTCTGCAATAAACAAAGGATATCAGAAAAATGAAATACTTTAAAATAAAAAAAAAACTGTTAATTGAATCAATATTTCGACATCATAAATTTTATTGTGTTTATTTTAATTATAATTTTTTTTTGTATTATACAGATTGCGAAAACGCCGATCTTGGAAATGAAATCTGAAAGTATATACGATGTAAACTGCCGCTTCAATCCTCTGCTGAATAATATTTGTATATAAACAACAATGACCAAAATGTTTACCCACCACGAGTGTGTAGTATAGTATTTATTATTTTAAGTCTTAGAAGGCAATATAATGGCTTTTCTGCGAAACCGGAGACCATTAATAAATAATAATAATACTCAATACTTTGTAATTATGTGAAAATAAAACAGGAGACCATGAATACGTACACACATAACAAATTTTATACAAATACTTAAAAAAATAAGTTGGTACTTACGTTTGATAATAATAATTATAACTATGCTCTTACACTACACACTACACTGATTAATTTCAAGTAAAATACCAACACCACTACTTGCTCAAATGTCAAAACACTGAATTTATTTTAGGTTATGTTATGCTTTAAACCGCAACGTTTTAGGTATCCTAAGTGTAAAACGAAAGGAGGTAAATAACGTATGTTCCCGTGAATGCTAAGTTAAAATGTCCTAACTTAGAACATAGGACGATTTATTCTTGTAAATCATAGATAGGACGTTTTGCGCTTGGAAAGTCGTAATTTATGAACATAGGACAATACATTTAAGTAATTCTGATAGGGATAAAGTGAAGTTAGGACGTTCTAACTTGGGGGATTAGATAGGTTTGACATAGAATTACCTGTATATGCTAAAAAGTCGAAAATAAAAAAAATGGAGTTAGGACGTTTTAACTAAGTAGGGCAGAGTGTGCCTGTACCTGTAGATGTAAATGATTCATCACGTACATGGATGTCGAATTATTCGAAAAAATACACAAATACTTATTTTGTGGACCAAAGTTATATAATCAGTTACCAGAAAATTTGAAGATTTTAACTAAATCTAAATTTAGGAAAGAAATTTGTAGCTTTGTTATTTTGAAACAGGTGGAACTTAGAGAAATGTCAAAGTAGAGAGCCGTATAATAGTAGAAAGGTATGAAGAATGTAGCCTTGCTACATGAAGCAAAAGTGGAATGGATGTGTTTCCTGCAGGTAAGGTATGTGTGTGAGTGTGTGTATGTTGTCATGTGTGTGCGCGCGCGCGCGCGCGTGCGTGTGTGTGTGTGACTACAATATGATTGAATGGGGGAGTGGGTGGGTGAGTACTATGTGTATGAACATTTTGGTTGTGTGGTTTATAGAGATGTCTGTTGTATGGATGTGATAGTCACAGTTGTTTCAAAAGGAAAATATGAAAAAGGGAGACTAAGGGTTGAGGAAATGACACTAAATCCGGTGTGGGACAGGCTGTGGAGTCCTCTAATGAGGATAACCCTATGGCATTATTTTGGTTTACAGTCGAATCTCTCGTCTTTTTAAGTTTAAAGCAGATCTAATTAGATTGGGGCACAAAGAAGCAGGGAAGATAGTAAATGTTATTGGTATTAAGCGGTTTAATTAATGAACTGAGAATTATGTAGAGTTAGCTTTAAAGGATACAAACAAGTCATGTTGACTTATGTATCTAAGGACGTATATGTTAGTTGTATTAAGAAAATTCTGGTATTAGGAAGTGTTTATGATTTTAAGGTATGTATTAGATCTGGTGTGTTGGATTGCATAAATTGAAAAGTTGAATTGAACTGAATTTAAAACCAAAATTCCAAAATAATTCAGATATCAAATGAATGTTCGGTGGGGTGGCCCGTAGCACTATCCATCAAAAAAGTTCAGTGTAGTCCGTGCCAGTGTCACTAGACATTAGAAAAAAAGTTTGGACGCAGCAAGTGCATTATGGTAGCAAATTTTCATAGAAATGTTTTAATAATAAATGTGTTTTTTTAAGAAAGCCATCAAATTTAGTAGATATTATAAACGTTATACTAGAGACAATGCACCATATTTCATCAAACCAACTTTTTG
Source organism: Tillus elongatus (assembly GCA_964006375.1). Lineage (NCBI taxonomy): Eukaryota > Metazoa > Arthropoda > Insecta > Coleoptera > Cleridae > Tillus > Tillus elongatus. The sequence goes on along the minus strand of OZ023263.1, from coordinate 173,431,530 downwards.
TTTGAAAAAGTACCTAAATTTGATGCATATATTTAAAATTTTACGAAAAAAAAACTGGTCTGACTTTTCTGGCCAACGAACCTATCCACGCAATTTATACAAAAACTACACCAGCCAAGGTATAAATTATTCACAGAAAGCTTTTTGACAGAAATAAAAAACTGTTTACATGAAAATTTGTAAACAATTTGTTTAATGAAAATACACCATTTTTGCAAAAATTAATCTTGCGCAAAAATTACATAAACATCTTTTTACGAAAATTCCTTTAAAAAAAATTACACGAAAATTTGCTATACAAACTTTTTGTCACTAAAATTCAAAAACATTTTTTCACATGAATTCGCAAAGATGTTTAACAATAACTTTTAATACGAAAATTTGCTGAAAAATACGTAAAATTGAAATTATGCCCCTAATGTGTAATTTCAATCGAAGAAAAAAATTTGAACCAATGTAAGTAAATAAAAATCTAAGCCGAAAAATGTCAATTTAATATCAAATTGATAGTTCACTTTATAGTTGTAAAGTGGGTCTGTGAACAAAGGCGATTATTGTTACTATTATTATTATTAAATATTCATATTTTCATGTCACAAGCTGTCAGAAATAACAACGGTATTTAAGTCTGTCACTTTAAAGTTTCATTTGACATTTGCGAAAACAATTTATGGCAATGTAAATATGTATAGATAATCAAATTAATTATTTCTTACCCTTTTTGTACCAAAGTTAATTTAAATATTTTAATATTTTTCCTCAAAAATTCGCGAAATAATCCCATAATCTGATCAGTTAATATAAGTAAATAAAAAACTGAAAAAAATGTGTTAAAACTGATCGCTACATTATCATACGCAATTATAAATAAATGTATATATTTCCAAAACAATAGTCTTTAGGTATAGGTGGTATAATACAAGAGTTGGAGCAGAGGGCATGCCGTTCACTTCTAAAACATAAATATTTGAAAAAATTGCGTTACGGTAATTTAATTTTTTTCTAATGTAGCCACTATTAAAAGAGCGCCTGTATATGGCGAATAATATAAACAAAAACCCCCTTAAATGCGTCATTTTCAGGGGTTTTGATTTCTATTGGTAAAAACTGCTGTGATACAATTTTTGATATGTGCCAAAAATGTGAAAAGTTGCAAAACAATTGAAATAACTTGAAAACGATTCATTTTATCATTTTTTTTTACAACCACATATTATACTGTGATGGAAAATGCAATAATAAAAGGGGTGTCAACGACTTATGGGCCAGCCTGTGGTTGTCAAAATAATTTTATAAGATGCAGCTCAAACCACCCTATAATTAATTTATATAACATTTTTCCATATCTTGTATACTTAATAACGGATATGTTGAGCTTTACCAGAGAAATGCGCCACTTGTATATACGCTAACATGTAAAAACTGAAATTGACCCCAGATATTTTTCTAGGGGCCCTAGTTTGCACACATTTGAAGAAATATTTTAAAAATGAAAAAGTTGAGGTCTCCCAATAACGAATTTTTTCTACAAAAATTTGCTAAAAATGATAGACTAATAAACCACAAACTTTATAACTGAAACTACTGCCAAAGCATCAGAGAATTTGAAACCTTTTAGTAAACTGAAGGACAATGATGGTTGAAACTGTAACTTAAGGCTTTGTAAAACACACTTATTACGACATTGCTTCTACAAAAGCCGTATTTGTTTCAGGTTGTTCGTCTAAGAATTGCAAATTTTGACGTTTCAAATCGCGACTTTGAAGTTTAAGAAGAACTATAAAATTTTAAAAGTATTTTCAATATATTTCTTGGCCTTTTTGCGTCTAGAAAACTTAATCGTTGCCTGTAACATACAATAGATTTTGTTATCCACACAAAATATTTTGCTTTTGTGCGTTTTCCTGGTCCTCAGTGGCACCTAAAATTATTATCTTTAAATGCTTATAATTTTTTTCCTTTTAACTTAGAGATCTGAATTTCGCCATGGAGCGTGAGTTGATAGTGTAACCGTGAGTACCAAATTTTTCCTGGCTAACGAACTTATCCAAGCCACTTGCCAAAGGAAGTTTCTTACCAAATTTGATGAAAATCGGCCTAATATTTTGTGAGTTATCAGTGTGATGCATTGATACATACATACATATATATATATATATATATATATATATATATATATATATATATATATATATATATATATATATATATATATATATATATATATATATATATATATGAACACAGATCTGCCCATTAGTGAATTTTTCGTTCTAAGAACAATTCGCTAAAATTGCAGCCTGCATGTGAATTTGACATATGTGAGCAACACATGGTTTGTTATTTATTTTTGATATTTTGCAGTAGTTGAGCAACACATACATTGTTTATTATTGAGTGCAAGATTACGTACATTTCGGCTTGAAAGACCGTTGCATGAACCCCGAGGGAAATGCTGTGATTTACACTAGGTCCTTCCGAATGAACGCCTGCCCCCGTCCCACGCTCCCCGCCGTATTCGTCCATGAACCAGACGAGCGCGTCCCGTGGTAGGTCCGGCGTCTCCCCCCGCCATACCTCGAGGTCGGGGATAACCACTGTAAACTTATTTTTCCTACAGATTCGCGGGCTCGCGAAGTCTGACCTCATTTCAAGCATGGCCTTCACGATCTCCTAAATCTTGCATGGCCCCTGCAGCCTGGGTTGGCCTTCAATCTATCATTGCAGGCTAGTCTGTATAGTCCTATCCTAGCCTTTCCCATGATAACTAATTTTAGGGGGGGGTCAGATCCAGCAACACCTCCATGACAGCTGTTGGGGTGGAGGTCATGGCCTCTGTGATGCCGAGGCAAGCCATCCTTTGGATCTTGCCCAGTTTTTGTTCGACACTGGATTGTGTCACCTTAGGCCACCAAACAAGTGCCGTGTATGTTAACGATGACCACCCTTGCTTACAGCCACTGGGTCATACTAGGTCTCAGTCCACACGGTTTTCCATATAGCCGCCTAGTGACGGCTAAGTTCATAACTGCCTTGCGCAGTATTTTTTCAAGGAGGCCATTGTAGGTTAGCTTAAGTCCAATACGACCCCAAGATATTTTACATCTCTGGCCATCGGGATGTTTCTACCATATAGAGTGAGAGTTCTGTGGCCCTCCCATGTCCTCCTCTTCGTAAATGGTATGACGGTGAATTTCTCGGGGCTCACCCCGAGACCTTGGCTAACCGTCCACCATTCCACCACTTTCAGAGCTGTCTGCACGCGCTCCCACACTGACTGTGTAACCTTTCCTTGGACTATGATGACAATGTCGTCCGTATAGCTCTGTAACTCGTACCCTCCTTCCGAGAGCCTCTTTAGCAGGCTGTCCATGACTATGTACCAGAGCAGGGAAGACAAATCGCTCCCCTGCGGACACCACGCCAGCAGAGTTCCCCCCGCGAGTGAGGTAAACACCGCCCTGTCCCTGAGCATGGAACAGCTCCACCTGCAACATGTCTCCTCTATTCCCCACTCCCTGACAGCTACCAGTACCCATCCCAATGAGGTGTTGCCGAAGGCCCCCTCTATGTCTGGGAAGGCCCCCAGCGCCACCTTCGTGTTCTCCAGCGTATTCTCCAATTTCAGCACCAGTTGGTGCAGTGCTGTTTCTGTTGAGACTCCTGCTCTGTATGCATATTGTACGCAGTGTAGAGGATGTGCTCCCAGTACACCGCATCTGATTTTGCTTCAAGTAACCACCACTTTAGCGACTGTCCAGTCTACTCTCGATGCCCGACTGTACTGCGCCTCTATTTCTGAGTGTTCGCTGTCCGTGATTGGTTTATTATGTTGCAGCCGGGAAAGTGTTTGTGTAGTAAAACTTCCATAGGTTGTTCCCCCGAGCTTGTAAAGCCTCCCGTAGATGTTTTAAGGGAGCATATGTTGGTCTGAGTGCCCTTGGACAGGATTTTGTGTAGTCGAGCATTCTCCGACGTGTTCTCCACTTCCTCGCAGTGCCTCCTCCACGACTCCTTGGCGTCCCTGAGTCTTTTGTTATAGGTGGCTAGGGCCCGTTTATATTCATCCCATGCTCCCGACCTTTTGGCCGTGTTAAACAGCTTACGAACCTGCGTCCTGCTTTGCCTGAGGTCCTCGTTCCACCACGGGACGTTCCTGGTGGACCCCCTCATTTTCAGAGGGCAGTTGGCGTTATAGGCCGAGGTGATTGCGTCTCGCACCTGGGCTGCCGCTATCTCGAGGTCTATCTAATTGTCTATGGTACTCTTACACCACCCCCCCCCCCCCCAGTTCCACTGCTAGGTCTGCTCTGTGGGCTTCCCAGTCCGCCTTGCGAGGGTTCCGGTACCATACCGTTTGTCTTTCGACTTTGGCGATCTCAAACGGTATGTATTTGTGGTCTGAGCTACTCACTTCCCCAGATACAGCCCAGTTCTTAACAAAGGCACCCAGAAACTGGGTGGAAACTGTTAGATCTAAAACTTCCTCACGCCGTGTTGTAACGAAGGTCGGTTTATTACCTCTATCCAATATGTGTAAATTAAGTTTCATAACGAATTGTAAAAGTGACTCACCTCTAGAGTTTGTGTCCAAGCTTCTCCACAACTCATGGTGCACGTTCGCATCCATGCCGATGATGGTCTACTATCCACCTGCTCTGCTACCCACCATCAGCTGTTCCAATTCCTTGGGTGGAGGGGGGTCCGTGCTATCCCCCGGTAGATAGGCCAATCCGACAGTAATGTCCCTCGGCCCACCCGCTCCTCCACGTCGAATTTAGATAGTTGCCAGGTCCCTGGAACAGAAATTCATTAAGGACAGAAACTCTATCCCCTTCCTGACAAAAATGCAGGCTGTCGGGTTCTCACTGGATCTGATGTAATTTAGCTTTCCAGCAACTCCGCCGAGTCCCTTGATCTCTCCTTTATAGGAGTACGGTTCCTGGATGAGAGCCAAATCCGTGTTCCTCAGAGCCATTAGTAGTCTGGCCGTGGCTGCCCTACTGTGTTGGAGGTTGACCTGAAGGAACCTAAGTCCCATCAACCCCGGGTTGCCTTCCCAGTGGGCGGAGATGTAAGACCTCCATAGTCCGCGGACGTTGCCGCCCCCTGGCTCGTCTCATTTCCCGGAATAGACTCGGGCACGAGTCTGTAGCCGGAGCGACTCCTCGAGCTTCATTTTTTATTTTATTGCCCTTGTCCATGTTGTTCCCAGGAGAATGGGAAAAATAACTGTCCACACCATCCGATCCCCCTGTGTGGTGCAAGGCGGGTTACTCTGGAGGGTTCCCCGGTATTCCAAAGGTTCCGTTCACGACACCATCACCATGGTGCCATCGATCCCTAGACACGGGTCACGTGATCGTGGATTGGGGAAGTTTTATCGACCTCCACGTCCAGATCAGTCATGTTTAGTTATAAGCAGCATGCGGCTCTTCACCGCGCATGTCTGTCTTGGGGAAAGCTTCATCGAAAGGTCATGTTGTTGTTTCTAGTTTACCCCCTGGCCCCTGACTTCTCGACCCAAATTTTGCCCATACAGTTAGTTTAGCGACAGTTACTGATGAACTTCGTTGTCTTCTATCTAGCACATAAGTCTCTGTTGTTATTTTTGTGGTTTTTGGGGTGATTTTGCTTTTTGTTTCAGTTTCCAGCTACAGTGTCCAACCTCAGTCTTTTATTTATTGTGATACTTTTTAAGTAAAGGCACAAATAAAATAGGCTTATTTCTTAATTAATTATTTATTTTGTAGTGTTCCATCGAAGCGCACATATTATAATGCTACTACTGCAGAAATTAAATAGTTCTTAAAACAAGTCGTTTCACTAACATGTGTATATGATTAAATGTATGAGTCGGGACGCAGCAAGTGTGTTATGGTAGTGAAAATGTTTTTTATAGCAAATATATGTTTTTTTAAAGAAAGGAAGCATCAAATTTGGTTACCATAACCTATATACTAGAAACAATGTGCCATGTTTCATCAAAATAACTTTATTGTTTGAAAATGTACAAAAATTTCCGAAAGTTAACTTAAAATGTTCCCGAAAAAACTGGTTTCTTGGCCAATGAACCTGATAGGTTAATAGCAAATTGAACTATTAAAATTTGAAGCATTTAATGAAAATTCGCGACCATAACGCACTTGCTGCGTCCAGAATATCTTTTCTTACAAACATGCATTATCTTTCGATGGAAAATGCAAAAATGCAATAATAACATAAGGCGTGTTCGATTAAAAAAAAAAAAAAGAAAATTTGTATCATCGACTTATGGGCTGTGATTGCAGAAATATTTTTTTAAGATGTAGCTCAAGACCCCCTATAATTAATGTATACAATTTGTCTTGTATAATAACGGATATATTGAACTTTATCTATTTTATAACGAAAATTCGCCAAAAATTATGTACCATTAAACGATGGGTCCATTTGAAATGAATTTTCTGGAAATATTTTAGTAAAATGAAGGACAATGACGTTTGAAGCTAAGAGTTCAGGGTTTGTAAAACATTCTTCTTGCGACATTTTCTTTACGTAACCCATATTAGTTTCAGGTTCTTCGCCTAAATGTTGCCAAATTTGAAGAAAAACCCCAACTTTTTTTAAATGTCTATAACTTTTTTGTCTTTTAGCTTACAGAGCTAAATTTTGGTACGTAATTTAATGATATAAACCCGTGTACTTTGTTATTTCTGGAGACATGAAAATTTTCCGAAAGAAAACAAAATTTCCCCGGAAAGACCGGGCCGAGTTTCCTGGTTAACGAACCTACCTAAGCCACTTTAAAAAAAAAGGTACTAACCAAATTTGATCAAAATCGGCCCCTTATTTTCTGAGTTTTCGGTGTGATACACACACACACACACACACACACACATATATATATATATATATATATATATATATATATATATATATATATATATATATATATATATATATATATATATATATATATATATATATATATATATATATATATATATATATATATATATATATATATATATATATATATATATATATATATATATATATATATATATATATATATATAAACTGAAACTGACCCCGGATATGGGTCCCAGTTTGCACTCATTTGAAGAAATTTTTTCTAAAGTCGCGATCTCCTCATTAGTGAATTTTTTTTAAAAGAAAATTCACTTAAAAGCTGTTTCCAAGCACAGCTCGAAAAATTAAACATCCAATATAGCTTCTGCAATAAGGCAAAAGTTGTTGATATTGTTTGATAAACAAATAAAATTTGGTAGTTATTGTTTGTGATAAAATATTCATCATAAAAAAGTGGCTTTGTAATGTGAAATTCTGAACAGTGTCAAACTTAAGTTAACTTTGCTAGAGCCCGAAAACCACATCATTCAATTTTCATTTTATCTGCTAATAAATTAAAAACCATATTACATAGTTGGGGAATACAGAACGCAGTATACGAGGGTGATTCCAAAAGTATAGTCTCTTATTTTTTTGAATTAGAAAGAAACGTTTATCTTCAATAATTGGTACACTATTTTAAAGCTTCAACATTTCCCTGTTTTTCTACCTAAACGCCATTTTTTTAGGCCCTGTGTCAGTTTCTGAATGTTGCCATTATGGCGTTGAGGAATTGTTGGACCCCATCTTTCACCTCGTCGTCGTCAAGCGCTTTTTAAACTCATGAAATAAGTGGTAGTCACAGGGTGTCAAGTCCGGACTATGGGGTGGGTAAGTGGTGATGTCCCATCCAAACTGTAACAAGAGAGCGATGGTTTTGCAAACGACGTGGGTCGAGCATTGTCGTGGACAAGGCTTACGCTCTTGTTCAACATTCCTCATCCCCATCTGAATTTTTTAAGTGTCTCACAATATCTGGCTGTGTTTATTGTGGTCCCAGGAGTTATAAAGTCGACCAATAATACTCCCTCCCGATCCCACACAGTTGACATGACTTTTCCGCCATGCGGTGTTTGTTTGAATTTTTGCGGCTTAGACAAAGTGGAATGACGCCACTCACTTTGCGTTTAGGTTTCAGGTGGGATGTAGAATGTAGAGGTTTCGTCACTACCTAACAAACACGTTTGTAACTGTTTCATAACAAGGGAGTCTTAATAAAGTATCACCGTGATATTACTGAGTTACATAAAATGATACAAATGTGCTTTGCAAAGGAAGAACATTTAAGTTACAAATAAAATATTGCATGTCATCATCATACATAAAAGCTATGTAACACGCGAGATAAATGGAGCCCCAACAATGGGCCTTTATGATAAAAAGTTGCCTTCCCACAGTCAGGACCGTCGAGTCAGCAGTATACTTGGAGAAGCCCGCAAGTATGCAGGCTCAGACTAGCAAGTTGTCACCTCCAGAGAGAATAGTGCCACGCCTGGAGTGTAGTGTATAAATAGGCTGCTCACAAGGATACAACCGTTCAGTCTTGTTCTGAGTAGTTAGACTCTGCACATCGCGTGCTAGACTTTAGATCACATGTATGTTGATCGTTACATTTATCATTAGTTTATATTATTCATTTATGTATTAAGTATTGTAAAGTAGTAAATAAATTGTTTTAAAAATTCAAACGTCTTAACCGTAAAGTTAAGTCGCGTTGTACAAATCTCATAGCGTTCTAAAGTTTTAAAGCACTCACTGATAATAACTTTATATTTTTATTCTGCACAAACCAATAACAAATAATTATCAAACCCAGCTAATGAAACGTTAATTGAGAAACCCCGATCTAAACTTTAAACCTCGTCGATAATTTCTTTGTTATTATATTTATATAAATAAAATAAACGAAAAATCAGGAGAAATATAAATTGACACCTATTATGTTTCCGCCATTTTCATCGTTTTGTTGAGAAAACTGCGCTGTACTGTTGATATTTATCGGTTTACTAGGCTATGTTCTGTTGTTTTTGATTGCCATTCTTGTGTTTGAATACATTTCTCTTATACAAAAGGTAACGTCAAACTTTTGCGGTACCTAATAAGTATTATGATTTAAATTTTCTTTTCTTCCTTTAAAAGATGGGTATAAATTTGTAGATGAGCCCACGGGCAATTTTAGTTAAACCGACTGGTGATAGATGAACTTGGCATCTTACATGCACGTTGACACGATTTTCATCCTATGGCTCCTTCTCTTTGTTGAGTTATTTACATTAAAACTTTTTAAACATTTCACGCTATTCCAATAGTAACCCAGTACGGTTCTGTTGCGTTACACCTCCTTCCTCTCCTAAGTATGAAAATTTGACATAAATTTAACTATGAGATTCACTCAAATTTTTCAGTTTTAACACACGTGGTGCTTTCTCATTGATTCGGCAGTTCCTTTGGGCTATTATTATGCTGGTTAACTTTTAGTAGGCAAAGTGGTGGTGATCGGGTTTATTATTTATTTAGGTGCCTGGAGGCATTAGTTTTGAAATTGTGCATTGTTTTGTTTTCTTATAACAACCCTGCTAATCGGTGTTGCAGTCGTTGAGGCGTATATATGTCACTAATTCGTGATCTGTGGCAGATTATTTGTTTCTTATATATTTTTTTGTAATGGACAAAATATGAAGCCCTCAGTTTTCCGGTGAGAGAGTGGTAGCCAAGGGCCAAACCTAGCTCATTTATTGGAGAGGACACACGAATGGTAAGTGTGAATTTCTGCTGGGGTACATTGTGATGTGGTTTTCCTTTCCCCTAACTTTATAATTGTGCTAAAGCTTGGAAACTTTCAGTTATTTAAAAAAAATTGTATCGTTTGACAGTATTTGCTATGAGATGTGATTCCCTCTCTCTCCTAGCTTTTTTATTAGAAGAAGAATCTACGAAACTTCTACTGTAACGTAGTTTTTCCTTTCGCTATCTTCTCCTAGGCGAACTGGGGAGGGGGTCCTGAAAAAAGTTTCCATTCCAGCACCATACCTGGAACCACCACTGAAAACGTAAATCACAACAAAGTTGTGATTTCAACCTCCAAGAAGGTTCCGTCCCGGGACGAATAGGGGTGCTGTGCGGGGTAAACATGGTTTAAAGAAGGTAAAGCTGCAAAATGTGAAAAAGGCAGCTTATAGAGGTTCAGCTAGGCTGTTTTTTCGCATTTTCCGTTTAGATTTTCTGTTGATCTTCTTTCCTGCCCAGCACCCATATTCACTCCTGGTCCCGTAACTATCCTGGGGGCTGTTTCCTAAACAATTTTCTTGTAAGCATGCCTTTGAACAAAATTTTCAGAAAACTGTCCGTGAGCTAATCTGTGAATTTACCGAAAGATGCAACCTATATTAGGAAATGAGGGTTGGGTATAAGTACAGTTGATTACATTACTTATCATTTTTTGTTTGGTGTCTTATCGACAGAAACGACGACTGATGGTTAAAAATTACATTATCAATTTTAATGTGGGTGTTGATTCCTCGCCGGTGTTGAATAAGACCGTAATTATAATTATACATTTTTATAATTGTGTTATTTTAGTGAGTTATGTCTAAATTTAACTATATAAGTGACAATCGTATATGAAAAATTGTCCTTTTCGTTTGCACAGCGCCGAAGAAATTCGCAGGAGGAGTCAACACGTTGCTGTTGGTGGTCTTTTGTGAGCATTCGCGAGACCCACATTGCGCAGACCTTCCGATATTCAACCTTTTCAGTCAGAGTCCTATTAATGGTGCTTCTGGAACCAAAATGCAGAGATCATTAAGAGTGCTATCGAGGCATGATTTGTTCGATCTTCACGACTGTTTCGTTGGAAATTGCAACCGGATATAAACTCCATACACCACGTTTTTGACATTCGTGCACGACTCTCCACACTTGTGTCAATGGGCGATGAATTTTGATGGGTTTAACGCCTTGCGTTTAAAAACCGAACAATTGCGCGAACTTCGCAACTGACGTAGGAGGCAAGCTGAAGCTCCTTGACGGCTACCAAGCCAAGACTGAGCATTCCAGCGGGCTAAACAATGGCTTGTTTGGGGGTGGGGAAAGCAACAAAAACAGCAGTGTTGGAACAGTTTCCCAACGGACCCAGCGCTTTGGGGATCTTACTTTTGGGATCACCTTCGTATATAGTATGATATACCTCTTTTATTCTGGATTTGTTCTTGAAGTCGCACTTATGTTTGCATTTTATTTAGTGTTATAAAATTTGTCAGCAATTGACTTTCTAAATACAGTTATGATTTTAATTTTTTTACTTAAAAAGAAACAATAATTTGTCTAGTACAAACATTCTGATGGATCGTATTAGAAACAAATATATGTAGCCTCTAAATGCAGTTGATATTTCTTTCCTATTAATACTTCCATGGGGGTTTACCAGAAATACTACTTGATCTTAACTTCTTGTTTTTTGTAATTCTTTCAGGAAGCCTTGTATTTTGTATGTCATATTCAGCCAAACTTTCCGCACGTTGCCTTGGTCTGCTGGGCTGGGGTTTCGCAGCAGTACTAGAAGTACTCTTATCTATACTATTTGTTGCAACTGTAGTATCAGTGCTTGTAACTTTATTACCATTATTGTTCGTAAATATTTTTGTAAATTTTTGCCATCGACTGACATTATCTTTCCTTTCTTTCTTATGGCGCTCGTCTTCTTGCAATACTGCCAATACATCTTCAATGTTTTTTAGTTTATACGTGACATCTTCATGGATATCTCTGATTTGTAAGTGGTTGCCTCTTATGTTGCTTGGAGTTAGATATAATTTTCTGGTCAAAGTTGATATGATGATTGGTTGCTCTATATAAGCCTCTGTGGTCTGCGTTAGTAAACTCATAACGTCTTCGTTTTTTCCGTACTTTAAAGTGTTATCACAAAACGTCTCCACAAATCTGGCCACATCATCGTCTGCAACAAAAAACTACTTAATATATATGTATGTATTTGTGCGTAAAAGTAAAAAGCAAGTTGTTTTGAAGAATCTCACTTCTGGCGTCATCTGCAGCACCTGTTGAAGTTATAAGAATTATTTTATCTATATCATCCTTGGTGTAAATCAGTGCTTCTCAACACCTTGAGCATGCTTCCCTAGGGAGCGCAAAATAACAAAAGTGAAGGTAGCGAAGACATAAAAAGTCTGTACGCTGCAAGTGCGTTATAGTAGTGAATTTTCATTAAAATGTTTTAATAACAAATATGTATTTTTAAATGATGGCATGCATCAAATTTGGTTACCTATGTATAACCTATGTAGTAAAAACAGTGTACCATATTTAATCATCAAGATGTGCCCCAAAAAACTGGTCCGATTTTTCTGGCCAACGAACCTGTTTAAGCTATTAACCCACCTAGCAAGATATAATTATTCACAAAAAGCTTTCCGACGGAAGTCCCAAAAAAATTTACATGAACATTTTCCGAAAATAATTTTTTTACACTTTCTTATTAAGCATTTATTACCAAAATTTCACAAAAAGCTTACAAACAATGATTTCTACGGAAACACAAAAAAATTCTACGAAAATTGCCTATTTTTTTACCAAAAAAAATGCCTAAAGAATATGTAAAATTCAAATTATATACCTAATCTGTAACTAGGTTTAAAAATAGGAAAATGCAAAAAAAAAAATTGCCAAACCGGAGTCTTTAGGTATAGGGAGTTGTTCAACTCGGAAAAATTGAGTTACGACAGTTAGAATTTTTCCAAGTTCAGTCACTATTTGAGCGCACTCTGTATCTCGCTTTTCGACAAATAATATTAAACGAAAACCTCTCTGAAAGCGCCACTTGTATGAGACTTTCAGTGGCGGATTTGCCCAATAGGCCCGGGCCTAGGGCGGCCAGATATTACGGGCGGCCAATCGTGACAAAAAACACATATGGCGTATGGCGGCCGCACTGCACGGTGCAGTCTGCACCGCATCGTATAACAATAATCTTCCTAAATCACTTTCGCACATTTTATGTATAAAATATACATATGTATATAATGTTGGCAATAAAGTATTTTTTTTTAATTTCAACAACACACCACGAGGGCTCACAGCCTAAATACTATCGTACCGTGGGTGTTGACAAGAAGGAAAGAGGCAACTTGTTAATTCTGGACTTGAAGGTTTGTAGGTTCGGGGGAGAAGGAAAACATGTGCCGGCAAGGAATTCCACAACTTGGAAGTCCTCGGTACAAAAGAGCGGGCATAACAAGATGTTCTATGTCTGGTGACCTGGACAGTAAAATGGTGCATTCGCTCTGTTCCCCTGGTAGATCTGTTCGGGGCAGCAGGTGGGGGAACTATGGAGGAAAGCTCCTCTGAGGAGTGCCCGTGTAGATATCTATAAAAGAGAGAGAGAGAGAGAGAGAGAGGTCACCAACGGCACGTCGGTGGGCAAGGGATGGCAGCCTTTGGGTGAGGGTAGGGTCACCGATGAGACGTAAGGTAATAATATGGTTTATGTGTAAATATCTGTTTTATAATGTGTAATTTTGGGTTTTATAAATAAATTTATGAAAATTTGTGTTATTCTAATTGTTTCTAGTAGTTAACACACCAAGGAAAACTTACCACTTATTTATATTGTGTTCCTTTTCTTCTTCTTGCTTGCTCCGGCTAGCTATTATATGATTGAAAAGAAAACAACAACAACAAAAAACGACACTATCTGAGGATCTGAGGGATTTCAAGTGAGTTCAGGTCCCAAACAAATATTTATAATTTTGAATTTTGATATTAAATTTATATGAACTTTATTTTTCTTTCCTTTTCTTTTATACTCTGCCCTCGTATGTATAGTAAATAACCAAATAAAACCCTACTTTTTTCTAACAAAATAACGTATACTTTATTGAAATTTAAAAACAAAGTTTACAAAACTATTCCTATAATATTCCTATCTATCTTTATTAAAATTATTGTTTAAACCCCACAATTTCGGCCTTTATATTTTATTCAATATATTCCTTTTTTTAAATTTAGATTTAGTGTCATTGATCAATAACTTATATATACATATTTACATACAGTATTGCAATACCTTGTATTTAACGATAGTCTATAGTATGCAATATTCAACACTTCTTCCGTGTGATGCCGGTTGTCTACCAACTGGAGCTTTTAATTGTAATAAAATGTGGCGCCTCGATGTTTAACTTTCTAACTATTGCATCATACAAACATTGATGTTGTGTTTATAGGACGATAAAATTATCTATTTGTAGAACATTTTATGGTTTGTTATTCTTTCACGTTTAAATATCGATTACTATAGTGCTAACCCCTTAATATGGGTCTCCTGCTCTGGTTTTATTATTAAACTTTTCCTTTTGAACACGTAAGTAGTTTATAAGCAATTACTTACGGTTTTGTTCTCCCTGGACGTTTGGAAAAACCAATCTCTCTTGAGCCTTTATTTTCTAATTGAACTTTTACACTGTTTTTTATTAACCTTTGGCTAAATAACTCTCAAAAAATGCTGCTTCTTTCTTCCCACAAAAATTCCCATCTAATCATTTACTAAAAATTTCCATCCGTTTATTACTTTTTTCACGTAACCAGCGTAACTAATTAAAAAACTACTTTTGGCCTTCTTCCAAATCAAAAAAATCATAACAAATTGCTACAATCATCATCCTGTACATTATTACCCAGGATACATAGTTTTCCATTGTTGTTGGCTTTTGACTTTCTCTTGGCAGTTTGTTAACCTATACTATAATTTTAGTGTCAGTTTGACATTTGTCCTAAATAAAAAACAGCTGATCTTATCTCTAGATTATGACATGACATTTCTTAAAATTAGCAAACAATATCCTTACATCTTAAAATTCTTAAAGCTATCAACAATAACACCTTATACTATACACTTGCTTACTTAAAATTACACTCATCTATATACATCAATTTTTCCTTATTTTTGTATACATACATGGGTCAAATTGATTTTTTGTTTAATTTTTACTAGGCATTCTAATATACCAAACAGTATGTTTTCCTTAGGTGATTGTGTCTGTGTGGTACGTATGAGTGTATTTATTTATATTTTCTTTGTTGATTTAACATATATAACTCTGTAAGTGTATATGTATATGTGTGTGTATTTCAGCCTCCGCTCTTATAAACCATATCAATATATATATATATATATATATATATATATATATATATATATATATATATATATATATATATATATATATATATATATATATATATATATATATGTGTAACACAGATCTCCTCATTAGTGATTTTTTAAGAAAATTCACGAAAACAAAATATTTGGGTGTAAAAACTAATTATTGAAATAAAAATAGAAATCTTAAGATAAAGCAATGATATCACTTATGATAATTTACCTTCATTTCTTTTGTGAATGATTAACATATCAGCTTCTATCACCACCTCAAACACTCTTTCACTTCTCGTTATTTGTACCCCATCAGCTTCCGAAAGCATTCGGTATTTTGTGTCCTGCAACGGATAAAAAAAGTTAAACAAAACATTTTAATTCACTTTAATATAGTTTTGCATAATTAAATCATCTAAAGTTTATTTGGGAAATTCGTATAACTTAGAAACATTAAATCGTTCAAAATGTCCCAATAACAATACAATATGTAATTTAGATTTCATATTAACTTCTTTGCTTAAAACAAATCAAAGCATAGTCCATTAAAAACTGTTATTCAGATGAACCATCTATCAATAAAAATGAAATGCTGTTCGTTGGTAAGCGCATTACTTGAGAACGGCTGGACCGTATTGGTTAATTTTATCTTTAAAATGTTCCTAATAGTCGGAATAAGGTTTTTAGGGAAAGAAAAATTCAAAAAGTTGCCCAGAAAATTCAGGAAAAACTGAAAGTGCTTTTTTCCTATTTGTTTCGCTACGTACGCAAATGCCGTTTGACACATTGAAATTTAGACAGGACAACGTCTGTCGGGTCAGCTAATTATTAATAAATATATTTTGCTTCGACTTCATTTCGTAACTAAGTTTTGTTATCTTCTCATTCCCGTTACGGATCCACATATTTTTTAAGATAAACAAATTTATCATCTTATTTAGATCAGCCAAATAGAATTTTTTTTTGTGTTGATGGTCACACACCCCGTTGTGCTCTTTCCATACTTCAAGATATTATGTTCTTTATTTTTTTGGAAAACAGGAGTGGAGAATGCATCATGCAGACCTCATTCTCAACACCGTAGTGTGTGGGGTATTGAGGTACTGTGGGACTCTTATCCAATAAACTCCGCTTGCTGGAGTACCGGACCTTAGTCCATACCTCCAGCGGAAATATTTCACACAATGACGTTTGCATTTAAATGTTTCCCTTCTGTTTTTGCCGCGGGTTATCGGGTAAGTATACGCTTTGGACGCTTATGACTATGTGGAAGTTGCTCATCGTAGTCGGTGGCACTACGGAGAAGAGCATTTGGGTGAGAAGCGGCTTTTGCGAACTGAGTTGTGGATAGTTGAATTATAAACTCAAGTATCGAAGGTATTTTCAGATCAGAGTGAATCTGACTGTTTCTGACAAACCATGGCGCTCCAGTAACCATTCTCACAATTTTATTCTGGATGATTTGAAGGGTCTTGATGTGTGTGTCGGCCGCGGTGGCCCATGTAGGGGATGCATAGGTCAAGGTTGGGCGGTTTATGACTTTATACATGAGCAGTTTATTGTTCATGGATAATTTGGAATTTCTGTTAAGAAGTAGAAATAACTTCTAGATGAACATCGAAGCTTTCCGTCGGGCATGTTGGACATGGGGGCGGCATGTTAAGCGTTTGTCAAGGAAATCCCCGAGGTATGTGGCGGCGTCGTACCAGGGAATTAGACTGTTGTCTAATGATACGTGTTCATGAGGTGTGCGTCTCCTATAGGAAAAGAGGACTGCTGAACATTTATTGGGGTTTATGGCTAGACATTATTTCCTATACCGGCCTTCCAGCTCGTCTACGGCGGTTTGTAAGCGTTCGGTTATTATCCTCGACTGAGTGGAGCTGCTGAGGATGGTAGTGTCGTCTGCGTACAGTGCGTGTCGGTATGTCTGCGACAAATATATTGTACAGCAGAGGGGAGATAGCAGAACCTTGCGTTCTAGATTTGGTTCCCAGACGTTTGACCTGGAACTTCCTCTGTTGTAGGTATGACATGATTATTATAATCAGAGGGAGAGCATAATTAAATGATAGAAGTTTGTTTAGGAGGCCCTCATGCCAAACCCTGTCGAAGGCTTGAGCAATATCGAGAAATATTGTACCAGTTGACTTGTTTTTATTGCATCCTTTGGTGATGTTTTCCACCACACGAAGGACTTGGTTTGTGGTGGAGTGCTGGTGTCTGAAACCGAATTGCTCATCAGGAAGGATATGGTTCTCAGAGGTGAATGAGGCTAGACTTTTCTGAATTAGTTTTTCGGCGATTTTGCCGATGACTGGGAGTATGTTAATAGGCCTGAGGTTCTGAGAGAACAGCGGATCTTTACTGTGGTTTGGGATATTGAAAATGTCTGAAAGTTTTCGCATGGAAGTAAAATGTTGAAATCGCACCATGGCATTTATAATCGTAACTATAGATACCACTGCTTCGCGGGGTAGTTTTCCAGGGCTACGTTGGAGATTCGATCGTATTCCGGAGCTTTCTTATTTTCTAGTGTTTTGATTAGTTGGAAAACTTTTTCATAAGTAGCGGGTCGATGGTTGTCTCTGGGGTGGCGCGAACCGCACTCCTGACATAACGGTGCGACGTGCGACAAATCAACGTTGTTATAATTCGGGCTAAATTACAACTCCCGATGATCCGAGAATGCACTTGCTTTGTCCGCATCCGTGTATACGATACCGTTTCAACCATGAGGTGGGGATATCGGAAGTTTTTGGGAGCGAAGGGCTTTTGCCATTTGCCAAATGGAATTGTCTTGGGCGGACAGGGTTTGCAGGCGTTCCTCCCAACGGTTGTTGTGGAGTTCTTGTAGGGCTAATCGTACTTGTTTGACGAGCCTGTTTGTGTCTCGTTTGTCCGTGAGGTTTCCGGTGGGTTGAGCTAGTCTACGCACGCGGTTCTTTTCTAGTATCATTTCTTTGATACTGGACGGAAATGGGGGCACGTCCTTTATATTATGCTGTCTAAGTTAAGTGTATTTATCTTACTACTAGCACCGTAGTGTATGTAGTGATTGCTCTCTTATATTGACTTCATGATTCTAGGTCTCAAAGACTTGCGTATGTTCATATGTTTGGTCGTTGGTAATGAAACTACTCTTATACAATGATTTCTTTGTCATATATTGTAAGTAATGTATGTGTTTATTAGTGAATTTTCTTTAAAAAAATTCACTACTGAGGAGATCCCGACTTTTGACCTTTGAAAAAATTTCTTCAAATGGGCGCTATTTAGGACCCCTGGAACCCAAATCCGAGGTCGGTTTCCGACTTTATATGTATATATATATATATATATATATATATATATATATATATATATATATATATATATATATATATATATATATATATATATATATATTATATATTTATGTGTCACACCGATAACTAAAAAAATAATGGACCAATTTTGATAAAACTTGGTGAGTACCTTCCTTTTGCAAGTGGCTTGGATAAGTTCGTTAGCCAGGAAAATCGGAGTAGCTTTTCCTGGAAAATTTGGCGTTTTCTTTCAGAAAAGTTTTATATCTCCGGAAATGACAAAGTTAGGGCAATCATATTGGGTACGAGGGTTTATGTCATAAAAAGAAAACCATGCACAAAAATTTGAATCTCTACGTTGACATGAAAAAAAAGTTATAAGCTTTTAAGTTTTTCTTTTTAAAAAGTCGTGATTCGAAACGTCAAAATTGAAATGTTCTAGATAGAGGAGCTAAATGAATACCGCTATGCATTATAAATGTCGTAAGAAGTTAGAAAGCAGTTTCAGCTACAATTTTCATTGTTCTTTATTTTATTAACTTATTTGCTGTAAATTAATTTAAAATAGACCCTTTATATGATGCTTTGGTAGCAGTTTCAGTTTATTTATTTAATTCTAATAATCAGATTACTTTTTTGTTTAGCGTTTTTTTTTCAATTGGGAAAAGTGGAAGTTTTTTTATGGAGAAACGGTGTTGGTAAGGAGTTTCTCCTTTCTATGGACTTATGTAAAGTGAGTTTTTAGTAAATTTAAAAAAAAAATCACTAATGAGGAGATCCCGACTTTTGAATTTTGAAAAAAATTCTTCAAATGAGCGCTAATTAGGCTAATTTATTTTTCTTTAAATGCCTATAACTTTTTTGTCTTTTAACATACAGAGCTAAATTTTGGTAGGTGGCTTACCTATAAGGATGTAAATCCGCCTACCAAATTTGGTTGCCCTTACTATGTTAATTCCGGAGATATAAATTTTTTTCGAAAGAAAACACAAAATTTTCCGGGAAAACCTGGACCGATTTTCCTGGCTAACTTATCCAAGCCATTTGCAAAAGGAATTTTTTCACCAAATTTAATCAAAATCGGCTCATTATTTTTTGAGTTATCGGTGTGATACATACATATATATATATATATATATATATATATATATATATATATATATATATATATATATATATATATATATATATATATATATATATATATATATATATATAATTTAAACTGACCCCGGATATGTGTTCTGGGGGGCCTAATTAGCGCTCATTTGAAGAAATTTTTTCAAAATTCAAAAGTCGGGATCTCCTCATTAGTGAATTTTTTTAAAGAAAATTCACTAAAAGGTGGAATTTTGTCTCGACCACACGAAGACTTATTTTTTATTTATTTTTTATTAACAAAATATACAACTCGTCTTCACTAAAAGGCAGTAAATACATTGTTTTGTTTTTGGATTTTGTCGAAACGTTTAAAAGAGTTAAGTCCTTAGGAATCCTTTTAATAATATTTTTAGGTGCTTCTACAGAGAACGAATTGAATGTTAGCGATTTCCCGTGGATCCGTAACTAGCCTCTCTTCGTGTCGTATTACAATATTGTTATGTTCATTGACCTGCTTGCCATTTAGTTCCGAAATCAGATGCCATACGGCTTTAGCCGGATTATCAGAAGCCAGAATCCTATGTTGGTAGAAATTCCTTTTAGTACATCTTACAAGTTTTTATGAGCAGCCCTTGTAGCCCTGTAAGAATCATCCACCTGTGGATAAACACTTCTCAATAAAAATAAGTCTTTAAGTGTTGAACTAGCGGCTCTGATGTCAGAAGTAACCCACTCACGGTCCTTTGATTGTTTCCTATATATCTTACGCAGTGGAAAATATAAATGAAAGTAATAAAGAAACAACTCATGAAAATTCTTATACCCCTCATCAATGTTGCTGGCAGCAAAAACATTTTCCCAATTTTCACCAATAAGGGCACTCTCAAAGTCAAAAATATAACCTATATAGCAAAAAGAATGTGCCATGTTTCATAAAAATAACTTTATTGTGTGAAAATGTACAAAAATTTCCAAAAGTAGACTTAAAGTGTTCCCGGAAAAACTCGTTGCTTGGTCAACCTTATAGGTTAATAGCAAATTCGGCTATTCAAATATAATAATAATACCAACGACTTATGGGCCACCCTGTGATTGTAGAAATATTTTTTAAGATGTAGCTCAAGACACCCTATAATTATTATAAACAATTTTTTTTTCATATCTTATATAATAACGGATATTTAACGTTTTAAATCGCAACTTTGACGTTTTGAGGAAAACCCCAATTTATTTTTCTTTAAATGCCTATAACTTTTTTGTCTTTTAACTTAGAGAGGTAAATTTTGGTAAGTAATTTGCCTATAATAATAAAAATTCGTGTACCAAGTTTGGTTGCCCTTACTTTGTTAATTCCGCAGATATAATTTTTTTTCGAAAGAA
This sequence comes from Tillus elongatus, assembly GCA_964006375.1. Classification (NCBI taxonomy): domain Eukaryota; kingdom Metazoa; phylum Arthropoda; class Insecta; order Coleoptera; family Cleridae; genus Tillus; species Tillus elongatus. The sequence continues at coordinate 173,410,677 of OZ023263.1, read as the reverse complement.
AACACAAAATTTTCCGGGAAAATCTAGGCAGATTTTCCTGGATAACAAACTTATCCAAACCATTTGCAAAAGGAATTTATTCACTAAATTTAATCAAAATCGGCCCATTATTTTTTGAGTTATCGGTGTGATACACACACACACATATATATATATATATATATATATATATATATATATATATATATATATATATATATATATATATATATATATATATATAAACATATAGAAATTTTTTCAAAATTCAAAAGATATATATATATAAACATATAGAAATTTTTTCAAAATTCAAAAGCCGGAATCTCATTAGTGAATTTTTTAAAGAAAATTCACTAAAAAACTCACCTTACTGAAGTTTATAGAAAGGAGAAACTCCTTACTAACACCGTTTCTCCATAAAAAACTTCCACTTTTCCCAATTGAAAAAAAAAAACGCTCCTCTAAGCATGTCTTTAATTTTTTTTTCAAAAAACGAACAATACGCTAATCTACCTGTAATTTACCTGTAAATGTTATTAATCACACTAATAACTCAAAAAATAATAGGCTGATTTTGATTAAATTTGGTGAATACCTTCCCTTTGTAAGTGGCTTGGATAAGTTCGTTAGCCAGGAAAATCGGCTTAGGTTTTCCCGGAATATTTTGCGTTTTCTTTCGAAAAAAATGTATATCTACGGAAATAACAAAGTTAGGGCAACCAAACTTGGTACACGAATTTTTATTATTATAGGCAAATTACTTACCAAAATTTACCTCTCTAAGTTAAAAGACAAAAAGTTAGAGGCATTTAAAGAAAAATAAATTGGGGTTTTCCTCAAAACGTCAAAGTTGCGATTCAAAACGTCAAAATTGGCAAAATTTAGGCAAAGAACTTGAAACTAATACGGTCTATTGAAAGAAAATGTCTCAAGAAGAATGTTTTACAAGCTCTGAAGTCTTAGCTTCAACTGCCATTGTCCTTCATTTTACTAAAATATTTCCAGAAAATTCATTTCAAATAGACCCTTTCTCTGATGTTTTGGCAGTAGTCTTAGCTTAGCTATAGAGTTTATCGTTTAATGGTATATAATTTTTGTCGAATTTTCGTAAAAAATCATTAAAGCCCAATATATCCGTTATTATACAAGATACGAAAAAAACTTGTATACATTAATTATAGGGTGTCTTGAGCTACATCTTAAAAAATATTTCTACAATCACAGGCTGGCCCATAAGTCGTTGGTGTTAAAATTTTTTTTTTAAATCGAACACGCCTTATGTTGTACTTATCATCACTGTACGGGCTAAATGTTGCGGTCTGACATGGAATATAGCGTTCTATGTTTGGCCGAAACAATAAGAGAGCGAACTCTGCATTTCACTCATTCCGATCTTCATAAGCAATATAGCCCATTTGTGTATTATTACGTTACGAGTGTGTGGAATCGAACTGCGACTAAGCTGACCTCTTATTTATTTGTTTCCTTTTTTATTTTTCCATGCGCTGAACATATCTTCACTCTTGGAAGTAGGGTTCTAAAACGGGTGTCGAAACGTCGTGATATCAATAATTTCAATAAGTGTTAAGCGGGTCATCGACGAAGGGAAAAACATGGCTATAAAAGTATTTAATTATACATCTTTTTAGAAAAATTTGTATTGATTTTAAATGTCTCAAAGACTATGTACTTCTTAGCAGTATAAAACATCTTTACAATTATAGTGTTACAAAGCACTTCAATAGACGTAGGTGCGGTGTTGCCACATCTCCAGAATTTCCCCAACATCTGGGAATTTTTGCACAATCTGGCAACACCGCCTCCCCACCCCCCCCTGGGGGTGCCTGGGGTGACCCCCCTCAGGCGAAGTCTCAACCCTCTAGGACCAGAAATAACGAAGTTACCAACTTGTGCCCCGTCGGAACGGATAACTGAGGTCTGCACATTCCGAACACCCTGTATATACACCCTGTATACGCAGAGAACCCTTACACCCTGTATACGCAGAGAGATCTTATAGTTCGAGAAACACCTCTTGTGTAACATAGGAGTGGTGACCACATTTGGATCATCCTGTATACACATCCCCCTGTATACACACGGGACCGATCTGTATTCACAGAACCTTCTAGTAAAAGAAGGTTCTGGAACGTTCTGGAATGGAACGCTCTAGAAAGGAGGGGAAGGTACGGCGAGTATATAAAAGCGAAAGCAAGCCAGCCCGAGTTCAGTTCAGTAAGAGAATGTGGTAGTGACTTGAAGAAGCAGTGTAAAGTGTTAAGAGAGTAGTGACTGTAGTACCAGATTAGTGACTTTTGTTGAGAGTAGTAATTGTAAGGCCAGTAAATGAAGTGTTTTGTGAGAGAGACATTCTAGAAATTTTATTGTATCCATATTTAGAGTGTAAATAAAGTTGTTTTGTTAAAATTAAAAGTCTCACTTATCCAGAACCCGGAGAAAACGCAACAATTTGGTGTCAGAAGTGTGGGATAAGTGAGTGAAGAAGTGGACAATTAAGCTAGTTGTAAATGGTAAACACCAGATCGACTGACTACGACAAGATGGCTGAAATCAAAGAGTTGATGGACTTACTGAAGAGGCAACGCGAAGAAGACGAACAACGGCGACAAGAAGATGAAAGAAGACGACGCGAAGAAGACGAACAGCGGCGACAAGAAGATGAAAGAAGACGACAAGAGGAAGAACAGAGGCGCCTTGAAGATAAAGAAGAACTCAAGAAGCAACGCGAAGAAGACGAACAACGGCGACAAGAAGATGAAAGAAGGCGGCGCGAAGAAGAAGAGAGAAGACGACAAGAGGAGGAACAGAGGCGTCTTGAAGACAAAGAAGACATCCGAAGTATGTTCCATGATATGAGAGTTGGTGTAAAAGAAGAAATAGAACAGATCAACGAACAAATAGAAAATGTGGACAAGAAAGTAGAAGCTGTGGAAAATACAATAGGAGTGGTAAACAGGAAAGTAGAAAATGTAACAGAGGATTTGAACAAACGATGGGAAGAAGTAGAGGGGTTGAAAGAACAAATGAAGATGATGATGAAAGGCACAGAAGTCAGACATAGAGAACTGACAGAGCAGGTGATGGGCCAGACTGACAGAACTCAACCAAGAGGAGTTACTGGAATGTCCCCAGTTCAAAATCGACCGGAAGAAAATATGCCAATCGTGCATCAGCCTCATGGAACCTTGAAGCCGCCGACTTTTGACGGAGAAACATCGTGGCCCATGTACAGGAGGCAGTTTGAGGCGGCAGCTCTCAGCAATGGGTGGAGCGAACAACAGGCAGCAACTGCTCTAATTCTATCGCTTCGAGGTAAAGCCCTAGAAATCCTCCAGAACATCCCGGAGTCGAAACAGCAAAACTACTTAACAGTGATACAGGCCCTAGATTTGAGATATGGTAACAAGTACATGAGCCAAGTCTACCAGACACAACTAAAGACAAGGGTCCAGAAGCCAAATGAGACTCTGCAAGAATTCAGTGCCGAAGTGGAGAAACTTGTGCGACTGGCATATCCCCAAGCCCCAGAAGAATTTGTCAACCAGATCACCGTCCAGACCTTCATAGATGGGGTACTTGACAATGAAATGCAACAAGCTTTAAGGCTCGGAAGATTCAAAACACTTACAGACTGCGTCATTTACGGCTTGGAATTTGAAGCAGCGAAGAATGCATCTCAACCTCGCCGCAACAGGCTGCGCGAAGTGAAGGAGAAAGAGGACCTTTCAGACACGTCTGGGGAACTAAGGCAGGAAATAAAGTTTATAAAGGAAGCCATAAACAAGCTCACTGCAACGGTCGGAGCACGTAAAACGAAAGCAGATTGGTCAGACATAAAATGCTACAAGTGTGGTAGGAAAGGACACATTAGTAGACAGTGCTCACAAACCCAACAGGTGGCTCACGGAAGACAAGAGTACACCAACAGGGAGCACCGTCAGGGAAACGACCTGACGCCAGTGTAAGGGGGCGACAGCTGGCGTGCGAGTCCCAAGGCCCCAAAGTCAAGGTCTCCACTATCCAACGCTACCGCGAGAGCCTCGTTATATCTGGCAGCATAGGCGGAAGACGATGCAGTTTCACCATCGATACTGGTGCCACTAGATCCGTTGTACGTCCAGACATGTTGCCAAACATGTCAGCACTCATGACCAACAAACAGCCTGTGTTGGAGACAGCGAAAGGGGATAGGATACCCGTGCATGGAGAGGTCGCTGTTTACATTAAGCTGGGCAGTACTGAGCTACAGGTAAAGGCTGTCGTCGCAGAAATCGTCGACGAATTTATTCTGGGGTTGGATATAATGGAAGAGTTTGATGTCTTTTCAGTGGACTTCCAAAATAAGATTTTGAGAATCGGCAACGAAGAGTTGTATTTATCTCCAACAGCAGGCGAAGCTAATCTCAGGGTGAGACTTATTGTCGACGAGGATACACGGATTCCTGGTAACAGTGAGAAGATTGTCAGAGCCAGGCTAGAGAAGAAACTTGATGGTATGTCTGCTCTCATAGCGGAGCCCCTAAAAGATAGACATGATGGTGCCCTCGTCGCACGATGCTTAGTAGACCCGAAGAAGACAATACCCATAAGAGTGGCTAACGTGCAAACTAACAGAGTCACATTGAAGAAAGGTGAGGTTATCGCCACTTGCGAGCCCATTGACCGAGTGACGTTGTCAAGAAACGTGACACCCACTGCATTAGACAGAAGACTGCCAGTAGAAATAGTAGAGCGGTTCAAGAATTCATGAGGCCAATTGAACAACATGGAGATGGAAATGGCCCTGAAGTTCATATTGGAGGAGGCCGATATTTTCGCTCAAGATAAAATCACAGGTCGTACGAGTCTAGTGCAACACAGAATTAATACTGGCGACGCAAGACCAATTAGACAGCCGCCGAGAAGACTGCCTTTTGCCAAGCAATCAGAAATCAAGGCGATGGTTAACGAAATGCTGGAAGATGGTGTGATCGAGGAGTCTAATAGTCCTTGGTCGTCCCCAGTAGTTTTGGTCACCAAGAAAGACGGCACTATGAGATTTTGCGTGGACTATAGGAAGCTGAATGATGTCACCAAGAAAGACAGTTATCCCCTGCCCCGGATCGACGACACTTTGAACACTTTGGCCGGATCAAAGTGGTTCTCTACATTAGACCTGAAAAGTGGCTACTGGCAAGTAGAACTCCATAAAGAGGATAAGGAGAAGACTGCTTTTTCAACCGGGAATGGGTTGTACCAATTCAAGGTCATGCCATTCGGCTTATGTAATGCTCCTGCCACCTTCGAGCGACTAATGGAGTTAGTGCTGAGAGGACTGACATGGGAAACATGTCTGGTGTATCTCGATGATGTCATGGTGATTGGAAGGACTTTCGATGAACACCTGTCGAATCTGAAGCAAGTTTTCTCCAGGCTGAGAGGTGCCAATCTGCAACTTAATCCCAAGAAATGCGCACTCTTCCAGAAGAAAGTGAGTTTCCTCGGACATGTCGTTTCTGAGAAAGGGATAGAAACTGATCCAGAGAAAATAAAGGCAGTAAGAGATTGGCCTGTGCCGAGGAACAAACATGAGGTCAGAAGTTTTCTGGGACTTTGCAGCTACTACCGACGCTTTGTGAAGTACTTCAGCAGCATTGCGAAACCTCTGCATAGCCTGACTGAAAATAAGGTCGAGTTCATCTGGTCACCAGATTGCCAAGAGTCTTTTAGAGAACTCAAACATCGTCTTCTCACTGCTCCTATACTGGCTTATCCTCAGGACGAAGGACTGTTCATACTGGACACCGATGCTTCCCAGTATGGCATTGGGGCAGTACTCTCGCAGCTCCAAGCCGGAGAAGAAGTCGTGATAGGCTACTTCAGCAAAACGTTCGGAAAAGCAGAAAGGAATTACTGTGTAACCCGGAAAGAACTGCTGGCAGTTGTAAGATCCATCGAACATTTCCACAGCTTCCTGTACGGAAGAACATTCCGCGTGAGGTCGGATCACTCTGCTCTGCAATGGCTTCTGAACTTTAGAAATCCCGAAGGACAGATAGCCCGATGGATAGAGAAACTGCAGAGCTACGACTTCCGGATTGAACATCGAAGAGGAAGAAGTCACGCCAATGCAGACAGCCTGTCAAGAAGACCATGTTCAGTGCATGAATGTAAATTTTGCGAGCGACAAGAGAACAAAGAGATCGACAAAGTAACTCATCAGATCAAACAACTGGTGGCAGGACAGGAGAATAACACCGATCTAGACGTAAATCTTGAATACATCAGAGACGCACAGAAGACAGATCCAGACTTGAAAAATATTAGAGAATGGCTACAAAAGGGGAAAAGACCTGAGTGGCACGATGTGTCCCGGTTTGGGGCGGAGGTTAAAGGCTACTGGCTACAATGGGACTCATTGTGTCTAAAGAATGACATGGTCACTCGAAAATGGGAAACTGCCGATGGTAGAGACTGTATATACCAGACCGTTGTGCCAAGTGAGTGCATAGACAGTGTTCTTCAAGAGTTACACAATAGTAGAAGTGGAGGCCACTTTGGGGTCAACAGGACTCTTGCCAGAGTGAGAGACCGCTTCTATTGGATAAACTGCCGAAGAAGCGTGGAAGAATGGTGCAAAAGGTGTGACCAATGTGCTTCAAAGAAAGGACCAAAGACCCGATCCAGAGGAAAAATGATGCAGTACATCTCAGGTACACCGTGGGAGAGAGTTGCCGTAGACATCGCAGGACCTTTTCCCATCACAGAGTCTGGGAACAGATACATAATGGTGGCGATGGACTACTTCTCGAAATGGCCTGAAGTTGCGCCGATCCCCAACCAAGAGGCAACGACCGTGGCAGAAGCCCTGATGGAAAATGTCATATCACGGCATGGCGTACCCTTGGAGATTCACACCGACCAGGGCCGGAATTTCGAATCAGAGGTCTGGAAGAGCCTAATGGACTTGCTAGGCATAAAGAAAACGAGAACAACGCCACTCCACCCTCAATCAGACGGCATGGTAGAACGGCATAACAGGACCATCAATCAGTATCTTGCTATGTTTGTTGACGAGAATCAGAGAACCTGGGACAAGCTGATACCTCTGTTCCTCCTAGCTTACAGAAGCTCTCAGCATGAATCTACCGGCTACACTCCATCCATGATGTTGACCGGCAGAGAGATGCGGCTACCAATCGACATGACGAGACCACCACCGAACGAGGACATAGCGGACCTAGCTACGTTACCTGAGTATGTCGCCGACCTAGAAGGAAAACTGCGCACTATACACAGATGTGTCAGAGATAGGCTCCTCTTAAGCAGTGACCGGATGAAGATGCGCTTGGATCGCAGAGCAACACCCCATACATTCAAGGAAGGTGATGCAGTGTGGCTGTACCAACCAACAAGGAGAAAGGGCCTCAGTCCCAAACTTCAGAAACCATGGGAAGGGCCATACTTGGTGACTAAGAAAATTAACGACCTAGTCTACAGAATCCAGCTGTCTCCAAGAACTAAACCCAAAGTTGTTCACATAGAGAGGTTGAGTCCCTATCGGGGCAACGAACCCCCAAGTTGGCGGCCGGTAAATACTGTTCGGGACGAACAGTCTTAAGGAGGGGGGCAGTGTTACAAAGCACTTCAATAGACGTAGGTGCGGTGTTGCCACATCTCCAGAATTTCCCCAACATCTGGGAATTTTTGCACAATCTGGCAACACCGCCTCCCCCCCCCCCGGGGGTGCCTGGGGTGACCCCCCTCAGGCGAAGTCTCAACCCTCTAGGACCAGAAATAACGAAGTTACCAACTTGTGCCCCGTCGGAACGGATAACTGAGGTCTGCACATTCCGAACACCCTGTATATACACCCTGTATACGCAGAGAACCCTTACACCCTGTATACGCAGAGAGATCTTATAGTTCGAGAAACACCTCTTGTGTAACATAGGAGTGGTGACCACATTTGGATCATCCTGTATACACATCCCCCTGTATACACACGGGACCGATCTGTATTCACAGAACCTTCTAGTAAAAGAAGGTTCTGGAACGTTCTGGAATGGAACGCTCTAGAAAGGAGGGGAAGGTACGGCGAGTATATAAAAGCGAAAGCAAGCCAGCCCGAGTTCAGTTCAGTAAGAGAATGTGGTAGTGACTTGAAGAAGCAGTGTAAAGTGTTAAGAGAGTAGTGACTGTAGTACCAGATTAGTGACTTTTGTTGAGAGTAGTAATTGTAAGGCCAGTAAATGAAGTGTTTTGTGAGAGAGACATTCTAGAAATTTTATTGTATCCATATTTAGAGTGTAAATAAAGTTGTTTTGTTAAAATTAAAAGTCTCACTTATCCAGAACCCGGAGAAAACGCAACAATAGCTATTTATGTTAATGTAGTCGCTTTTGCTTTTTCACGATAGTTTTTTATTTATTAACAAAATTGGTTTGTGTAGCTTATAGAGATTCAGGAGAGAGCCCATTGATACTTTCTCGAGGAATAGTTAGCGGTATCAAAAATATTTTAAATCATAAGAATTTTTTTTATCAAATGCATGTTTTTCTGCTTTTTCGGTTTTCTTCTACGTTTTTTTTTGGTCCAGGGTCAGGTATATGTTAGGTCAGGATCCGGGTCAGGTCAGGATCCGAGTCGGTTCAGGTCGGGTTAGGTCAGGTCAGATAGTTCAGGTCTGCTTCGTAGAGTGTTTAGTGCATAAACAACATGAAAAATTTTCCTTCAACCCACATAAAGCTGCGGGGGACTTGGAGCAAATATACGTGATGCAGGGGAAAAACATGTTTAGGAGGAAGTGTTGATACAAAAAGTGAAAAAGGCTGCCTATAGAGGTCGAACTAAGTTGTTTTTACTGATTTTTCCTTTATATTTCCTTCCCCGCCGAGCATTCTTATTCACTCCGGGTCCCATCACTTTTGGAGGGGTTGATTCCACAACATATCTCTTGTTGCTTATGCACACATTGAGTCTTTTAAGCATGTTTCTTAAAAGATTTTTCAGAAACCACGTTGCCGATCATCTGCATAATTACCGTTAAATGTCTTTTACTTGCCTAAAAAAAAGCAGAAATTAGTTTTTTTGGATTATATTCATTACTGCATTCATACGCAGCAGCAAGCTTAATCATTTTTAAATCTAAAAAAAAAAACAACGGCACAACTGCTTGAGTCACGGAAGCAAAAAAAAAGTCTGGACGCAGCAAGTGCGTTATGGTAGTGAATTTTCATTAAAATAATCTGACATTAAATATTTTTTTGATTAAATGCTTATGGCTGTTTGTCTTGTGACATAGAGATCTGAATGTTCGCATGTAGTTTACTTTTTATAACATAAACCCACATACCAAATTTGGTTGCCACAGCTTTGTTACTCAACTCACATATAAATAAAAAATAAAATTATTTTAAAACTCTTGTTAGCATTAGCAAACATTTTAGTCTACAGATAAAACAAAAGTCTGGACGCAGCAAGTACGTTATGGTAGTGAATTTTCATAGAAATGATCTGGCACAAAATATTTTATTATAACTTTTTTTTCCTGTAACATAGAAATCCTAATTTTGGTGTATAGTTTACTTTTTATATCGTAAACCTACCTACCAAATTTGGTTATCATAGATTTTTTATTTTTTAAGATAAAAAATTTTTTCAAATGAAAACTCAAAATTTTCCGGAAAACCTCGTCCGATTTTTTTTTAAGGAACTTGTCAAAGCCATTTACAAAAGGAATGTACATGCCAAATTTTATCAAAATCGGCCTATTATTCTTTGAGATAAAATTTTTTTTCGAATGAAAACTCAAAATTTTCCCGGAAAACCTCGTCAGATTTTCCTGACTAACAAACCTGTCAAAGCCATTTACAAAGGGAAGGTACGTGTCAAATTTTATTAAAATCGGCTTATTACTTTTTGAGATAAGAATTTTTTTCGAATGAAAACTCAAAATTTTCCCGGAAAACCTCGTCCGATTTTCCTAACTAACGAACTTATCCAAGCCATTTACAAAAGAAACGTACATGCCAAATTTTATCAAAATCGGCGCATTATTTTTTGAGTTATCGGTGTGATACATATATATATATATATATATATATATATATATATATATATATATATATATATATATATATATATATATATATATATATATATATATATATATATATATATATATATATATATATATATATATATATATATATATATATACATATATAAACATATATAAACATATAAAAATTGAAACTGACCCCGGATATGGGTTCTAGGGGTCCTAGATCGCGCTCATTTGAAGAAATTTATTCAAAAGTCGAGATCTCCTCATTAGTGAATTTTTTCTAAGAAAATTCACTAAAACCAGGTAGAAAAATTTGATAATTATACAAATATTACAAATGAACCTTATCTCTATGTGTGTTCGAGAGCGATAACCACTTGTATTATTGTCGATCTCACTTGTACCTCAGAAAATCGATCAAGTTCATTTCAACGCATTTCAATGATTAAAGCATACTTATTATTTTATATTTTAAACATAGAAAATACACGAGATGGCCGGATAGCTTTTGCAGGTCAGTCCAATTGGTTTTGTAAATAGAAGAATAGGAAACAACAAATAAACTAACGTTTTCAGAAGCTGTGGGCGAAGTTCGCTTTCATTTTTATTTCATTTATGGTAACTTCTCATATTCTCAAATGAAACGCTAATACTGCACTGTTTGTATTTGCAAACTAAGATTTTTATTCCGCGATCTCTTAGGACATAGCTGGTCTACGGATGGTTCCGAAAGGCGCTAGTTTGACCAGACATATTGACTAAATAATTAAGGTATGTCATATTTTACATTTCACTTTGCACTACGTTTTTATTTGGAATCCAAAATACCTGAAATTTAAGAAACTTGTGCTTGGATACCTATTCTAGGCAAAGAGTGATTTTGAGCAAATTCTGTGACAAAAAATTGTCAAATCAAGGTTTGGCAAAAACGTTGTATTTTCTTTATAAACGCCATATTTCCTTTAAAAAATCTTTATTGCCTTACTAAAACCTTGATCTATCTATTATATATTATACTTTAAGTCTAAGGCTTTAATTGCGACAGTTCAAATGAGTTAGATTTAATTTCTTTCAATTTAAACTTTACACTAATTGTACTTTTCTTATTGTTTCTATGGATAATAAGTAAACATTTTATGAAGTATTGTATTTCTCCATCAAACTTCAACTTAAAAGCTATTTTGCGCAAAAACTAAGAGAGTAAGCAAAAATTTACAAAAGCAACAAAAATTTGAAAAAAGTAAAGGTATTTGAAAAAAATGAACTTGTTATTTATCTAACGGCCGGAGAAATAAATACGATAAAAAAGTTAGGGGTGGGGGTAGTTTACACCCTTTCAGGGGTGCAATTGCACAAATTCTCGTAACGACTAAACCACTTGCTCATTACAAGATTTATGTGTAATTTGAATATGATCGGATTACCTGTGTAGGAGATAGGTAAAAAAATAGAAAAAAATAACTTTGAAGCCCTCTGGCGGCTAAACGGTGCAACTTTGTATAGAGGTGAGTTGATCTTAATCGACCTAATTTTGGCTGAAAAACCTGTGGTAGGTCGGTTGTGACGGTCAAATTCGCAATATTTTGTAGAATTTCATGCTCGTTCCAAATGTGGCTTGTATTTTGCCCTGCCTCTTTTAGTTTTCGAGTTATTTTGAAAAAAAAAAACAACATTTGTCGATTTCTTTTTTCTTCAATATCTAAGTAGGCGTTGATCTAACATGTCTAAGACTTGCACATTATCAGAACACTTTTTACAGAGTAATCTTTTTGTGCTATTCTCAACTTTGGATTGTCATTTATTTTTGAGCTACAGATAACAACGTTTGTTTTTATTATGGCAGCCATATTGGATTTTTTGCTCATGTGATAGCCTGTGAAATGAAGTTACTAATTTAAAAAAATTAACTGTCTAATTTACAAATAAAAATAACAGTTTTTTACCTAATAAGCCGCACCAAACATTAATACCACATCTGTCTTGCAATCGTCTTTCTTTATTTAGATGGGGATTTTCATTTGCCCAATAATACCTATTATGGCGATTATACACACCACAATTTGTAAATCTGGATTCATCAATCTATGTTATTTTCAAATGAAAAGCCTCATAGAACATTGTGAGATGTACGACAGGGTCGCCATCTAGGTGCGGAACCAGGTAGTATGGTGTCACGACAGCTCCAAATAAGACAAAATGTTAGAAAATAGAGACTGTGTACAACCAACGAACAATTTTTTAAATTGTCTGCCCTTGCCCATTTCTTCTCTAATATAGGGAAAATGTATGTAAGGCTAGAGGTATTCTCACCACAATGTGTTCTAATTATGGTGAGACTACATCTAGCCTTACCTGCCCTGACATCAGTTTGCCTAATCAAAAGCTAAAAGAACGAAAAAGGGGAAGGAAAAATCAACTCTGCCATATATCAAGATCATGTGAGCATCATGTATACTTTTCCTTCACCTTTTCCCTTCTTTTGGATTTTAATTAAGCAAACCGATGTCAGGGAAGGTCAGTTGGGAGGATTGTGTGTAAACAGCACCTGAAGGAGATCTTCTATTTCGTTAAAACGGCAAAAGCTCATGAGTTGCGAGACATGTTAATTATCCCGGTAACTCACTGCGCATGTGGAAGCCCAAAAGCTAAAGTATAATTGGTATCGCTAGAAACTAGTATATTTTAGTCTTCAAGTTCAGAGAAAGATCATATTGCCACTTTTACTAAATTACATCATGCGGGCCTCCTAAACAAACTTCTATCATTTAACTATCCTCTCCCTCTGATTCTGCTAATCAGGTGATACCTGCAACAGAGGAAGTACCAGGTCAAACATCTTGGAGCCAGATCTAGAACGTACTCAGCTACGGCTGGTCTCCCGCAGGGATCTGCTTTCTCCCCTCTGCTGTACAATATATTTGTCACAGACATTCCGACAGCACCCCTAAACGTGACATACGCAGACGACACTACCATCTTCAGCAGCTCCACTCAGCCGAGGATAATAACCGAACGACTGCAGACCGCCGTAGTCGAGCTGCAAGGCTGGTATAGGAAATCCCTTCTAGCCATAAACCCCGATAAATGTTCAGCAGTCCTATTCTCCAAGAGGAGACACACACCTCACGAACACGTATCATTAGACAACCGTCTAATTCCCTGGCAAGGGGTTTTCCTCGACAAACACTTAACATGGCGCCCCCATTGTTGATCACGGCCGACGAAAAGCCTCGATGTTCATCTCGAAGCTGTTCCCACTTCTAAATAGAAATTCCAAATTGTCCATGAACAATAAGTTGTTCATGTACAAAGTCATCATCCGGCCAGTCTTGACCTATGCATCACCTGCATGGGCCACCGCGGCCGCAACACACACCAAGACCCTTCAAATTATCCAGAATAAAATTCTGAGAATGGTTACCGGAGCTCCATGGTTTGTCAGAAACAGTCAGATTCACTCTTATCTGGAAATGCCTTCGATAATTGAGTTTATAACTCACTATCCACAACTCAGTTCGCAAAAGCCGCTTCTCACCCAAATGCTCTTCTCCGTAGTGTCACCGACTACTTATTCTTACCCGCTAACGCCCCCGCGGCAAAAACAGAATGGAAACATTCAAACCCAAATGTCATTGTGTGAAATCTTTCCGACGGAGGTATGGACTAAGGTGTGGTACTCCTAGGGAGGGGGTTTTAGCGAGTACAGTCTCACAGTACCTCGATATCCCACGGCACTACGGTGCCGTGAATGGGGTCTGCATAAGCATTTCCCCCTCCTGTATCCAAAAAAAAATACTAAATTACATAAAATTATAGACTAACTTGAAACTCACCACAAACATAAATACTTTAGGCTTATTTGCTAATAGTAAACATTCTCCAGATATCTCTTATTTCTAACTCTTCGTTTAAGGGCAACTTAAAAATATGTTGGTCATATTCTTGAAATGACCCAATAAACAGAATCATAAGCATACTTTTTCCTTCGCAGCCCAAAGCAACTGAAACAAAATTAAAATTAAAAATTGTCGAAAATTAAAGCTACTTCTTAAGTGCAACATTTCGTTTAGGTAGCTTTATGATTTTCAATTTATCCATTAAAATGTAGAGACTTCGCTTAGTAAGCACTAGGGGGATTCACCAACAGTGAGATACATGTATTATAGGTATAGGTATTATTTTGCCAAATTGGGTGATTTTTGTATGATGAGAGAATGTACGATAATTGTTCAAATATTCCAGTCTCAATTTGTGAACTAACTGAAAATAGCTATGTTTTATTGCCAGAAATTACCGCCCGATTTTTAGTTAATTTTCTTTTAAAAAATCACTAATAAGGAGATCCCGACTTTTGAATTTTCAAAAAATTTCCTCAAATGAGCGCAAACTTGGCCCCCTAGAACCTATATCCAGGGTCACTTTCATATATATATATATATATATATATATATATATATATATATATATATATATATATATATATATATATATATATATATATATATATATATATATATATATATATATATATATATATTTGTGTGTGTGTGTGTATGTATGTAAACTTGCTGAGTACCTTCGTTTTGTAAGTGGCTTGGATAGGTTCGCCAGTCGTAGCGGGGAAGGAGGTGGGGAATAATCTCGCAAGGCTTGGTTCCCGGCGGCCGTTCTGTGACCCGGAGCCTACGATAGGCATAAGTAGGAAGACGGTCTCTGTCGCCTTAGACAGGTGGACCGAGGAAGCAATGGAGAGGCACTGGGGGTCGGTTGGTGGCTGCAGGCAGGCGAGGGACTTCGTGGAGGGGCCGGACAGAGATAAAGCTGTCTGGATACCCGGAAGGAGTCGACCTACGCTTCGCCGCATCCCTGTGGTGCTGACAGGCCACTGCGCCCTTAGAAGACACCCAACAATGATATGCGTAGAGAGAGATCCCATTTACCAGGAATGCGGCGAGGTTAAATAAACGTCTTACCACTACCTGTGTGAATGCGAGGCTTTTGGAAGTCTTCGAGCAGAATTGTTCTGTTTGAGAACTCTGCAGAGGCATCAGGTAAGTACCATCCAATTGAAGACCGTCAAAGCCTTCATTTCGAGGTCGAGGCGGTTTAGCGACGGAACCGAGGAAGTGTAGAGCATGGTTGCCGGGGTTGGCAAAAAGGGCCCATTGTGGCTTACTTGCTTGGCGTTGGCTTCTCCACCACTGCTACTACTACTACTTAACACCCCGTATTTTTAAAAAAGGAACAATTTTGGACCATAGTTTATGAAGCAAACTATCATTATCATTATCATAGAGATTTACAAGCTTAAATATATGCATATAATTCAGGAACACGCTGTATAGCTCTAAATAAGTTATTTTTGTTTATTTTCGATATCCTGTCGCGACCCCTCCTCCCCCAGTTCATTAACATCATCACCCAGTGGGTCGCGGCCCACACTTTGAGAACTTCTGGTTTAGAAGAATAATCTGTAATGTTGACATTTTTAAAAACATTTATTCTATCGCGCATATAATTGAAGATAACAATGAGATTTGTAATTATCAGATTCTTTTATCTTAATCGGTATCAATGAATCACAGAATGATATGCTTTATTAACTTTAATGAATAATTTTTACCAGTATATTTATAGACAAAATTAGCATTTGTAACTTCAAATCAAAAAGATATAGATAATTTTTTGCATCATATTAAAAATAAGAAGGACCAAGCCGCTGTTTTTCAATGATCTGAAAATCATGTTCAAAAACAAATTGATTTGCAGTTTAAAAACATGACCTGTTCCACGGCTTGCTTAGTGATTTATTTGGGTGCTTCCCCGCTATATCTCAAAATAACAATATAATTGAAATCTGGACAATAAAAAAGTACAGACGGAGCAAATGCGTTATGGTAGCGAATTTTCATAACAATAGGTTTACAAAAAATGGTATGTTTATATCCAAAAAATAACAATAAAAAGTTTTTGTGGTAAAAGTAAAGAAAAATATATAACGAAAGCATGCATATGTCAGAAATTTTTAGGTTATCAAATCTGTCAGTTCAAAGTTAGACCTGGTATTTGTCACGTCTTATCTTTTCGGTTTTTTTGAGATACAAAACTCAATTTTAATTTGCTTGTGTAAGGGGTGCGTTTTTTAAACTATATATTGAATAATAGTGAACGCAAACCTTCGATGACACAAGGTTACAACTTTCTTAGTAAACAATAGAAGTAACCTATTATAATAATAACAATCGACTAACGGTCACATAATATAATTACATTGCTCAACAATCAATCACCAGTTAATATATTACTTTGCAGTTGTGTTATCTACTTAAGAGTAATCATGCAAAGGGCAAAAGGTTTATTACTTGTCAGAATGATTGCGAAGCCTTAATGTACGGGCGTAATGAGTCGGGCGAGCGGGTGCCAAATGTGTCCAGTAACAACATCACTAACCTGTAATTAAAAATATACCTGAACACACCATTGTTAATCTAAAACAGTATTTCCTACTCAAGGCTACACTGAGCCACATCATCATCTCTCAACAGCGCACATCAGTGCCTCGGAACTGCTTCTCAACAATGTCTCTAACTGCTCAACAATCAGTTTCTCAAACAATAATTACTCAGACAATAATTACTTAAATAGTTACTCACACGATAGTTACTCAAATAATAATTAATCAAATAATAACTGTAATTAAAAATATACCTGAACACACCATTGCTCATCTAAAGCACAACCTAACATATATACGAGGGGCATTCAATTATTAGTTTATCAATCATTTACCAATTACACGCTCCACTGAGCGACTCGACATCAATGACTACTTAGACTCAAAGTTTCCCCGGAGCAACCTAACATTAAGAGCAGTTTCGACATAACGCTCCACTGAGCAACTCCAACATTAATAGCAGTTCATACTCAAGGCTCCACTGAGCCACATTATACTCTCTCAACGGCGCACATCAATGCCTCAGAACTGCTTCTCAACAATGTATCTAAATGCTCAACCATTAGTTTCTCACACAATAATTAATCAGACAATAATTACTCAGACAATAATTACTCAAGTAGTTACTCACACGATAGTTACTCAAATAATAATTACTCAAACAATAATTATTCAAACATTAGTTACTCAAATAATAGTTTCTAAAATAATAGTTTAGCCTGTGTGTTTTGTTGGGCGCTGTACCCGAACATTAGGTCCGTGCCGGCTTCCAGGTGTGCAATGAGGCACAGTTCAATACCTCACCTAGAGTGCTCGTACTGACAGAGTTGAATACCGAGAAGTGCAATGGACACAATGGACTAGTTCAACACTGTGCCCTTCTCCAGGTACCCCAACTCCCCTACTGGGACTGACCGTGCAATGAGACCAACGGGTGAACTGGCCACAGTGTCTCGGACAAGCTACCAGATTGACAAATACAACAACGGTTCACACACATGAATACTGAGAAAGTGCAATGGACACAAAGGGCGAACACAGCAATGTGCCCTTCTCCAATATCCACCGCATCGCCACGGCCGGGTGCAATGGATACTACTGTACCCTCACCATAATGTGACGATGCCACAAAAATCCACCGTGTTGTGGTTACGTAACCTGGGCCTAAACCCAAACGCCTCTACCAGTATGACGCCCTACTGGGTAAGCAAACAGCGAAGGTGTCCCTCACACCTTCCAAACTATCATAAATTTACTTTCAAACAGACTCTACTTTATTTACTATAAACAAACTGACATAATTCAACTCTTACTTAATTTATGAATATTGACTTAACCTCGTATAAGTAACAAGCCTATTTTAAACTTGGCTAATCGGTAAATTATTTCATAAAGCCCCTTTATTTGAATATGATAATCACTTCTCAATTTATAACTTAGCCTTGTATAAATAATAAAGTGACTTTGAACTATAGCTACAACTTACTTTTATAGGAGCTATTTATTATGATTACCTAAAACTACCCCTAATCATATACTTATTGAAAATACTCCTCAATGTATAACTTAAACAAATGAGAACATGTACAATAAACAAACAAGCCGTGTTCAATGAGAATTCACTCACCTTTTATGAAGGTATATAACGTGCACTGTAACCCTCACTAATATCGAGCATATTTTAATGGAGCTGTGGTCATGGTTCACGCACAAATGTGGAGGTATGCTTTACTTCAACCGATGCTAAGGGGAATATAAAATGAATAGTGCGAGGTCCTGGAATCTAAGAGATATAGTATTAAGACGCTATCTGAACTACATTGTAACCCCACATCATGTGTTTCATTACGTAAACAATTTTTAAGCGGGTCTGGCTCAACTAACACTTTAGTTTTAATGGGACCACATATGTGAAACTTAGGGTGAAACTTGTTCACATATTGCCGTGTATATTTAATATCTACAGAGGATTTTCATAATAAAATAGCTCTGTGAGCAGGGTGAGAAAAAGCACTCCTTACATTTGGTATATTTCAGTACCTACTTTAACCCAGAATATAGTTTTTTCGACAACGCAATTGAATAAATTGTTTTATCATACAAATTTTTTATGTTGTGCTCTTCTTGCGACGAAAAAGAACTTTAAATGCCCAAAATTTATTTTTTACGAGGCTAGAAAATCGAAATTTATTATATGTAGGTACTGCAGTTACTTTAAAAAAGACTTGTGTCAAAAAATTGATTAAACCAAAAAACTTTTCGAGAAGAAACTCCCTTTTTTTGCCGGAAAAACTTACGCGATCGGGCTACCTAAAGAACTTACTGAAGCTATTAACAAAAGGCAATTACCTGCCATATTATAAATGTGGCAGGTATTTTTCCTTCTAATCGCTTGGATGATTTCGTTTTAGCCAGCTAAAAAAATATTTTTTATCTCCGGAGCTCATTCCGTGATTTTTAGGAAATTTGGTACCCATGCTGCTTTTACAAGATTTTACTATATATTAAAATTTTGAAACCAAAGGCAGAATCACCCCAAATACGTATTTCGACAGCGAACTTGTCTTCATCAGTAGCTGTCGCGAACTGTAGGGAAAAACCATGATATTTATATACCTCAACTATACACTAAAAAACGATGTAATAATGGTAATGCAATATCGGATGATGCAATACCGAATGATGCAATATCGGATGATGAAATACCAGATGATACAACACCGCATGATGCAACGTCGGATACCTCAGTACAGGATGATGCAACACGGGATGACGTAACACCGTGTAACGTAGTCGAAGGATTATTGTTGTGTCAGTGGATACACATAACCGGTTTTTGTGTCGATGTGGAAAGCAACCATGGATTATTTTGTGCTATTTCAAAAAGTGCTAAATTGCAACTCTGAATTCATCAAATTTTGTGGATGCACTTTGCAGATTTCCAAACCTTTCAAAGCATCCAACTTTTTTATTTATTTCAACAACACGCCACGAGGGCTTACAGCCTAAATACTATCGTACCGTGGGTGTTGACAAGGAGGAAAGAGGCAACTTGTTAATTCTGGACTTGAAGGTTTGGAGGTTCGGGGGAGAAGGAAAAACATGTGCCGGCAAGGAATTCCACAACTTGGAAGTCCTCGGGACAAAAGAGCGGGCATAACAAGATGTTCTATGTCTGGTGACCTGGACAGTAAAAGGGTGCATTCGCTCTGTTCCGCTGGTAGACCTGTTGGGGGCAGCAGGTGGGGGAACAATGGGGAAAGCTCCTCTGAGCAGTGCCCGTGCAGATATCTATAAACGAGAGAGAGGGCACGTCGGTGGGCAAGGGATGGCAGCCTTTGGGTGAGGGTAGGGTGACCGATGAGACGTATAGCTCTCTTTTGAATGGAGTCCAGGATAGCAAGTGTAAAAGCGGCAGCTGCGCCCCAGATATGGGAGCAGTATTCGAGGTTTGGCCTTATTTGTGAAGTATATAAGGTATAGAGATTAGCTGGTGAAAAGTATTTACGAGCCCGGAAGAGGAAACCTAATTTCTTAGCAGCCGCTTCTGCAATTGATGTGACATGTTGGTGCCAATTAAGATTTCGATCCACCGAAATGCCAACAAGATAAAGGACTCATTACTTTGAATAACTTGGTTGTTCATTGTGATGGGTCTAGGGCTGGTGTATCTCTTATGAGAAAGAAAGCAAGACTGAGATTTGGTGGGGTTGAATAATAGAAGATTTCTACTTCCCCAGTCTAATATTTTTTGAAGATCCACGGAGACAGAACCCTCCATGAGTCTGCGATCCTCATCTAATTGGGCTAAAGAGACAGTCTTAGATTATTGTATATTTGAGTGGAGGTGCTGTCGCCCGCGTAACTGTGAACTGGGTTGGATGTGCTAGAGAGGAGGTCATTGATGTGGAGAAGAAACAAAGTAGGGGCTAAAGCTGAACCTTGAGGAACTCCTGCATTAATTGGATACAGATTAGAGGAACAACAACATAAATGCTCCTGTTGGAGAGGAAATTTGCTGTCCAGGTACAAAGTTTTGGTGGTAGGCCATAGGCTGAGAGTTTATTAAGAAGCGCTGCGTGCCAGACCTGGTCGAATGCTTTGGATATGTCTAGAGCAACAATCTGGGATTCACCGTGTAGTTCCATAGACTTGTTCCAAGAATGGGTGACAAAGGAAAGGAGGTCGGCAGTCGATCTTCGCTGACGGAATCCATACCGCCTGTCGTGGATTAGACTGTGTTTTCCAAGAAATTTTAGTAATTCGGTGTTTATATACTTTTCCATCACTTTAGAAACGACTGAAAGGAGAGAGATAGGCCTGTAGTTGCTAGGAAGCGCTTTGGATCCTTTCTTGGGGATGGGTTGTACTCGACCAGTTTTCCAGTTACTAGGGAATATGCCTTTATTGTAAGATATCTGAAACAGACGAGTCAGGACAGAGCAAGTTCTGGTGCGCATTTTTTGAGAACAATTGCTGGGATCTCGTCAACGCCAGAGGCTCTTCTGGTATTAAGACAAGAGAGCATCTTTCGTCCCTTTTTAGTTTTGAAAATGATATCCGTCATTTTATGCGCGACATTGGGGACTGTTAGTGGTTGAACATTTGGAGGCGGGTTGAGAGTAGAATTGCCGGCGAACAACGAAGCAAAAGGTTCAGCCTTGCCCAGGGCGGTAGAAACAATTTCATCCCCTGAGACAAGAGGTGGGAACGTGCTTTTGCAGAAATTATTCCTAATAGATTTAGCAAGAGTCCAGAAGGGTTTGCCGCCGTTGGAGCTTAAGAGGAGTTTGTTTTTGATGTGGTTATTAAACGAGTTTTTTGCCTCAGAAAGAATGCGGACCTAGCAGTTTCTTGCTTCGTTAAATGCTTGACGATTTTCTTGACTGGGATTGTGTAGAAGCGTTTTGTGAGCTTTGACCTTTTCAAGTCTGGCCTTGTCACAGGATGAAGAGAATCAGGACTTTTGAGTGGCTGAAGATGTTTTCTGTGTACGTGGAATAAACAATTCCATGCCAGCTTGGATAATTTCGGTGACGTTTTGTGAGATATCATAGGGGTCAGGATGAGAGAAGCAGACAGACGCCCATGGAAATGAGGAAAAGTAATCCCGCATTTCGTCCCAGTTTGCGGAGTTATAGTGCCAAACGATACGTGGGCGTGATGACTGTGATGAACTTGCGATAATCCGTGGTTACTTTCAATAACGTAAGATTACTATCGCCTACCTTATGTACCGAGTCAATCGTGTAATGCGCAACTCTGAATTTGTCTGCTTTATTGAATCTGAAATGAGCTATGTGCTCTTTGAATCTTGTTGTTATTGACCTCCGCGTTTACACAATGTAGATTTTCTTGCAATTATTATAAAATATTTGATAAATGCTCGATTTTTGTCGGAAGTCAATAGTATCCTTTGGTCCACCCAAATAGTTCTTTAAATTATCAACTTTATAAACAACTCTCAGGTCATTAGTTTTGAATATTTCCTCTAACCCTTTTCTAAAAAAAGAATAGAACGGAAGTACAGCAAACTTTTTGGGTGGCTCATCGGTTTTAGGCTTCAATGTCGTAATGTTTCTTAACGATATTTTTGCCTTGTTTTTCCTTAGTAAAGATAATATCAATAAGTTTGTTAATAAGTTGAACAGTAGATTCTTTTCGATCAAGTTTACTTACGAAATGTAGAACAACGACCAATTACCCTTCTTTGACACTCTTGTCATTAAAAATATAGATAGGTTAGAATTTGACATTTATAGGAAAGAAACTTCTATAAATCGCTTTATACCATTAGATTGAAATCATCCTTTTGGTCACAAAATCTCGCGTTTGAGCTTCCTTGTTCGGAGGTTACCCAGTTTTCCTTTGAGCAGTAAGCGATACAAAATTTAGATGAACAATATTATAGATATTGCGATTTGTAATGGTTTAACTCCAGATATTGTGTATAGATTAGTTACTAAGCATAGGTGGAAAATATCGATAAGTAACATTACAACATTGAAGCCTGAATCTGGTGAGCTACCCAAACAGTTTGCTGTACTTGCTTTCTGTCCTTTTATTACAAAATATTCAAAGATAATGACTTGAGAGGTCTTTATAAAGTTGATAATGACACACCCGTCTCTATGAGAATTAAGTTTATGAATTCTGTTACTTCTATGGTCACAGGCATCTTGTAAAGTGTGTTAGTAACAGCCCTCTGGAATTATATTTATAGAAGGAACCAGAAGCGAAAGGTATGTAATGTAGAAATGTCTAGAATCTCTATGGACGGTATAAATAGGCGAGCCGCAGATAGAGTGAGTCAGTCAGTAGTGAGTTAGTGTTGGTGCAGGATAAGTGATAATAGAAAGCGAATAGTCAAATATAGTTCAATGGACATTTGTAATTCAGGGGCGGCTCCTCAATAGGTGCGCCCGTGCGCGAGCACTGCCGCCTGTCGTGGAAAAAATAATATTTTTGCTATGCTATATTTTAATAAATTTTTATTTACTTTTTTACCTCCTGCATTCACCATCAAAATTAGTATATCGAGGATCGCAGAGTCGGCAGCCATTAATACAGAATCAGAAGAAGTATAGTGTTAATGGTTGCATACGTTATATACATCCATATAGATGAGTCGCGCGGTGGTGTGTATTTTTCGGCGCTCTAAGGAAATGCGACACTTCAATGCGAAATGATCGACTAGCTTCGTCAAAAACGACCGAATAAGTAATCTGGTTGTGCGCTTTAAAATTCCACACTTGCAGTTTGCATTGCACCTTTCGCAGAGCGTGTGTAGTAATTTTCGTGTAGTGATTCGCGTCAGATCGATTTTAATTAGATCATTTCGTTGTTGTTTACATGTTCTAACAAGACAATTATGATGATGGCTACTACTTCGGGTTGCTTAATAAGTGGACAAAATAATTGTGATACTGTGATTAATTCAGTGGATAATATTTTAAAGGTTAACTTTTCACAGTTAGACTAATATTCTAAGGTAAAGATTAAAAGTTTTGGACGACCTACACTAGATTTAAAGTTAGGCCAAACTTGTGTGAAAAAAAAGAAAATAGGTCTTTTACTCGACATTTTGCTATAAGTATATATAATCGCAACGAATTGATATGTGGATGCAATGTAAGGAATTTTTTTTTCATGCTTAATGCGCTAGCAATGTTGGCAATAAACAGGGACTTTGTATTTGAAATACCGAACTTTAATGAAAGAGTTTTAGAACAGTTTGTGGCTATCAAAAATAGACGTATGGATTTTTCGTTTAAGGAATGAGTATAGGTCTGTTATGTTATAAACTTATAAACTAAAGTGAATGTTGAGTGTTGACAGAATTGTGATTTGTGTTAGTAGTTACCAAAGGAAAGGACTGTTTAACTACTATAACCTATAACTAACTAGAGGAAAACTTGGTAAGTAGTTAATAATTATTAAGCTTAGTTAGTTTAGTAAGTAGGTTTTTTTATAATACATTTTCGGGGAAAGAAGAGGCGAGCCCTTCATTTTTAGTGAATTTTTATTAAAAAATTCACTAATAGAGGGGTATCGATGGAGAGACTTTACAAAAATATTTTCAAATGAGCGCGAACTAGGACCACTAGAACCCACATGCGGGGTCAGTTGAGTTTTGTTTCAAAAAAAAAATCTTTTTCTCCGAAAATTACAAAGCTATTTTAACGAAATTTGGTGGATATGTTGCCTTGTAAAAGACCTTACTACACACTAAAATTCAACATTATACACTTTTAGAAAATTGAGTTATTCAAAATTTTGAGTTTTAATTTGAATTTTTTTTTTCTAAGTTTGTAGAAACTTGAGTTATTCAAATTTGAAGCATTTAATGAAAATTAACCACCATATCGCACTTGCTGCGTCCCGAACTTTTTTTCTTGCGCACCCCCAATGCATTAAGGCACGAGCCGCTACTGTTGTAATTTTAATTGGTGTGTTTCTGTCGGAAAATAGCTGGTTACAATAAATTAGTTAATTGAAAAGCTGTGTTTTGTTAGTCAACAAATCGAGAACCCCGAAGAAGGTAACAATAATTTATTTATGATAACGGACCCGTTGCGTACAGAGTGTCAGAACGAATAAAATACTGTGGCTTTACATGTGAGGTTAACATAACTTCAACTTATTTTTTTTTTAGATAAATGAAACAAGGTAACAATTTAAATATAAATCTAAGAACTTATCAAACCCATGTCACCTAATATTTTGTCTTCCAGAAGCCGTATTTCTTCCATAACCTTCGTTTACAAATCACTGATTGTGTCATTTATTTTTGTTAATACTGCTCACCCCTCTAAGAATGGTTGACTGTCCTAAACATAAAGTATCACCACTACATATCAAAACCGACAAGAGGAGTCTATTTCAAATAAATCTTCTGCAACCATTTTGATTAAATGAAGAAAAGTTTCTAATTATATAGAAACTTACACCTTGTCAAACAAATTTCATGCATCATTTGCTGTTTACAAAGTACATCTGCTCTAGATATTTGTTAAAAAATCGTCAATTGTGACATTTAGTGGTGACAAAGTAAACATTCGCTTTTTGCCTTGTGATTGATCAGGACCTACCGGCTCGCAGGCTATTTTAGCGAATATAATACATTATCGTTTTGACCTCGTCAAATATTGTTTATAAAAAGGCTAAAGTAAGTGAGTTTTGGTAGGATTTTAATTTCAAACTCTAATAACTTGCACGACTGAGTTCTGCAAAAGGTTGAAATGCCTGGGGAGAGGGGCTGGTCGGGGTGACCCTAACGCCCCAGAAAATAGGCAAAATGGCTCCCAAAATGTAAAAAGATAGTATACTGCTTACAAAGTCTGAACCTTTTGGGCAGCTATTATAAAATAGAGCCATGCACATAAGATCCATCGGAGTCGCAGCGCTGAGAAGCCATAGGCCTGTACGACTTATTAAACTAATTACAGTCTACTTTTATAGTAACATAGAAACTTTTATTTTAGTATGTGCATAAGTTCCTCCTGAGGCTAAATTTCACGGTTTTTCGAATCGGACTGGGCTGGTTAAGAAACTCTTCTAAGACCTTTGTAAAATAAATAACTTTCCAAGATCAAAATCGAAGTTTTTTAAGTTATTTTTTAAGTTATTGCTGCGATACATAAACACACATACACACGCATATAAATTACAAAGTCGTGTGCAGATTAAAGAAATGCCATCGTTTTATATTGCACAGAGGAGAATTGTACACGTCAAAATGAAAACAGAACGACATGCATTAGCGTTCAGTAATTGATGCAGGCACGTAGAACAAATATTAATACCCATTTTTATTCCAATGAAAATAATGTAGCCGTTGTAACTATAAAACAAAATATGTACCCAGAAAATGATGACACAGAGGACACAAAGGCTGCAACTAAATTCATTTGTTGCATTTACTGGTCACCTTCTGACAACAACTTTGTCCAGCTCTTCGACTACCTTTCTGAAAAAGACGACCATCTGATTTCTGAATATCCTTCTCTGAGGTCACTATTCTTGGTGACTTCAATGTCCATAATAAGGAATGGCTAGGATCTTCAAAAACCGATCCACAATGGAGAGCAGCGGAGGCCTACGCAATCAGCAATTCTTAAGCCAATATGGTTCAGCAACCCACTTACTTTCCTCGCATCCCAACACACAGCTCAAATCCCTTGGATCCCCATCTTCCCTCAAAATATGAATGCTATAAGACATCAGTCACCGCCCCTCTTGGTCGCTCATACCACGGCATGATCACTGCTTCCTGCGCAATGCAACCAGAGGTCACACAGTCATCACACCCACGTATCGTCTGACACCACAAGTTCGCGAACTGGGGCGAAATGCGGGATTACAATTCCTCATTTCCATGGGCGTCTATCTGCTTCTCTCATCCTGACCGCTCTCATATCTCACAAAACGTCACCGAAATCATCCAAGCTGGCATGGAATTATTTATTCGTACCCAGAAAACCTCTTCAGTTACTCAAAAGCCCTTGTTCTCTAAATCCTGCGACAAGGTCAGACTTGAAAAGGTCAAAGCTCACAAAAAACTTCTACACAATCCCAGTCAAGAAAACCGTCAAGGAAATTAGCGACGCAAGAAACCGCTATGTCCACATTCTTTCTGAGGCAAAAAACTCGTTTAATAATCACATCAAAAACAAAGTCCTCTGAAGCTCCAACGGCAGCAAACCCTTGTGCACTCTTGCTAATTCTATTGGAAATAATTTCTGCAAGTTGGAAATAATTTCTGCAAGAGCACGTTCCCATCTCTTGTTTCAGGGGATGGAATTGTTTCTACCGCCCTAGGCAAGGCTGAACTTTTTGCCTCGTTGTTCGTCGGCAATTCTACTCTCAACCCACCGCCAAATGATCAACCACCAACAGTCCCCAATGTCGCGCATAAAATGAAGGATATCATTTTAAAAACTAAAAAGGTACGAAAGATGCTCTCTTCTCTTATTACCAGGAAAGCCTGTGGCCTTGACGAGATCCCAGCAATTGTTCTCAAAAAATGCGTACCACAACTTGCTCCTGTCCTTACTCTTCTGTTTCAGATATCTTACACTAGAGGCATATTCTCTAGTAACTGGAAAACTGCTCTATTACAACCCGTACTCAAGAAAGTATCCAAAGCGCTTCCTAGCAACTACAGGCATATTTCTCTCCTTTCAGTCGTCTCTAAAGTGATGAAAAAGTATATAAACACCGAATTACTAAAATTTTTTGAGAAACACAGTCTAATCCACGACAGGCAGTATGGATTCCGTCAGCGCAGATCAACTGCCGACCTCTTTTCCTTTGTCACCCATTCTTGGAACAAGTCTATGGAACTACACGGTGAATCCCAGATTGTCGCTCTGGACATATCCTTAGCATTCGTCCAGGTCTGCCACGCAGCGGTGCTTAATAAACTTCTGGCATATGGCCTACCACCAAAACTCTGTACCTGGACAGCAAATTTCCTCTCTAACCGGAGCATTTCTATTGTCGCGGACGGCCATTCCTCTAAACTATATCCAATTAATGCAACCTTGAGCTTTAGCCCTACTTTGTTTCTTCTCCACATCAATGACCTCCTCTCTAGAACATCGAACCCAGTTCACCGTTACGCGAATGTCAGCACCCTCCACTCAAATATACAATATTCTAAGCCTGTTTCTTTAGCACAATTAGATGAGGATCGCAGACTCATGGATGGTTCTGTCTCTGTGGATCTCAAAAAAATATTAGACTGGGAAAGTAGAAATCTTGTACAATTCAACTCCACCAAATCGCAGTCTTGCTTTCTATTTCATAAGAGATACACCAGCCCTAGACCCATCACAATGAACAACCAAGTTATTCAAAGTAATGAATCCTTTTCACTTGTTGGGATTTCTCTGTATCGAAATTTCAATTGGCACCAACATGTCACATCAATTGTAGAAGCGGCTGCTAAAAAATTAGGTTTTCTCTTCCGGGCTCGCAAATACTTTTCACCAGCTTGTCTCTATACCTTATATACTTCACAAATAAGGCCAAACCTCGAATACTGCTCCCACATCTGGGGTGTCGCTGCCGCTTCTACACTCGCTATCCTGGACTACATTCAGAAGAGAGCTATACATCTCATTGGTGATCCTACCCTCACCCAAAGGCTGCCATCCCTTGCCCACCGACGTGCCGTTGGTGACCTCTCTCTCTCTCTCTCTCTCTCTCTCTCTTTATAGATATCTGCACGGGCACTGCTCAAAGGAGCTTTCTTCTATAGTTCCTCCACGTGCTTCCCCCAACAGATCTACCAGGGGAACAGAGCGAATGCACCCTTTTATTGTCCAGCAAACTTTAAAATCATTTATTGAAGGGCATAAATCGCTCAGGTATAGTAGTAAGGTCCACAGCATCAAAACGTACAGAAAAAGCCCAAAATCCATACTTTTAGAATAAAATCACGACTACAGAGACAAAATACTACAAAAACCTAACTTTAATAATAATAATAGCAATAACAGAAATGACACACAACAGAGACCGTGCTTTTTATAAAAATACTCCAAATTTTAGCAACATTCAATTTCAAATACCTTTTCAAGCACACAACTATCGTTCACCCTTTCATTGTAAATTAAATATTTATCAAATACCCTTAAAACTTGTGAAGGAAATATTTTTTTGATCAATATTCGATGACATGGCAAAATTATAACTCTAATAATAATAATAATAGAAACTATCCACAACTTATGGATATCAAGTCGTAATACCAAACATCAGTAGGCAACAATCCTCACAACCAAGAAGAAGTAAGTTTTTCCCAACATCCTCATCAGATACAAAATTTTATACCGGAAAAAAGTAAATAATAATTAGACGAATGACACGCACTTACCTTTCGAAATATATGACAAAAGACAAAGAAATTCTACAGTATCAAGGCCATCAAAGACGGGTTGATAAGAGAAATTAATCTATTTAAAAGTTTTTGTGAACTACCGTATATAGAAATTCCCAAAATAGGAGGAAAGTTATTACTTGATTCAGGTAGTATCAAGAGCCTTCTAGATCCCAGAATAACATATTACAATTTTAATAATTATATTTATGGAACCTCTTTTCTTAATAAAATAGCACACTGTTATTCAAGTCACAATAATTTGGCAATAGATTTAAAGTTAGAAGAATTATCTCAAGCCCTGACTTTATGAAGAAGAACAACTCTACCTATATTCAATAAATGTGATAAGTGGCTCCTCCCAAAAGGTATCCCGAATGCCTCTAGACACCATTTCAAGGCAGTTCGGCAGTTAAAAAAAACTATCTATACCCTTCAATTCATTGATTGTTGTTGCCCTTACTTGGTGAAACTTGTCCATACTACAAAAACGAAAACCAACAGTGAAGCCAGAGAAGTAGTCTCCAAGTCTGTATGTAGTATCTATACCCTGTTCAATTTTTCAGTAATATATTGGGAATTGGCCAATTAAATTAAAATTCAAAGCAGTATATGACATGACGAAAAAGTGACCAAATACCGATCATTACACATAATCATCATTAGGTTAAGATTGGAACCTGTGATGATCATTGTTAGTACACTGTGGATAACCCAATTCACCACAACACATTTAAGACCAGATTATTTATTCGCCTGAAGACGCTTTCCTTGTTAATGAAATGATAGCCAGGTTTAAAAAATGCGTTGTGGTGAATTGGGTTCTCTAAAGTGTACTTATCACATAATGATCATGTGAAAACGGAAAGAAAATATGGTTCTGTAAGAATGTAAATATATTTACTTAGAAACAGTAAAGAAGCTAATTCTTAGCCCATTCTTTTATTCAGTAGTGATAAACATAGACATACCAAATTCAGCCAATCAATCAATTTTAAAATTTAAACACAAGTGCAAAATTTTAAAGTCTCAGCCAGTTTTTATTATGATACCAATTTGAGTGGACGAGTTTTAATAGGATTCTTTGACGCATTTCTTTTTATCACAAATCATTTAACAGCGGTCCTTTAAAAAAATAACAATTTCTATTACTTACTAGCGCCGAGTGTGTCCTTTACGTCGTTTGCTCTATCTAACGGGTGACGATTTTCATGAGGAATTTCATAATCTAATGCGGTCATCATGTCCAGAAATTTGCTTTCTGCTTTTTTGTTTTTGATGACACTTGTTTTAAATATGTGAATATAAGCGTTTTTATTGGTATTGTGTTCATATTCGTCTGGTATGAGTTCTGTAGATGGCTTAATCACAATCTTCTCAATGTTCTTTTTCTTATCTTTTTCAACTTGCACAGTGGAATCCCTGCAAAATGAACATTGGAAGATAAGGATACATTTATAATAATAACAATAATAATAATAATATTATTAATAATACTAATAATAATAATACCCATACAGCACAAGATATTCTCAAAATGTTCTCACAATGTGAGAACATTCTTTTTTTCAGAATATTTGTTTCGGAATGTTCTAATAACATTTATGGAATTACAAACTTCAATCTTGAATATTCTGAGTACATTCATTCAATCACATCCTAAGAAAATTCTTCATCAATATACTGAGAATTTTTGAATAGATTATTATACCGAATATTCGCTCAGAATCTGCTTGAGATGTCCTTATAATATTATATAACTTTAAAATTTAATTAAAAAGATAGATGATGATTGCGGTATAGTGGTGAGAATTATAATTGTAATTATTTTGCATGTTTGATTCTGTTACCTGTCTATGGTAAACACATCCGAAATTGTATATTTAGGCAATCGATTCTTTAGGCATAGAGCGCATGTCCATGTCGCCGGTAAGTGAAGATGGCAAGATGGCCGCTATACGTAAATAAAAAGTAATGTCAAAATAATGGTCTGTGGTCAACGTTGTATAAGGTTATATTCTAACATAATTAATTAAAAATAATAATGTGATGTGAACACGGAGAACTGCGCAATTGCAAACAGCATAGATCCAGAGTACAGAACATGGTGTAAGGTTATCAAGAACTAAGACGCATCTAGTAAAGAAACAAGTTTTAAAGCATCTCCTGTAGTTCACACTCATGATGGGTTCGTCAATTTTGCTTGAGACTGGATCATCTTACTAATTAGGTACACCTACATTGTATAATATATAATTAAAAAATTGTGTTATGTTCAATAGTACCTAAATCATGCAATATAAACCATCACAGTTTCATGTGGATGGACTGAAAAAGTGCAAGAATAATTGTCTAAGCCAACATCTCAGGCTTTTTACTCCTGTGGAAGAAGTTAATGCTGTAAGAAGTATCACGATACCATGCAGAAAATGTGGACCTGGACATATGGTAGGAAGATGAATGTACAATAAAACTTGCAATTTATCAGATACGGAATCACTTTGCCAAAGTATGCCTTTACAACCAGAATTACCATGTTGTTGGTGACAAACATTGGGCATTGGGATATTGAAATAGCTTTAGAAGTCAAAATCTAGTCTGCGGAAGCAGAGCAGAAAGCAACCATACAAGGGAAGGGTCTAAAGGTCTGATCAATGACAGTTGTAGCTGTGTAAGTGCAAGTTAGTGTGATTTTGTTGTTTGTTCTGTCCAATTTAGTTGTATTCTATAAAGGTGTAAGTACTATTGTGTAATGCAATTCCTTTAATGTCACACTGAAAGCCTGTAGGATCAATAGTCTAGCCACATTTCAAGTTACTTCAGTGGGGGTAACCGTGATTATTCATCTCGGAAAGTTTGTATTTGGCTATTACATTTTTTGGCAACTCCAAGAACTGTATCTTTCTTGATTTGATTTTTATGTTATTGAAATTTAATTGTTTTATTAATATTTTATTCAGACATTTCTTTGTATTCGTTATAAGTACATACTTAATCTGAATAAACGTTCAATACTCGAATTGTTGACATATTACGTATCTGAACTTGAGTTTACAGGTGTGTGTAGCCACTGGAACAATATGGTAACCTAAACAAGAGTGAGTGATTGAAGTTTAAATTCTAGCCTCTCGGGCTTGTTATACACCCTTAAAATGTCACAATTTTTTAACAGATTGGTGGATTTAAGAATATATTCCATTTTATGAGGAATTTTACTCTAAAACTTTGTTACTCCTGATATTTTCAAAAAACTTTGTTGTTTTCAAGAAAAACACGAATAAGTAAAGAGACATATTTTATCAATCTTACTAAAAATCAGCGAAAATTAAATATTTGCCAATAAATTTATGTATAGGTCAAATTTGACAATTAGGAAAAGAGTGTGAGTAAGTATAATTTATTGGAAAACAGACAACTCAAACAACAGAAAAAAAATGTTATCGATAACTTATAGAAATTCTTCAACATGATAATTTCACAGACATTTTTGATGATTTTAGGTAACATTAATAATATATGTGTCTTTAGTTATTCGGGTTTTTCTTGAAAACGACAAACGTTTTTTGAAAAATAACATGAGTAAAAAAGTTTTATAATTTACTTCCCCATAAAATAAAATAATAATTTTTTAGATCCGCCAATAGGTTAAGAAATTCTGTCACGTTTTATGGGTGCATCACCACTATTCAACCCTTTGAAATGCTTTGATTGAACTCTACTTACCAACCAATAATGCTCTTGGTACACCCAAAACGTGTACCAAATTTTGTTTTTCTAAGTTGAAGTATTACTGAGATATTGTTTTTTTTTCTAAATTTAAAACCCCACTTTGAAGGCCTATAACTTCTTAGGGATGCACCTTAGTATAGGAGTAAGTTGCGTTAAATCCCCATATTTTAGGTTCCCCTACATGCCCCTGCTCTGTGTCGTTTCTTATCCGAAACACCCTGTATATCTTTTTTTAAAACACAATGTTCCCATATGTATGAACATTTTGAGAAATGTGGAACATTTTCGGAAAATACTGGGAGCTCCTAAGAATATTATAAATAACATACGAAGAACCTTATTAGTATGACAGAATCTGTCCAATTCTCATGTCCATAGAATGTTCTATGAATATATATTGTACCTTGTGAGAATGTTCTGGGGATGTTTCAATATTCTTTCCAAACATTCCTGGTATATTCTCAGAATGTGTCTGTGCTGTCTGGGTGGTAGTAAGGAAGGGATAGTCACCAAAAATTTCATGGGAAATTTAAAGGAACTCGAATTACCAAATAACATCTTCAACGTGGAGCAGAGGGCGGTTCTGCTGCAAACATGTCACATAGTCCGAAAATTCGCTCGGTTAAGTGGCGACCTCAAACACGTCTGCTGTGTTGGAGCACCGGAAGTTATACTATAATCATCATATCGGCATAATGGGATATGATGATTTTCATCCCCTACCACCGAGACGAGCCCCAAAGTCGCGCGCGGGGGGTCGGTCAAAAGTTTTCCAGTAGTAATACTGAGAAAGTGTAACGCTTATATCAAATAATATTAATAATATTGAACAAAACTGCGTCGAACGCTTGGCCCAGCCGGGCAGACTTGTTTGTCAAACCGAGGCACATATGATCGCTATTCAACTGATCGCCATGAGGAACTACGAAAAATTCATTACGAAAATTCCTGGAGTGGTAGGACTGTTTTAGAATGTGTCGCAGAGAGCAGAGACCATACAACATATAATTGGACCCTGTGAAAGACTGTAACAATCTGAATATTAAACGGCTAAAATATTACACCAGGGAATCGTTCTCAGGTTTGATTTGATTCGTGGGGTAGTACCATGTTATAGATACACACCGCAGGCGGTTGTCGAGTCAACTTAGAGAATACTAAAGTGAAATTAACTCGCACGATACACAAACACACACAAATATATATATATATATATATATATATATATATATATATATATATATATATATATATATATATATATATATATATATATATATATATATATATATTTATTTTTTTTTCAATTTTAATATTGAGTGGGCATGTTTTGACATAAAACTCAACTTTGTAACATCAACCCCTTAAGGGTGGTGATAACAACCCTTGTATTTTAAATAGGGAACATGGGTCGAGTGTTACATCATTTGAAAGCTTCTTAATTCAGCACACTAATTTTTTGGGAAGTTTTATCACCTCGTTTAAAAATTATTCACAGTTTAAGATGCAAAAACGCATTTCACTCATTCCGATATGAAATGTGCTGATAGTCAATGTTTTGTTGGTTTGTAAACAAAAAATTGACTATCAAAACGTTTCTTATCGGAATGAGAGAAATGCGGTTTATTATTTCAGTTTATCGGTCGGTTTGATACTTGATAGTGCTACCGAAAATTAATTTCACAATGGTGTATTCTGTAGAAGAAAGAGTTGAAATAATTACTCTTTTTTCAAAAACTATGACTGTGCCAACCGTACCGCAAATTTGTTTAATGAACGACATCTGAACAGACTACTGAGATTGAAATTTTAAGACAAATTGCTGTAGACCCAACTTTGAGCACGAGAAAATTGGCCACTGTTTCAAACATCAAAAGAAGAACTATTCAGCGAATATTGAAGCATCATAAATTTCACCCGTTTAAAATTCATCTTGTACAACAACTGAATGAAGATGATTTTGATCGGCGGCTGGAGTTTTATACAGTTATGACTGCACGAATAGCTGATAACGAGAACTTTCTGTTCAATATCTGTTTTTCAGACGAGTGTACGTTTTTATTAAACTCTACAGTCAATCGTTATAATTGTCGTTATTGGGCAGATAATAATCCAAGAAATTTGCACGAAGTTCACACTCAAACTTCACAGGAATTGAATGTCTGGACTGGCATTTTTGGAGACCGTTTAATCGGACCAATTTTTCTTGATGGCAATTTGAGTGGCGAAACGTATTTGGAGTTACTAGAAGATATCGTTTACCCTCTACTAATTGACGTTGTTGAAAATGATGATCGCTATCAAGAAAATCAATTAGTGTTTCAACAAGATGGAGCTCCTCCGCATTTTCACAACGTGTTATGGAGTGTTTGAACAAAGAGTTTCCAGGACAATGGATTGGGCGTAGAGGTGCTATTGAGTGGCCCTTTAGATCACCGGATTTAACTCCCTTAGACTTCTTTCTATGGGACCATTTAAAGAGTAGAATTTACGCAACAGAACCGGAGTCTCTGGAAGAATTACGACGACGCATTGTTGAAGAATGCCGTCTAATAACTCCACAAATGCTCCCGAATGTCAGAGCTCGTTTTGAACAGAATTTGTATTGTTGTATGGAAGCTGGTGGTCAACAATTTGAACACTTACTTAACTGAACAAACATTTTTGAACGTTTGGTTGTGTTTTTTAGTTTTTTTTTTAACGAAAAATGGACTAATTAGTGCATTTCTTATCACAATGAATGAAATACATTTTTGCAACTGTGAATAATTTTTAAACAAGTTGATAAAACTTCCAAAAAAATTTTTGTGCTGAATTCAGAAAATGATGTAACACTTGACCCATGTTCCCTATTTAAAATATAAGGGTTGTTATCACCACCCTTAAGGAGTTGATGTGACAAAGTTGAGTTTTATGTCAAAACATGTTCCCCTCAATATTAAAATTGACATGTTTCAGCGTTTCTTAAAAAAAAATTATCTGGACGTAAATCGGTCTGTTTTGTTTTCAATGCGCCAGCCTGTATATATATATATATATATATATATATATATATATATATATATATATATATATATATATATATATATATATATATATATATATATATATATAGCGCGAACTAGGATCCCTAGAACCCATATCTGGGATCAGTTTCAATGTATATATATATATATATATATATATATATATATATATATATATATATATATATATATATATATATATATATATATCGAGACTGATCCCGGATATGGGTTCTAGGGGTCCTAGTTCAAGCTCATTTGAAAAAAAAAAATCTAGATATCACCATTAGCTCTACGAAAATTGACAGATCATTTAACTTCAGAACCACTTTTACTTTCGTTACTACTTAAAAAATTACAACAATTTAAGGTTCTCTAAAAATTCCTCCTCCCTTCATTAAAACCTATACAAATTTTTAAAAACTTAACCTTAACCTCTTTCTTTTAAATTGTTTTTCAAAGTTCTTAATATTGTTTCTACTTACATTTTAAAAATATCAAACCTTATCACCCAACATACATTTTATCACTGTATTAATCAAGGTAAATAATATTAAAATTTCAGTAATCACCTTTCGGACGAGCTGCCACTCGCTTCAAAATGCATAATGTATTGCACTGCACATTTGCACCACGTTAATAGAATTAATTGTTGATTTGCTCATTGTTCAACTTTCTAACGTTAACGGACAAAGGAAGTAAATCAATGTATAGAAAAAAATTGTATCGCATGTATAGATATGATACATGACGTATCTAATCTCTTTGATAATTTTCAAGGGAATCTAGCTATTCTAGTAAATTGCACTTGTAATTCGGGGGCGTCGAATTAGGTGAAATTTTGATGAGTTACTCATCTGTTTATCTATTCCATTAGAGGCCTTCTTTTCGAATGATAATAATATCCGTTTACTTACAATCTGATATTAACTAAACCAGATTGCTTAATAAGAAATGTATTGCCTCATTTTGTGAAATTGTTTTAATCTCTGTTCTGTAATATGTAACAAGTGATCAACAAATATAAATCACAATTGGCCGCGAAAGCTAATTTGTAATAATGCGATATTGTCATGTTCTGTTTCGTTGGTTCTTATATCCCTTACTTGGTGAATTCGTTATATAGGTACTAAATACAAACGACTAAGTCAAGGTTGGAACCTATGACGAGCACTGATAAGTACACTTGGATGACCCAAATCATCACAACACATTTTTTAAAGACATGACGATCGTTTTACCGGCAAAGTTAGCGTCATCCCCTGATGAAAAATTTGTCATCCTCTGATAACGTTAACTTTGTCAGTGAAACGTTCGCCAGGTCTTTAAAAGACGTGTTGTGGCGATTTCGTATCTCCTAGTGTACTTATGTGTACCTACTCATAAAAAATAAAAAAGTTTTCTTCTGGCTTTAAAATAGCTTTGCATCTTCTCTCCAATCGGGTGCAGGGCAGATACATACATATTTTGAAGACAGAGGAAAGCCTCTAGGTCTGTGCTCACCAGTGGCGTCTCCTGACCAAAAAGTTCAGGTGTGCGCTAACGAGTTGCTGTTAGTGGTGACGGCGAGGAATACAACTTTTTTTCCATACAGAATGTCAATTTTTAGTGAACTTTCTTAAAAAAATACACTAATGAGGACATCCCGACTTTTGAATTTTGAAAAAATGACCGCGAACTAGGCCCCCTAGAACCCACATCCAGGATCAGTTTTAATTTTTATATGTTTACATATATATATATATATATATATATATATATATATATATATATATATATATATATATATATATATATATATATATATATATATATATATATATATTGATGATTTTGATTAAATTTGGCACATACCTTTCTTTTGCAAGTGGCTTGGATAAGTTCTTTAGTCAGGAAAATCGGCTGAGGTTTTCCCAGATTTTTTTTGTTTTCTTTCGAAAAAAAAAATCTCCGGAAATAACAAAGTAAGGGCAACTAAATTTAGTGAGCTGGTTTCTGTCATAAAGTGTATCCTGTGTACCAAAACTCAGATCTCTACCTTAAAAGACAAAAAAGTAAGAGGTAAATGAATTTTTAATTAATTAAATCTGATTAAAGAAAGTTAAAACTTCAAAATCGATTGAGTACAAATGGGAGTGAAAAATACTACAAGAAATGACTAACAAGCTCCTAGATCTGTGTCTAAGTCGTTATTTTCCTTGATTTCGTTATAATATGAGCAAAATTTTGTGTAAATTTTAAAACATTGAACCAATGCATTACCGGATTCAGCAGCTAGTAGACACGCGTAAAGCATAACTCAGTGGCTTAAGTCTCTGTACATCAAATAATCAAATTCAATTGACTTCTGCATGACGAGTTCGAATCCTAGTTAGTGACTTTACTTTTTTTTAGTCTTATTTCACTTTACCGTTATCTCATCAGATTGTTGTTATTCGGATGATTTTCTTGGCGAGTTTTTGTACAAAAAATAATTAGACAAAGAGGAGATGAAACTTTTAAGACTTAATTCAATTTGAACCATATCTGGTTGCTTGTTCTTGCCCTAACTTAGTGAAACCGTTCCATATTTAATACAGTCGTAGACTTTTCCCGTGCTTCTTTTAGTGAATTTTCTTTTTAAAAAAATTAACTGACGAGGAGATCCCAATATTTGAATTTAGAAAAAATTTCTGCAAATGAGCGCAAACTAGGCCCCCTAGAACCCATATTCACTGTCAGCTTCAATTATATATATATATATATATATATATATATATATATATATATATATATATATATATATATATATATATATATAAAGGGTGAACAATTTACCAAAATTTATGTCTGTAAGTTTAAAGACAAAAAAGTTAGAGGCATTTAAAGAAAAAAATTGGGATTTTCCTCAAAACGTAAAAAGTCGCGATTTGAAACGTCAAAAATGGCAACATTTAGGCAAAGAACCTGAAAGAAATACGGATTATGTAAACAGTGTTCTGCAAACCCTTAAGTTTCAGCTTAAACCATCATTGCCCTTCATTTTTATGAAATATTTCCAGAAAATTCATTTCAAATAGACACCTTCTCTGATGATTTAAAAGTAGTTTTAGTTAAATTTATGGTTTAACGGTATATAATTTTTAGCTAACTTTCATAGAAAAAATTCGTTAATGAGGAGACCGAAGCTTTTGAATCTAAAAAGATTTATTCAAATGAGCGCAAACTAGGCCTCCTAGAATTCATATTCGGGTTTACTTTCTGTTTACATATATACAGTGTGACGCATTGCTACGGTAAAGCTCAATATAACTGTTATTGTGCAACATACGAGAAAAAATTGTATACGTTACCTATAGAGTGTTTTGAGCTGCATCTTATAAAATTATTTTGACAACCACAGGATGGCCCATAAGTCGTTGGTGACACCTACATTTTTTTTGAACATTCCTTATTGCATTTTTGCATTTTTCATCGAAATATGATGCATGTTTGTAAAAAAAATCGAGACGCAGTAAGTGCGTTGAATTTTCATTTCAATTTGCTATTAACCTAAGTCTCGTCAGTTAGGAAACGAGTTTTCTCGGAAATGTTTTAAGATTATTTTCGGAAAATTTTTGTACATTTTCAAACAAATTATGTTGGTAAAATATGGTATATTGTTCCTACTCCATAGGTTATACCGGTGACCAAATTGATTTCTGCTTGCATTAAAGAGACATATTTTCTATTAAAACATTTTAAGAAAATTCAGTTACATAACGCACTTGCTGCGTCCAGACTTTTTTTTAATTACTCTGGTATCTGCAAGCGCAGTCGTAATGCTCGTAAATGATGCTGTCGTAGCATTGGTTAGACCAACGTTGCTTTCATTTGTCGTGAGCGATATTCTTACAGCTCAAATCAGCGTTAAAATTAAAGGTATTTTCCTCACTATTATGAACACATGGGTGGGGGACTGTATTGTATATCAATACATATCCATCGACGGAAGTTGTTCGGAAATATTAACCCACACCTAAGCCGAATTCATTCACCATTGCTATTGACCTACTCATATTCTCTGAATATGTTAGAAGACGCGGTACCTACTTCATTCCAAGTCACTATTAACCGATTAGTCATGAAATCAAATAAGTAAATTAAATCGATTTTCACAAAATATGTAGTGTATTAAGACTAAGGGAAAAACAAATAAAACATATTTAACTGTGCACATTTTAATTATATTTTAGGGTGTGCGGCGCACACCTAGCTCACTAGGAGAAATCGCCACTGGTTCACAGCCAATTAGATTGCTCGATATTTATTTTATTTGTACCTCTTACGTTTACTTTATTTTGACTTTAATTACTTCTTAAACTTTTTTATGTGTAAGAAATACAAATTTAATTATAATAGAGATACCTCTTCTGTTTGTCATCTCTGTCAATCACCTGGAGGTGGAACAAGAAGAAAAATTTTCGGGTATGCGGCGCACACGTAACTCACTAGGAGAAATCGCAACTGGTGCTCACCGGTGCAAATGCAACCCCCGGAACTGCTGATAGTGCTCTGGAATTCACTGTCGCATGGCTTCAAAGTAATATATTATTGTTTATACTTCTTTATGTTTATACTTCTCCTTATGTTGCAATATCCCCACGTCCCCCCTCGCCTCACTGTGATTAGGGGTTCAGGAATCGTTATATTTGGATTCGTTCCCAAGTCTCTCTGTGTGGACTCATTCTCTTTCGTCTCTATAAGTTCTCTAATTGTGGTATTAACACATTGTTCCATGATTCTTGTGACAGTAATGGTTGTAAAATCATGCTTTCTGACGTGATCTTTGCTACGTCTGTGAACTTTGTTATGTCTGTGGTATTTTGTATGCCCGAAAGCAGCCGTGTCCTGAAACTGCTTTTGTCAGATAGTAATCTACCTCGCCGTGTGCTCTCTCCATCCAGTGTCTTAAGGTTGGAATCAGGATTCTGGTCCAGCTACCTTTCGTGGAATACTCCCATTTTGTCTGCCATCCCCTCGTCAGGTTTTCTGTGGCCTCAGCTTTGGCTGTTATTTCGTATCTTTCCTTTCTCCCTTCCACTAGGAGTTCTATTGGAGCGAGTCTAGCAATGACTGACGCTGCTGCCGAGGGAATAGCTCTGTATGCAATACATATTCTCATGCTCATTTTCCTTTGCAGCCGTCTTAGCTTATCTCTCAATTTCTTGTTGCACGTGGCCCTCTGCCAGACCTGCGCAGCATATAAGATTTGCAACAATACCACGCTAGCTAATATTTTTCGTTTGGATGACCGGCGACCTCCTGTGTTTAGCACCAAATTATTGAGGGCTGTTATTGTTCTTTCAGTCTTGAGTGATATTCTTCTAATGTGCTCTACGAAGAATAGCTTTGTATCGAGCCAGACTCCTAGATATCTGATGCCTGTGCTACGTTTTAAAGCCTCTAGGTCTACCCGTACATTTAGAAAGGTCTGTCTGCTAAAAATTCCAAACTTACTCTACAGGATCCACGTTTGCGCGCTCAGGCATAGTAATCTCGGTTATTATAAGAGATACGATGTAGACTATTACCTGTCCTAAGCTGAAAAAACAATTGCAAGGAAGTAGATTTTTTTTTTAATGAAGGACTAGAAGAGTCCACTTACCACTTCTTTGAGGTAGACAATTTTTTAAAGGGTATCGCGCTATCAGAAAACCGTTGGACTATGTTTTTAACATATCTAAAGGTACAGATTAGTGATTTTTCTTGCGAGGTCGGTATAGCAGAATGGATTCCTGCATATCTATATACCAAGTCGCATAATAAAAAATATATAGGGTGTCAAAGTGACTAATAAAACATCGTTTTTCATTCATAATTTCTAAAGTTTGAGTAAGACATGTTGCAAATTTTATAGGGAGATATTTTTCAAGTTTTCAATAATACAATAATCATTTATGGCTGTCGCGTACGGGGCGCCCTCTACAGGTAATGTTATGTATTAAATATGCATTAACTTTTTTTTCAGCTCTCGTATACACCTTTTCGTAACAAAAGCTAAAATACTGGACTTTTTCAAACAAAAAAGGTTGCTTCAACCCATTTTAATAAGTAGAAAATGGTTTAAGTTAACCGTTGGGGAGATATTTTTGATTTTATAAATTAGTATTTCGGATTTATACCTCCAGGAATATTAACGTCCAAAACCGATTTTGTTGTTAAGAAATTCAGAACACATTGCTTCATAGCGTATTCTTATTCAATTATGCGTCTGAATGTGACCAAAAATGTTCATTAAGCCTTTCATTACCTAAAAAAGTCTAGACGCAGCAGGTACGTTATGGTAGTGAATTTTCATAGAAATGATCTAACACCAAATATTTTTTATAACTTTTTTTTCTGTAACATAGAAAGTTAAGTTTTCGTATATAGTTTCCTTTGAAGGTCATAAACTTGCGTACCAAACTTGATTACCCTTGCTTTATTATTTTTGGAGAGAAATTTTTTTCCGAACGAAAACACAAGATGTTCCCCGAAAATCAGGTTTGATTTTCCTAGCTAACGAGCTTATCCAAGCGACTTAGAAAAGGACGGTACATGCCAAATTCTATCAAAATCTGCCCATTATTTTTTCAGTTATTGGTGTGATTCAATTTTAAAATTCAAAAGTCAGGATTTCCCCACTAGTGCATTTTTTCTAAGAAAATTCACTAAAAACCCTTAAAATCATGCTGCTATGGCGACCTAATAGCAAAGCGATCTAGTATACACTTGTTTACAATGGATAATTTCCATAACCACTGTTTTTTGGGTCTTTACTTTCCATAAAAATAAATTTTCTTACATATGAAGATATTTGAACTCTACACTAAAGAAATCTGTTTTGCGATAATAACAGGAAAAAATAATTGTTGCAAAATACATATTTATTGTGTATTCACATAAAACAATGAACCAACAATTAAAAAATAACAGATATCTTAAAGGATGTTTTCGAAGTAGTTTCAATTCTCTTGTAAACATTGTCCAATTCTACGATTAAAATTACGACGTACCCTTGCAAAAATGTTGCTGGCGTTTTTTGCTTTCTCAGTAGCAAAAAATTATTTGACGAAGCATTTTCACACTATCAATAGAGTTGGAATAAACAATATTTCTTAGGTGAAAAAAGTCGTCCATGGGTGTGAGCTCCGGTGATGGCGCAGGCCATTTGACGGATGCATCATTCCTTAGACCTATCCAACTCCCAGGAAATTTTAAATTTAACCGTTACCTACCAGCTATTGTACTATAGGTAGGAGCTCCGCCGTGCGCGTACCACATGTTTTCACAGATAGCTAGTGGCATCTCTTCAAGCAATATTTCGAGTTTCTCATTTAGAAATCTTGGATAATCCGATGCATCGAGATGCTGAGGAAGAATAAATGGACCAATAAGATAATCTCATAATTCCTGCCCATATATTTCAACAAAAATTATGCTGTGTGAATATTGTGATGGTTTACTAAACCATGTCTTTGAAATGATGCTTCATCAACAAGCAAAATATTGGACAACATTTTATTTCAACAACACACCACAAGGGCTTACAGCCTAAATACTATCGTACCGTGGGTGTCGACAAGGAGGAAAGAGGCAAGTTGTTAATTCTGGACTTGAAGGTTTGGAGATTCGGAGGAGAAGGAAAAACATGCACCGGCAAGGAATTCTACAACATGGAAGTCCTAGGGACAAAAGAGCGGGCATAACAAGATGTTCTATGCCTGGTGACCTGGACAGTAAAAGGGTGCATTAGCTCTGTTCCCCTGGTATATCTGTTGGGGACAGCAGGTGGAGGAACTATGGAAGAAAGCTCCTCAGAGCAGTGCCCGTGCAGATGTCTATAAAACAAAGAAAGGTCACCAACGGCACGTCGGTGGCCAAGGGATGACAGCCTTTGGGTGAGAGTAGGGTCACCGATTAGACGTATAGCTCTCTTCTGAATAGAGTCCAGGATAGCGAGTGTAGAAGCGGCAGCAGCACCCCAGATGTGGGAGCAGTATTCGAGGTTTGACCTTATTTGTGAAGTATATAAGGTATAGAGATTAGCTGGTGAAAAGTATTTGCGAGTCCGGAAGAGGAAACCTAATTTCTTAGCAGCCGCTTCTACAATTGATGTGACATGTTGGTGCCAATTGAGATTTCGATCCACAGAAATGCCAACAAGTGAAAAAGACTAATTACTTTAAATAACTTGGTTGTTCATTGTAATGGGTCTAGGGCTGGTGTATCTTTTATGAGAAAGACTGAGATTTGGTGGGGTTGAATTGTACAGGATTTCTACTTCCCCAGTCTAATATTTTTTGGAGATCCACGGAGACAGAACCCTCCATGAGTCTGCGATCCTCATCTAATTGGGCCAAAGAGACAGGCTTAGAATATTGTATATTTGAGTGGAGGGTGCTGTCGTCCTCCTAACTGTGAACTGGGTTGGATGTGCTAGAGGGGAGGTCATTGATGTGGAGAAGAAACAAAGTGGGGGTTAAAGCTGAACCTTGAGGAACTCCTGCATTAATTGGATATAGTTTAGATGAATGGCCATCCACGACAACAGAAATGCTCCGCTTGGAGAGGAAGCTTGCTGTCCAGGTATACAGTTTTGGTGGTAGGCCATAGGCGGGAATTTATTAAACAGTGCTGCGTGTCAGACCTGGTCGAATGCTTTGGATATGTCTAGAGCGACAATCTGAGATTCACCGTGTAGTTCCATAGACTTGTTTCAAGAATGGGTGACAAAGGAAAGGAGGTCAGCAGTTGATCTGCGCTGACAGAACCCAT
Source organism: Tillus elongatus (assembly GCA_964006375.1). Taxonomy (NCBI): domain Eukaryota; kingdom Metazoa; phylum Arthropoda; class Insecta; order Coleoptera; family Cleridae; genus Tillus; species Tillus elongatus. Next base: position 173,366,254 of record OZ023263.1, on the reverse strand, counting down.
ACGTCCTGTCGTGGATTAGACTATGTTTTTCAAGAAATTTTAGTAATTCGGTGTTTATATACATTTCCATCACTTTAGAAATGACTAAAAGGAAGCGCTTTGGATCATTTCTTGGGAACGGGTTGTACTCTCGAGCAGTTTTCCAGTTACTAAGGAATATACCTCTATTGTAAGATGTCTGAAACAGACGACTCAGGACAGGAACAAGTTCTGGTGGGCATTTTTTGAGAACAATTGCTGGGATCTCGTCAAGGCCAGAGGCTTTCCTGGTATTCAGAGAAGAGAGCATCTTTCGTACCTTTTTAGTTTTGAAAATAATATCCGTCATTTTATGCGCGACATTGGGGACTGTCGGTGGTTGAACATTTGGAGGTGAGTTGAGAGTAGAATTACCGGAGAACAACGAGGCAAAAAGTGCAGCCTTGCCCAGGGCGGTAGAAACAGTTTCATCCCCTGAGACAAGAGGTGGGAACGTGCTCTTGCAGAAATTATTCCCAATAGATTTAGCAAGAGTCCAGAAGGGTTTGCTGCCCTTGGAGCTTAAGAGGACTTTGTTTTTGATGTGGTTATTAAACGAGTTTTTTTGCCTCAGAAGGAATGCGGACATAGCGGTTTCTTGCGTCGTTAAATGCTTGACGGTTTTCTTGACTGGGATTGTGTAGAAGCGTTTTGTGAGCTTTGACCTTTTCAAGTGTATCCTTCTCACAATATTTAGAGAACCAGGGCTTTTGAGTGGCTGAAGAGGTTTTCTGTGTACATGGAATAAATAATTCCATGCCAGCTTGGATAATTTCGGTGACGTTTTGTAAGATATCAGAGGGGTCAGGATGAGAGAAGCAGACAGACCCCCATGGAAATGAGGAAAAGTAATGTCGCATTTCGTCCCAGTTCGCAGAGTTGTAGTGCCAAACGATACGTGGGTGTGATGACTGTGTGACCTCGAATTGCATTGCGCAGGAAGTGGTGACCATACCATGGTCTGAGCGACCGAAGGGGGCGGTGACTGATACCTTATAGCATTCAGGATTTGTAGTAAGAAGGAGATCCAAGGGATTTGAGCTGTGTGTCGGGATGCGAGGAAAGTAAGTAGGTTGCTGAACCATATTGGCTAAAGAGTTGCTGACTGCAAAGGCCTTCGCTGCTCTCCCTTGTGGATCGGTTTTTGAAGATCCTAGCCATTCCTTATTATGGACATTGAAGTCACCAAGAATAGTGACCTCGGAGGAAGGATATTCAGAAGTCAGATGGTCGGTTTTTTCAGAAAGGTAGTCGAAGAGCTGGACAAAGTTGTTGTCAGAAGGTGACCAGTAAATGCAAAAATGAATTTAGTTGCAGCCTTTGTGTCCTCTGTGTCATCATTGTCTGGGTACATATTTTGTTTTAGAAGGTGACCGGTAAATGCAACAGATGAATTTAGTTGCAGTCCTGAGAGAGAGTTTTATGTAAAGTATGTCTTTTCTTCCAGCTTCTAAATTGGGGAGTCTGGTGCAGGGTAGATTGCTACGGGCGTATGCGCACACGCCTTCATGCAATCTAAAGGAAGTAAGGAGCTCATACCCCGGGAAATTAAGGTGATTAGTGGCTGTTTTGGCACTGATTTGGGTTTCGGTGAGGAAAAGGCGTTGGGGCCTATTAGCCTGGAGGAAATGGTCGGAGTTCAGATTAGAAATTAGGCCACATATATTGGAGGATATGTTAAATCTTGATGTTGGCGCCCCCTGTACACCCCTCTCCAGGAGATCCGAATGGAGGGGTATTTTACCTCCGGAATGTTTTGCACAAGGAGCATCATCATTTTTGCTTATAAGGGAAACCGACTCATACACCAGAACCGGAAACGTCCTTTGGGACTTCACCGGCCCCTTGATGCATGGGGTGGTACCTCCTCGGGCGTGAAAAACCTTTACTACCACGTAAAGGACAATTCCATTACCACCTGCAAAGAGAAGGAGCGAGACTTTAGTAGACCATCAGCGCAGGGCGTTATTCCCATTGCCGACAGTCACGCCAGGGGTGCGACGTGGAGCCAGCCTCTAGGAGTCCAGTAGCTAAGTCACGCGTCGATCAATCAAGAGAACGACCAGCGCACGACCAGGCTAAGGGACCACACCCCCTCACACACATATTTTCTCTTAAAATATTCATATACCATTGACAAAAATCTATCCTCTCAGGTAAATCCGCAGTGGTCAATTCTTGCACAGGTTGTTGGTGGTAGGGGTATAGAAGATTATCATGAGTAATCTGCCAAACTGTGGTATGGGAAACATTGTACTGTGCATGCAATTTCGTTGTACTTGTCTCAGGATAGTGATCTCAATTGTCAAGGACCACTTCTTGGAGATCTACATTGAGAATCAGACGTCTTCTTCAAGTGCCTCCACGTCGAGGTTGAATTTATCTCCTTTCTATCGTCGCACAAGTTTTTCTACTATAGGAACGCGGCGATTAGAATATATTGCATTATAGAGTCTTAAGGCAGCAGCACAATACTTGTAACATCCAAAAAAAATGCTTGTAACATATCAGCATACACGTCATTAGTGTAATTTGCCATATTAGTGAATTTTCTTAAAAAAAATTCACTAATGAGGAGATCCCGACTTTCGAATTTTGAAAAAATTTCTTCAAATGAGCGCTATTTAGGACCCCCGGAACCCAAATCCGAGGTCAGTTTCAGACTTTATATGTTTATATATATATATATATATATATATATATATATATATATATATATATATATATATATATATATATATATATATATATTTATGTGTCACACCTATAACTTAAAAAATAATGGACCGATTTTGACAAAATTTGGCACATACCTTCCTTTCACAAGTTTTGGATAAGTTCGTTAGCTAGGAAAATCCGCCGAGGTTTTCCCGGAAAATTTTGTGTTTTCTTTCAAAACAAATCGAAAAAAAATTATATCTCCAAAATTAACAAAGTAAGGGCAACCAAATTTCATACGCGGGTTTATATCATTAGGGGCAAGTTGCCTAGCAAAATTTAGCTCCGTAGGTTAAACGACAAAAAAGTTACAGGCATTCAAAGAAAAATAAATTTGGGTTCTCCTCAAAACGTCAAAATCGCGATTTTAAACGTCAAAATTGGTGAGTACCTTCCTTTTGCAAGTGGATTGGATATGTTCGTTATCCAGGAAAATCCGACGAGGTTTTCCCGGAAAATTTTGTGTTTTCTTTCGAAAAAAATGTATATCTCCAAAATTAACAAAGTAAGGGCAACCAAATTTTATACGCGAGTTTATATCATTATAGGCAAGTTACTTACCAAAATTTAGCTCTGTAGGTCAAAAGACAAAAAAGTTATAGGCATTTAAAGAAAAATAAATTGGGGTTTTTCACAAAACGTCAAAGTTGCGATTTAAACGTCAAAATTGGCAACATTTAGGAAAAGAACTTGAATCTAATACGGGCTATGGAAATAAAATGTCTCAAGAAGAATGTTTTACAAACCCTGAAGTCTTAGTTTCAACCGCCATTGTCCTTCATTTTAATAAAATGTTTCCAGAAAATTCATTTCAAATAGACCCTTTCTCTGATGCGTGGCAGTAGCCTTAGCTACATAGTTTATCGTTAATAGTATATAATTTTTGTAGAATTTTTGTAAAAAAAATCAATAAAGCTCAATATATCTGTTATTATACCAGATATGAAAAAAAATTGTATATATTAATTATAGGGTGTCTTGAGCTACACCTTAAAAAAATATTTCTACAATTACAGGGTGGCCCATAAGTCGTTGTTGATACAAATTTTCTTTTTTTTTAATCAAACACGCCTTATGTTATTGCATTTTTGCATTTTCCATCGAAATATAATGCATGTTTGTAAGAACAAAAATTCTGGACGCAGTAAGTGCGTTATGGTAGCGAATTTTGATCAAATGCTTAATATTTGAATAGCTCAATTTGCTATTAACCTATAAGGTTGACCAAAAAACGAGTTTTTTCGGGAACACTTTAAGTTTACTTTCGGAAATTTTTGTACATTTTCAAACAATAAAGTTATTTTGATAAAACATGGCACATTGTTTTTACTATATAGATTATACTGGTAACCAAATTTGATGCCTGCTTTCTTAAAAAAACACACATTATTGCTATTAAAAAATAGTTTAATGAAAATTCACTACCATAACGCACTTGCTGCGTCCCGAGATTTTATTATATAACCTCTTTCATATCGAAGTAAAAAGCGAATAAAATCACGCCTGATAATTTCTTAAACTGACTTTAAATAATTACTATTTATTATACAATGACATTTATCTACTAGATTCCTTTGCTATTAGGTCGCCATGATAATAGGTTTTGAGTGCAAAAAAACTGAAAGGTTTTTTTTTTCAGGAAACTAAAGGCTTAATGAACATTTCTGGTCACATCTAGACACATAATTGTAAAACACAAATACGCTATGAAGCAATGAGTTCTGAATTTCTTAATAAAAATGTCCGTTTTGGACGTTAATATTGCTGGAGGTATAAATCCGAAATACTAATTTATAAAATCAAAAATATCGCCCAAAGGGTTGACTTAAACCATTTTCACTAAGTACACCTTTTTTTGTTCCCAAAACTACCCATATTTTGTTACCAAAAGATGTATACGAGCGCTGAGAAAAAAGCCAATGCATATAACATTGCCTGTAGAGGGCAACATCCGTAAATTATTATTATATTACTTTTTCAAACCTGAAAAAATGTCTGGCTATAAAATTTGAAACATGTGTGACTAAAACTTTAGAAATTATTAAGGAAAAACCATTTTTTATTTGTCACTTTGACACCCTGTATCTCTTTCAGTAGCGGCTCGTGCCTCAATGCATTGGGGGTGTGCAAGAAAAAAAAAAGTTTGGGACGCAACAAGTACGTTATGGTAGTGATTTTTATTAAATGTTTCAAATTTGAATAACTCAAGTTTTTACAAACTTAGAAAGTTGAATTTTGGTGTATAGTAAAGTCTTACCCAGGGCAACATATCCACCAAATTTAATCAAAATAACTTTGTAATTTTCGGAGAAAAATTTTTTTTTCAAAAGAAAATTTAAAATTTGAATAACTCAGTTTTCTAAAAATGTAGAAAGTTTAGTTTTAGTGTGTAGTAAGGCCTTTTATAAGTCAACATATCCACTAAATTTCATTAAAATAGAATTGTAATTTTCGGAGAAAAATATTTTTTTGAAACAAAACTCTAAATTTTCCCGGAAAACCTTATCCGATTTTCCTGACTAAGGAACTCATCCAAGGCAATAATAACAGAAAGGCACTTGCCGAGTTTCATCGAAATCAGTTGCTTATTTTTTGAGTTTGCGGTTGGATATATATTAGTGATGGGAAAAACGGTTATTTTCTGTTATCAGTTGAAGCCGTTAACGTTATTTAATAATAACCGTTGAAAATAACGGCTTCAGTTACTTTAAACTGGATAGTCGATCGATAGTATCCTACATTCCCAAAGCTGTGAGCGAGAGCGAGCACACTAGTATAAATGCATTGTATTTTTACCCCGTTATTTCACGTAGTGTATAAATCTCAAATTTTGTCGATATGAAAATGAAACAAAGGGTTAAGAAATTATAATAAGCGTGTCGTAAATCTTTTGCCACTCTGAAGTGAAACTTTTAGAAATCAGAAAGGAGTCTTATATTAGTATTTACTTAGATGTTTTAGGAATTATAAACTAGTCATTTCTAACAAATTTATTTTATGAGGGGTCTTTACGTAAATGTCAATGCCACAGCAAGAATCAATAAATATAATTATTTATCACGTCTTGGGACGCTAGACGTTAGAACTTTTATTGCTACACAGGGAGTGATTCTAAGAACTCCATAACATAACGCAGCTCATAAAATTTCGGTAAAGAAATTTGCCTTTATTCTGTACATATGGTTTGTTATTACATTATGCTTATTTTATTCTTTCTTAGAAAGATCTCTATCTCTAGTTACATTTTCGGTTCGCTGATCATCTTTATCAGTCCACTTAAAAACTGTGCAAACAACAGCCAACAGTATAAAAAATTGAGTTTGAGTTTAAAAAAATTTGGAAGATATATAGTATTAATTGTTTATTTACTTATTTTAATATTCGTTGTTTTAAAATTAGTTTCAAAAATTTCAAAAGGCTGTAACTTGGAGAGAAGGGGTTTCAAGAACAACTTAATAAAAAGACACCCCTTATTTTTCGCCAAAGAATCACCCTGTAAAATTTTTCGCATCACTTTATATATATATATATATATATATATATATATATATATATATATATATATATATATATATATATATATATATATATATTCATTTAATTTTTTATATTTAAATGTATATAGATATTAAAAAATGTTGTATCATTATATATTTTTTATCAATTTGATAACTATTATCAGACAAACGAAAATGACGTGTTAACTGTTTTCTTAGGTAATGTATATAAATTTAAATAAATAAGTACTTTAATTTCACGTGAAATAACCCTATTTTGCGTTGTCTATAGTGAAAGTAATAACACGATAACACGTTTTTACAGAAATTCATCTTTTCACCCAACATTTTTTATTATTAAATATTTGGCTTTACATACAAGTGGGAAACTCAACTGTTTCAAAAATAACAGCTTCTCAGTTTAACAGAATAACTCTGTGTAGTAGTGTCCGTATGCCGTATCCCCATCAACAACCGGTTAAAGTTAAAATTAAAATTAAACCGTTTTATTGTACCGAAGATGGTACGTCCCTAAAGCTGTGAGCGAGAGCGAGCACACTAGTATAAATAATAATGTTATGAAGTACAGTCCGCTCTATACTGTATAACCATACATATTTAGCATTCCCAATCTCAAGGCTATTCATCCCGTTAAATGGTTAAATAACAGTTGCCGATGAAAACCGATGTTTATTCATCGAACCTAGTTGCAGTAGACTGAAACAGACACGACTCCGAATTCTAGTTTAATGTAAAAAGCGTTACTTTTGAAGCTGTTATTTTTATAAATCCATAACTGGTGGTTACCGTTACGGCTCGGTAACCTTTTAAAAATAGCTGACAGTTAAATAACGACCCATCACTAATATATATATATATATATATATATATATATATATATATATATATATATATATATATATATATATATATATATATATATATATATATATATATAATATATAAACATATAAACAATGAAAAACAATTTTTCAAAGTCGCTCCATCGATACCTCTCTATTAGTGATTAAAAAAAAATTAAAATTCACTTAAAATGAAGGGCTCGCCTCTTTTTTCCCCGAAAATGTATTATAAAAAAACCTACTTACTAAACTAACTAAACTTTAAACTTAATAATTATTAACTACTTACCAAGTTTTCCACTAGTTACTTATAGGTTATAGTAGTTAAAAAGTCCTTTCCTTTGATAATTACTAACACAAAACACAAATTACAATTCTGTCAACACTTAGCATTCACCTTAGTTTATAAGTTTTAACACAACATGCCTATATTCATTCCTTAAACGAAAAATCCATATGTCTATTTTTGATAGCCACAAACTGTTGTAAAACTCTTTAATCAAAGTTCGGTATTTCAAATACAAATTCCCTGTTTATTGCCAACATTGCTAGCGCATTAAGTCGACCATTCGACATAGAATTTCTAAGGAAGGACTTTACTCGTTTTACACACGCTTTGCGAAAAGTCCACTGCAAACTGCAAGTGTGGAATTTTACAGCGCACAACCAGAGTGCTAATTCGGTCGTTTTCGACGAAGATAGGCGATCATTTCGCATTGAAGTACCGCATTTCCTCAGAGCGCCGAAAAATACACACCGCCGCTCGACTGATGTATATGGATATGGATGTATACAACGTCTGCAACTATTAACACTATACTTATTCTGATTCTGTATTAATGGCTATAGACTGCGATCCTCGATATACTAATTTTGTTTATTGAATGCAGGAGATAAAAAAGTAAATAAAAATTTATTAAAATATAGCATAGCAAAAATATTATTTTTTCCACGGCAGGCGGCAATGCGCGCCCACGGACGCACTTATTGTGAAGCCGCCCCTGATCTCTTTTATTATGCGACTTTTGGGATGTAGGTATGTTAGGTTCAATCAACTTATTTTCATCAAAGTAATCTCTATTATCATTTGTCCCTCTTCATTTAAATACACCCTGTATATTTGTAGTTTCATTACATAAACGCGCATAATAGTTGTGGAATTCCTTGCCGGCACATGTTTTTCCTTCTCCTCCGAACCTCCAAACCTTCAAGTCCAGAATTAACAAGCTGCCCCTTTCCTCCTTGTCAACACCCACGGTACGATAGTATTTAGGCTGTAAGCCCTCGTGGTGTGTTGTTGACATAAAAAAAAAATAATAAAAATAACAGATAGCAGGATTATTGGACAATGCTGTCAAGAAAAATCTACATCCAATCACTCGCAACCCGTATGAGAGATGTGAGGGGAGCGAATATTGTTAGATATTTAAAATTTTATTTTAAAAACTGTACATACATACTACAGATTAAAACTTGGCAAGGTATTTCATCCTATAAAGGGCTATTAAAAATGTATCCCTAATGACTCGCAAGTTGTAGGAGGGGCGGTAGGGGTGGACATCGTTTTAGGTATTTGAATTTTCATTTCAAAAATTGTACGTGTTCACAGATTAAAATTTAGCTGGGTTTTGTTCCTATAGAAGACTACTAAGAAGACATACCGCATTCACCCGCAACACATGAGAGGTGTGAGGGAATATATTTTTTGACAGCAATTTATTGGATCTATAAGCCTGCCAAGTTTTGATCCGTTAGTATGTACAGTTTTTGAAATAAAAAATCAAATGTCTAACAAGACATCTCCCTCCCATCTCTCCTACGGCTTGCGTGTGATTCCAGGGAATTTTATAGGAATCATAACCCTACCAAGTTTTAATCGGTTCCTATGCGCAGTTTTTGATTGTTAAATATCTAACGAGAACCCCTCCATCGCTCCTTGGTACCTGAGCGTGATTGGAGGTTTATTATTTCAATAGCATTTTATAAGAGCAATAAACCTGATGAATTCTACATAGTTTGGTACTATGTACAGCTTTTGAAATTAAAATATCTACCAATGTTTTCCCTCCCTTCACATCCTTTCTACACACCGGTTGGTTGCCCTTACTTTATTAATTTTGGAGATATAAATTTTCCTAGCTAACAACTTATCCAAGCCACTCGCGAAAGGAAGGTACTGACCAAGTTTTATCAAAATAGGTCTATTAGTTTTTTAGTTATAGGTGTGCCACAAAATATATATATATATATATATATATATATATATATATATATATATATATATATATATATATATATATATATATATATATATATGTATATATATATATATATATATATATATATATATATATATATATAAAGTCTGAAACCGACCTCGGATTTGGGTTCCAGGGGTCCTGAATAGCGCTCATTTGAAGACATTTTTTCAAAATTCAAAAGTCGGTATCTCCTCATTAGTGAATTTTTTTAAAGAATATTCACTAAAACGCCGTATCCCAATTTCTGAGATGTACCAAAAACGTGAAAAGTTGCAATAAACCTGATGAATTCTACATAGTTTGGTACTATGCACAGCTTTTGAAATTAAAATATCTACCAATGTTTTCCCTCCCTTCACATCCTTTCTACACACCGGTTGGTTGCCCTTACTTTATTAATTTTGGAGATATAAATTTTCCTAGCTAACAACTTATCCAAGCCACTCGCGAAAGGAAGGTACTGACCAAGTTTTATCAAAATAGGTCTATTAGTTTTTTAGTTATAGGTGTGCCACAAAAATATATATATATATATATATATATATATATATATATATATATATATATATATATATATATATATATATATATGTATATATATATATATATATATATATATATATATATATATATATATATATATATATATATATATATATATAAAGTCTGAAACCGACCTCGGATTTGGGTTCCAGGGGTCCTAAATAGCGCTCATTTGAAGACATTTTTTCAAAATTCAAAAGTCGGTATCTCCTCATTAGTGAATTTTTTTAAAGAATATTCACTAAAACGCCGTATCCCAATTTCTGAGATGTACCAAAAACGTGAAAAGTTGCAAAACAATTTTTTCTTACAAACATGCATTATAATTCGATGAAAAGTGCAATAATATAAAGGGTGTTCTATTAAAAAAAAATGTGTATCACCAACGACTTATTGGCCAGCCTGTCAAAATCGGTTTATAAGATGCGGTTTATATATATATATATATATATATATATATATATATATATATATATATATATATATATATATATATATATATATATATATATATATATATATATATATATATATATATAATTTAATTCAATTACAAACAAACAGAAAAAATCCATACAATAGGGTACTTAACTAATAGTTACAGAAAGAAAATCAGTACATTAAACTACATGGAGGAAAACAGATGGATATTTCATATTATTTATGCCGACACCTCAGATGCGCTATCGCCTGTAATGTCAGCACCACTGACAATGCAAACTTGATTAGCAAACTTGCACATCTGATACATCGGCGATTTGAGCATAAGGTCTGTTCTGCTCGAGGGCAAACTAAAAAGGTTGTTGTGCCTGGTCCACACAGTCGGCACCCTCAAGCCTAGCTCTCACCAATGTGTTATACAACACTTTTATGCACTCGGTTCCACTGAAATCCCTACAGACTCTGATGATAAAACTTAGAGACTTCATAGCCTCTGATACTGATGCCTGAATATGAAGGTCAAAACAAAGTTTTCGGTCAAAAACGACACTCAAATCTCTCTTGCTATCACTCCTATGCAAAACACTCTGCTGTAAAGTATAATTAAAATTGATATTGGTAACCTTCCTAGAATAGGTCACTACAGTACATTTACTTATAATGAGTTCTAACATATTTTCATTCCACCAATTCTGAAGAGCAACCAAATCATCCTTCAACACAGGACAGTTCCGCAGTCTATCTGAAGAAAAAAATTTAAGTCGTCAGCATACAGTAAACACTCACAAGATATACGGTTACATAGGTCGTTAATGAAAATAATAAATAGTAGAGGACCCAGGTTCGAACCTTGTGGAACGCCTGACACAGGAGTACAGTTTTGGATTTAATCGCCATATATATATATATATATATATATATATATATATATATATATATATATATATATATATATATATATATATATATATATATATATATATATATATATATATATATAATGAGCACGGTTGGTCAAATATGAGCAGAAAAGTTGAACCAGATCTTCAGCGAAACCGATTGCTGACAACTTAGACAGTAGAATAGAATGATCAACTCTGTCACATGCCTTGGATATTTCCGTATATATATAACATCCAACTGTTTACCTGCGTCAATTAACTCGGCTATGTGCTGAGTGAACAACAACAAGTTTGACACAGTTGAGCGCCCATCGACAAAACCATGCTGCTTGGTGGATATCCTGTCCTTTAAGTTATTATATATGTGCCCATAAAGCATAGACTCCAATACTTTTGAAAATATTAAAAGAGTATAATTCTCAATCTTGGATAGACAATCCGACTTAACTATCGGAACCACTCTGGTTACCTTCCATAAATCAGGATAGGCGTGTGTCTTCAAGATTTTATTAAAAATTAAGCATAAGGGGCGACTTAGCACGGCCGCACAATCTCTTGCTATAAGCGAAAGGACTCCATCAGGGCCAAGTGTAAGTTTAGGCTTAACACGCTTTAGGACTTTAAAAACCTCATCCTCAGTTACTGATCTTAAATTTACATGTGAAGACGAGTAGAATTCGGTCATTGGCCCACAACCAGAGGGTGTAACATAAAAAGAGTCAAAATATCTGGCAAAACCGTCTACTCTTGTCTGTGGTGTAGCCAGTGGTATCCAATTTAAGGACATAAGACTAGGAATCCTTGAAGATTTCTTACTATTGCTTATATACGACCAAAATGAAGAAGGACTCGCTACGAGTTGGCTTTGTGTTTTAGAAGTATAGTTTTTATGCGCTGTCTCTGTTTCTCTTTTTACTTCTTTACATATATTTTTAAAACATTCGAAATGATAAACCGAACGGGTATTTTTATACTTAGACCAGTAGTAATCCTTACTTTTCAACAACATAATGAGTTTCGCTGTGAACCATACCAGAAACCTAGTATCTGGTATTCTCTCATAGGGAACGTATTTATCAAATAGGGTATACAGCAACCGGTAAAATACATCCCATGTGTCGAAAGAATATTCAAATATCCCCAGAACATTCTCACAAGGTACAATATATATATTCATAGAACATTCTATGAACATGAGAATGGGACAGATTCTGTTATATTAATAAGGTTCGTAGAATGTTATTTATAATATTCTTAGGAGCTCCCAATATCTTCTGAAAATGTTCCACGAACATTCAATGAATCTTCTCAAAATGTTCATACATATACTCATGGGAACATTGCGTTTTTTAAAAAGATATACAGGGTGTTTCGCATTAGAAACGACAGAGAATAGGGGCATGTAGGGGAACCTAAAATATGGTGATTTAACGCAACTTACCCCTATACTAAGGTGCATTCCTAAGAGTTTATAGGCCTTCAAAGTAGGGTTTTAAATTTCGAAAAAAAATCAATATCTCAGTAATACGTCAACTTAGAAAAACAAAATTTGGTACACGTTTTTTTTTTTTTTTGTTCCCTCAGGGCTCGTCCGCGGCCTTGCCGCCCCGATAGCACCGCAACCCTTGGTTGATTGTGCATACCCTTAGTCTTACTCCACCCATTCCAAAATCACTGTCCCTTAAACTAGTCTGCACAGCGATTGGTAGGGTGAAGTTTTATATTGCTCTGTCTCCGGTCTAGAGTGACCGTAGATCAGTTTTTTTTTCCGGTCCAGAGCTATACACTCACACAAGATGTGCTGGGCTGATCCCCCCCCCCCCCCTCGTCAACTAGTCTGCACAGCGATTGGTAGGGTAAAGTTTTATATTGCTCTGTCTCCGGTCTAGAGTGACCGTAGATCAGTTGTCTTTTCCGGTCCAGAGCTATACACTCACACAAGATGTGCTGGGCTGATTCCTCCCCCTCGCCGCAGAGTCTGCATGTGAGGTCCCCTTCGAACCGCCCCATTTTATGCAGGTGTTTCTTGACGGCCATGTGTCCCGTCAAGAGACCTGTTGTGTTTCTGAGCTGTCCTCTGCTAAGGTTTAGCAGCTCCACAGCTCTCTTTGAACTGGGTCCGTCAATTATTGACTTCCCATGTCTGAGCCCTGGACAGTCCGCCCAGTACACCTTGTGTTGGTTTCTGACCCAGGACTTAATGGCTCCCCTGGCAGTGCTCTTTGACACGCCCAGAGCCGGTTCTGGTCCCATAAATGGTTCTGCTGACCCTCTCTTCGCGAGACTGTCAGCTTCTTCATTGCCTTTGACCCCCGAGTGACCCAGCACCCAGATGAGGGTCACCTCATTCTGCCCAGCCAGGTCGCTCGTCTCGTCTCGGCACTCACTCACCAGCCAGGAATTTACCCGTGGGCTACTTAGTGCCTTAAGGGCTGCCTGGCTGTCTGTGGCTATGAGGATCCGCTTGTTGGTGTAGCCCCTCCTCTTGTTCTCCCGCACACAGTGCAGGATGGCGTACATCTCGGCCTGAAACACCGTTCCATGGGCTCCGAGGGAAATACTATGACTTACCCTCGGTCCTTCCGAGTAAACACCTGCCCCCGTCCCACGCTTCCCGCCAGATCCGTCCGTGAACCAGACGAGCGCGTCCCGTGGTATGCCCGGCGTCTCCTCCCGCCATGCCTCGCGATCAGGGATTTCCACTGTAAAGTTGTTTTCACTGCACATTCGCGGGCTCGCGAAATCTGACCTCATTTCAAGCATGGGCCCCTTCACGATCTCCTGAATTTTGCAGTGGCCCCTGAAGCCTGGGTTGATCTTCAGTCTACCATTGCAGGCTAGTCTGTATAGTCCTAGCCTGGCCTCTCCCATAATAACTAAGTGTAGGGGGGGTAGATCCAGCAACACCTCCATGGCGGCTGTTGGGGTTGAAGACATGGCCCCTGTGATGCCTAGGCAAGCCATCCTTTGGATCTTGCCTAGTTTTTGTTTGGCACTGGATTGTGTCACCTTAGGCCACCAGACCAGTGCCGCATATGTTAACGATGGTCTGACCACCCTTGTGTACAGCCAGTGGGCCATACTAGGTCTTAGTCCCCACGTTTTTCCATATAGCCGCCTATTGACGGCTAAGGTCATGACTGCCTTACGCAGTATTTTTCCAATGTGACCATTCCAGGTTAGCTTAGAGTCCAATACGACCCCAAGATATATTACCTCCCTGGCCATTGGAACGCTCCCACCGTATAGAGTGAGAGTTCTGTGGCTTTCACACTTCCTCCTCCTCGTAAACGGCACGACGGTTGCTTTCTCGGGGCTCACCCCGAGCCCTTGATCAACCGTCCACCCTTCCACCACTTTCAGTGCAGTCTGCATACGCTCCCACACTGCCTGTGTGACCTTTCCTCGGACTATGATGACAATGTCGTACGCATAGCCCTGTACCTCATACCCCCCTCCCGAGAGCCTCCCCAGCAGGCCGTCCACGACTAGACACCAGAGCAAGGGAGACAGAACGCTCCCCTGCGGACACCCCGCCGCGACCCCCGCCAGCAGAGTCCTTCCCGCGAGTGAGGTGAACACCGCCCTGTCCCTGAGCATGGAACCGATCCACCTGCAGCAGGTCTCATCTATTCCACGCTCCCGGGCAGCTGCCAGAACCGATCCGAACGAGGTGTTTCTAAAGGCCCCCTCTATGTCTAGGAAGGCCCCCAGCGCCACCTCCTTGTTCTCCAGCGTATTCTCCAGTTTCAGCACCAGTTGGTGCAGTGCTGTTTCTGTTGAGAATCCTGCTCTGTATGCATATTGTCCGCAGTGTAGAGGATATGCTTCCAGTACACCGCCCCTAATGTGCCGGTCGAGCAGTTTTTCCACTGTTTTCAGCAAGAAGGACATGAGACTTATTGGCCTCAGGGACTTTGCCTGGTCTGTTGGACCCCCAGGTTTAGGAATAAATACAACCCTGGCCAGTCTCCATGCCCTCGGAATGTACCGCAGAGCCAGGCTGGCCCTCATAATGAGGGTAAGCACCGGCGCCAGTATATCTATCCCCTGTTGGAGCATGATGGGCATTATTCCATCAAATCCCGGCGATTTGTATGGCTTAAAGCTGTTAATGGCCCATCTGATTTTACTCCAGGTAACCACCTCTTTAGCGACTGTCCAGTCTACTCTAGATGCCCGCCTATAAGGCGCCTCTATTTCTGAGTGTTCCCAGTCCGGAGGTGATTGGTTTATTATGTTACAGCCGGGGAAGTGCGTCTGGAGTAAAATTTCCATAGTTTCCTCCCCCGAGCTTGTAAAGCCTCCCGTGGGTGTTCTAAGGGAGCCTATGTTAGTCTGAGGGCCCTTAGACAGGATCTTGTGTAGTCGAGCACTCTCGGACGTGTTTTCCACTTCTTCGCAGTGCCTCCTCCACGACTCCTTCTTGGCGTCCCTCAGTCTTTTGTTATAGGTCGATAGGGCCTGTCTATATTCATCCCATGCTCCCGACCTTTTGGCCGCGTTAAACAGCTTACGAACCTGCGTCCTCCTTTGCCTGAGGTCCTCGTTCCACCACGGGACGTTCCTGGTGGACAACCTCATTTTCAGGGGGCAGTTGGCGTTATAGGCCGAGGTAATTGCGTCTCGCAATTGGACTGCTGCAATCTCGAGGTCTATTGAATTTTTTATGGTACTCTTAACCCCCCGCAGTTACACAGCTAGGTCTGCCCTGTAGGCTTCTCAGTCCGCCTTGCGGGGGTCCCGGTACCATACCGTTTCTCTTTCGACTTTGGCGATTTCAAACCGGATGTATCTGTGGTATGAGCTACTCACTTCCCCAGACACAGCCCAGCTTTTAACAAAGTCACCCAGAAACTGGGTGGAAACTGTTAGATCTAAAACTTCCTCACGCCGTGTTGTGACGAAGGTCGGTTTATTACCTCTATTCAATATGCCTAAATTAAATTTCATAAAGAATTGTAAAAGTGCCTCACCCCTAGAGTTTGTGTCCGAGCTACCCCACAACTCATGGTGCACATTCGCATCCATGCCGATGATGGTCTGCCATCCACCTGCTCTGCTACCCACCATCAGCTGCTCCAATTCGTTGGGTGGAGGAGGGTCCGTGCTGTCCCCTGGCAGATAGGCTGACGCGACAGTAATGTCCCTCAGCCCATCCGCTCCTCCACATCGGATTTTGATCGTTGCCAGGTCCCTGGAACAGAAATTCATTAGAGGGAGAAACTCTATCCCTTCCCTGACAAAAATGCAGGCCCTCGGGTTCTCGCTGGATCTGCTGTAGATGAGCTTTCCAGTAGCTCCGCCGAGTCCCTTGATCTCTCCTTTATAGGAGTACAGTTCCTGGATGAGGGCCACATCCGTGTTCCTCAGAGCCATTAGTAGTCCGGCCGTGGCTGCCCTACTGTGTTGGAGGTTGACCTGAAAGAACCTAAGTCCCATTAACCCTTAGTTGCTTCCCCAGTGGGCGGAAGCTAACCCTTCCCATGCCCCAGAATGCCTTCAAGGAGGTTCCTTCAAGGGCTCTGTAAGATGTCTGGTCGATCGAGAAGGCGAGCGTCTGTCCTTTCTCCTCTGCCTTCCTGCTTAGAACCGACCAGTGTTGCGTCCCCAGTTCAGGGTTCTGGATCTTAAGTCTGCTGATCACCGTCTCCTGCGGGACGGTGTCAGGGATCCGTACGAGGACCTTGTGTCTCTTTGGGAGTTCCTTGAGCTCGACGGCTGTCAAGTCCGCCCCCTCCCAAATCTGACCGTGGCCCCCGATCGTTTTCCGCAGCCAATCCCGCGACTGCGGGCCGGCACAGGTTATCCAGAGGATGCCCCCCGTCAGGCGCGTCCGGTGGAACTGAGGCGGGCTCTCCCCTTCCTGAAGAGAGTCCACTGCAGCTACCACCGCAGCCTGGATCAGGTCCGCCTTCCCCTGGTCTAGCGTGACCTCAGGATGGCGTCTGTCAATCACCGCCATCCCGAGGCCCTCCGCAGCCTCCCTATAAGAGCCAGTCTGCGCCGGTGTTCCGGCCTTGGTTCCTTTGGGAGGTCTGTCTGTAGTAGTCGTACTAGAGCCAGAGCGCGGCGTCTTCCGACTCGCACTCTCCTCTTGCGCCTTTACAGGCACCCTGGCCCTTTTGGAACGTCTGTCTGTAGTGGGAGTGCTAGAGTTCGAGCGCGTCCTCTTCTGACCCGCACTCCACTCTTGCGCCTTTACAGGTTTCTCGACCGTCCACGTCCCGGCCGCCATTTTTTGCGCCCTCCGGAACTTCTTTCTTTGCGCCCCGGAAAGACGCTTGGACTGCCGGGGCAGTCCCTCTACTCTAACAGTAGAGTCCTCACTGGTGGAGGGGCCCCCGGAGTCCGCGGAGCCCGCCGCCCTCCGGTGGGACCCAGCCTCCAGCTTGGGTGTCGGGGACAGGTCTGGCCGAAGCTACCCCCTGATCCCCCGTATCTACGCCGGTCGTGGGACCTCCAGAGTCCGCTGCCGCCCCCTGGCTCGTCTCCGTTTCCGGGATAGACTCAAGGCACAAGTCTGTAGCCGGAGCCACTCCTCGAGCCTCATTGGTTTTGGTTTTGTATGTGTTTATTATCTTCATGTTGTTCCCACGAGAATGGGGGAAATACTGTCCACACCATCAGAACCCCCTGTGTGGTGCAAGGCGGGTTACTCTGGAGGGTTGCCTGGTACACCAGAGGTTCCGTTCACGACACCATCGCCTTGGTGCCATCCATCCATAGGCACGGGTCACGTGACACCGTAGATTGGGGAGTTTAGTTCGACCTCCTTGTCTAGATCCGTCATGTTTAGTTATTAGCAGGGTCACCTCGTGCAGGATGCGGATTTTTACCGCGCATGACGGTTTTGGGGAAAGCTTCATCGAGAGTTTATGTTGTTATTTCCACTTCCTCAGCTTGCTCCCTGGAGTCCTTTGGCCCGCGACTCCTTAACCCCACGTTTTGGGTTACCAAGAGCATTAATCGTTGGTGAGTAGAGTTCAGTTGAAGCATTTCAAAGGGTTGAATAGTGGTGATGCACCCATAAAATGTGCCAGAATTTTTTAACCTATTGGCGGATCTAAAAAATTATTATTTCATTTTATGGGGAAGTAAATTATAAAACTTTTTACTCTTATTATTTTTCAAAAAACGTTTGTTGTTTTCAAGAGAAACCCGAATAACTAAAGACACATATATTATAAAATCACCAAAAATTCAATAGATGCCTGTGAAATTATCATGTTGAAGAATTTCTATAACTTATCGATAGCAGTTTTTTTTTAATTTCTGTTGTTTGGGTTGTCTGTTTTCTAATAAATTATACTTATTCACACTTTTCTAGTGATTGTCAAATTTGACCTACACATAAGTTTATTGGCAAATATATAATTTACGATGATTTTTAGTATGCTTGATAAAATATGTTTCTTTACTTATTCGTGTTTTTCTTGAAAACAATGAAGTTTTTTGAAAATAACAGGAGTAACAAAGTTTTAGAGTTAAATTCCTCATAAAATGAAAGATTTTCTTAAATCTACCAATCTGTTAAAAAATTTGTGACATTTTAAGGGTTCATCGCCCCCAATCAACCCTTTCAAATACCTTAATTGAACTCTATTTACCATTGATTATTGTTCTTGGTACACTCAAAATGGGTAATAATTTGGTTTTTCTAAGTTAAAGTATTACAGAGATATTGAGTTTTTTCGAAATTTGAAACCCCCACTTTGAAGGCCAGTAACTTCTCAGGGCTGCAACTTAGTATAGGGGTAAGTTGTGTTAAATCACCAAAACACCCTGTATACATTTTTTGAATGATAGAGAAATTAAGAAAATGCAAAGATATGAAATATTGGATTTATCTTCAAAATTTACTGATTTTTCACCATTTAACTGGCCTTGTATATATTTTCGTATAAGCAAGCCCAACAGGCTAGAATTTGAACTTCAATCACTCACCCTTGTGTAGGTTATCATATTGTTCCAGTGGATATACACACCTGTAAACTCAAGTTCAGATACCTACTTAACAAGTCATGTACTTATAACAAATACAAAGAAATGTCTGTATTAATAAAACAATTAAAATTTCAATAACATAAAACATGCTACAAAATCAAACTAACTTGCACTTACACAAAACTACAACTGTCATCGATCAGACCTTTTGCTCCTTCCCTTGCATGGTTGCTTTCTGCTCTGCTTCCGCGGACTTGATTTTGAATTCTAAAGCTATTTCAATATCCCAATGCCCAATGTTTGTCACCAACAGCATGGATATTATGGTTGTAAAGACATATTTTGGCAAAGTGATTCCGTATCTGATATATTGCAAGTTTTATTGTACATTCATCTTTCTACCATATGTTCCGGTCCACATTTTCTGCACTGTAGAGTGATACTTCTTACAGCATTAACTTCTTCCACAGGAGTAAAAAGCCTGAGATGTTGGCTTAGACAATTCTATAGATTTGCAGTATTCTTTGCATTTTTCCAGTCCATCCACATCAAACTGTGGTAGTTTATATTGCATGACTTAGGTACTATTGAATATAACACAATTTTTAAATTATATATTATACAATGTAGGTGTACCTAATTAGTAAGATGATCCAGTCTCAAGCAGAATTGACGAACCCATCATGAGTGTGAACTACAGGAGATGCTTTAAAACTTGTTTCTTTACTAAGGGCGTCTTAGTTCTTGATAAACTCACACCATGTTTTAGTTGCTTCTGTACTCTGGATCTATGTTGTTTGCAATCGCACAATTCTCCGTGTTAACGTCACATTATTATTATTAATTAATTATGTTAGAATATAACCTTATACAACGTTGACCACAGACCATTCATTTTGACATTACTTTTTATTTACGTCTAGCGTCCATCTTGCCATCTCCCTTCTCGGTGGCATGGACATGCGCTCTATGCCTAAATAATCGATTGCCTAAATATACAATTTCGGATGTGTTTACCATAGACAGGTAACAGAATCAAACATGCAAAATAGTTACAATTATAATTCTCACCACTATATCGTAATTATCATCTATATTTTTCATTAAATTTTAAAGTTATATAAGGACATCTCAAGCAGATTGTGAGCGAATATTCGGTATAATAATCTATTCAAATATTCTCAGTATATTTATGAAGAATTTTCTTAGGATGTGATTAAATGACTGTACTCAGAATATTCAAGATTGAAGTTTGAAATTCCATAAATGTTATTAGAACATTCCGCACAAATATTCTGAAAAAAGAACATTGTGAGAACATTCTAAGAATATCTTGTGCTGTATAGGAACAAGGTTAGCGTCATCGAATGATGAAAAAATTCTAAACTGCTTACTACTAAACACCACCTTATATAATGAGTTTTAGGTAGAGATCGATACTAAGAGGGTGACTAAATCGCAGGCAAATTTTCAGTGTATTACATGTTCCTCTGAAAATTGCACCAGTCATCATACTCTAAGTTACCCAACTTAAAAGTTAACTTTTTAAACAAACTATATGCCGGTATTTCTAACATACTAAATTTTGAGTACAGATATTGCATTTATAAATCCAACCATTTTTGTTTAGCAAAATTTTTAACTTGTCACTTTCTTTTTGTTAATAGAAATGTTAATATTATATAAAGAAAATTTGCCTGCGATTTAGTCTCTCTCTCTCGGTATCAGTCTCTACCTAAAACTCATTATATAAGGTGATGACGCTAACCCTGTTAGTGAAACGATCTCATGTCTTCAAAAAGATGTGTTGTGGTGATTTGGGTTCTCCAAATGTACTTATCATTGTTCATCACAGGTTCCAATCTCCACTTAGTGGATTATTTTGGAACATACAATGATTCGTAATGCTACTTCCTGATGTCCTTTGTTCACAGATATTACTATATCCAAGGTTACTGCTGGCTGTAAAAATATTGTACTAGAAATTCCTGTCAAATTGTAATAGATTGTAATGGAAGTGTAGGGGGTGGGGAAAACGGTGCTAAATTTAAAACACAGTAAACTATTATATTTTATTACCTAAAATATAGACATCATAAAAAAATAACTTCGGTAAATTTGCAGATAGGCTCCCGAACGCTTTTCAAAAAATGTTTTTCAGAAACATGCCTAGGACCTTCCTGGATGCATAACCCACAAGAAAAATTTCTCCTTCTCGACCCCTCCCCCTTAAATTTGCAAAAAAAAAAACCATCAAATCAAGCAAAGACTAGAAATTAGAAATGAAATGAGACATGAGAATGGAAAATAACAAATAGCAATATTGACATTGACAATTGACACGGATGGACTGGACAGTTGACTTTTGTCAGTAGTGTGAGTGTGACACAGAAGATACTGGCAAGAGAGGCACATATAATTAACAGAATGGACAGAACACAGAACATAGCGCTAACATGACAGAACATAATGTTAGGTTACAATACATAGATACACTAGATTTTAGTGTTTTTTTCAACCAGATTTTGAAATTACTGCTGTAATTGTAAAATTGTAATAGATCTGGGAATTTTTCAAATTGTAGTAATGATGTAATGAAAGTATGTAAATTGTAATAGATCTATTACAATTGTAATGACAGGAGCAACCCTGACTATATCATTCTATAACAATAGTTTGAACTTCGACACAAAAAGACAAAAAGTCACACAAAATCTGCACGATCGGTAACAAAGGCATCTATGATGCTGACAGTAGTAAACATTTGAAGCAATAGACGGCGTTAGTATCGACATGCTCGTCGCGTTTCCTATCTTCTCCTCACTAATCTTTGCCCAAGTTTAATAAATGTTGTTCACCTCCGAATCTAGACTGTTCTTCAACATTCTGTAACTCTAATAGTACCCCACACCCATCTTTTAGATACAACCATTTGTCCAAGATTTAACGAATTTTCAAGTTCTTTAATTATGTAGCACAAACTCAATGTTTGTTCGACTCGGTTCTTATTAAGAAGCGATTAAAGTGAAATAAACACAATAGAAGCTTATTATGTTACTTATTTGAGGTCAAATATTCGCGAATAACAGGTTGACAGATGACCAGGTAACTAAGTGACCACAATAATAGTGTACTAAATATTTTGTGGCAGTTTCAGTTTAATGCAGAAAGGAACCAACTTGATACTCTCAGTACAAATTATCTGCAACAAATTATTGTGCGCCTGTTATTTTATAGTGTAATGTCACCTACTTCCTTTCAACACTAGAAAATTGATTCAGAATAACACAGCTATCCTGAAATTGCTGAAAACATTACTTGTTGTAGATTACTTTTAATATTGGCCGCTCAGTGCTGCTACCTAATAGGTCTTTTGTGCATGACTATATTTTCTAATAGTTGCCCAAAATATTATTTTCATGTAAGTAGTCTACTATATTTTTGGGGGCTATTATACCTCTTTCTTGCGGTGCTAAGGTCACCACTCCAAGGTATCTAAGCCTTTTATAGAACTGAGGCTTGCAGTCACATAGTAATAGTGTTGTTGCTAGTGCAGTATCTGCATTTTTCACTGTCCGCCTTACCCATCTTTTCATAAGGCGATACCTTACTGGCGATGGGGAGTGTCCTGCCAAAAGTCTCGTTATTATTCTCAAGTCGCTCCTGTTCTATTCAAGAAACAGGCTTTTTTGTTGACAAGAGGTGACGAAAACTCCACAACACACAAAAACCGTATTAAACTCCTTGCTCTTTGCCTACCTATAACGCGGGTGGGGGTGGCTTGAGAGGGGGCATTTGGTTCCTCTACCAAGTATCCAGTTCATTTCTTATATGGCTTTTTGTTAGTTCACAATAGGGCCCTGGATTATAGAATGGTGTTCTTGAAACCCTTTTGCAAGGCAATCTGCTTCCTTATTTCCTTCTAAGCCTTGATGCCCTGGGACCTACATCAAAGTTACTTTGTTGTTTTAACCAGTTGCTTCAAAAGTTTTCTTCAGTCAGCTTAGACTCGGTTTTGAAAAACTTCAGAATCTTTAGTACTGCCTGGCTGTCTGCGAGGATGTAGATCTCTATATTTCTGAGTCTTCTTTGTATGGACTCTTGTGCACACAGATTTATAGCAAGCATTTCTGCTTGGAAGGTGATGTAAGTTTTTCCTGGCGACTTAACGAGTTAGCTCCTCTTATTCATAGTCCTGCTTCCTTTAGTTGTTTAGACCCGTCTGAATAGGATTCAGCATACACATGAATTGTTCTTCAGCCTTTTGCTCTCTGTTCCATGCTTGCCGGTCACTTAATGACCATGTCTAATGGTACTCAAAAGTCCAGTTTAGCTGCCATTTGATCTGTGGGTTTGGCGAGAGATTCAAATAATTACTTAGTCTCTTTTTAAAATAAACGATTCAATTATACTACCACAGTACATAAACGATTCTTGTTGCTCAAGTTATTAACAGTTTGGCTTGATGCTATCCTTATTTATCTTCAGTGATTTGGCTTTCATCACATTGTTGGTTTGAATCTTCCTAGCACACTATCCAACATACTAAGCATTCTTTATCATGGATTTTTCATTTCTCCAATCAGTGCTATCTCATCAGAGTAGGTACCTAAAACTTTGTTAAGGTCTTAAATAATAGTTGAGAAGTATTTAAAAGCATTGCATTTATTTAAACTTCAAATATAGCAAATACAAAATATGTTTTACATCTACTAATCTTACAGATTTTCATACAATATTGTTTTTTTATACCTTAAACAAATAATAAATACATTATTTCTCTTAACTATTAGCACATTCTTTCTTAACAATCATGGCAGTAGATGGCCAATTTCTTGCGAGATCATCTATCTCAAAATATATAATTTTGAACATAATAAAATAATAATTAGTAAATATATTAATAATTACAAAAGACTGATATTTAAAATTTCACATTCAAAAGGTACTAAATGTAGAAATATTTACATACTTTGTAGCTTTATACAAAAAAACAATGTTAAGGTATATAAAACTCCTTAATATAAAAACTATATACTTTAATATCACAATATACATTTTATACAAATAAAAAAACATATCTACACAAAAATATACTTTGAACTTTATTGTATCATTTGTAAATATCGATTCTCTTCTAACAAGGAACTTAATGAAGATGTCATATCATTAATAACCATATTTGTGCCACTTGATTCAGAACATTTTGTTAAAGGGTTGGCAGTGCTGTTCGCCACGTCAGTGGTGTTAACCCAGGACTGACAGTTTTGTACATACTCCAAAGTGCGTTGATAAGCATCTTGTCTCATACCAACAGATTGAGGTAATGGCGTTGTGATATGACTGTTGGTGTTTGGTGACATTTGAGACTGACTTACCTCTTTACACTGCCCATCAGTATTACTACATTGGCCACCTTGCTGTTGAGGGTAATTAGAATTCCTTTGGCAATTACAACCATTACATGTAGGTGTTTGATTATGCATATGGCTGGCATTGTTTGAAGTACACTGTCCAATATATTGGGAGTAACAATTTTGTTCAAAATGAACACAAGGTCGGCTCATTTGCGCCTGTTGTGGATGACTCATCATGTCTGTGGGTGCAGGAGTAGCCATAGCTGGTGAAGGTAGAGGTTCATTCATATTTGGCATACAGTTATATCCTGGACTTTGTATAGGTGCATACATGCTGCCAGTACACTGATATCCATTCATTTGTTTATTTTGACAAGAATTTTGATTAAAGCCTCCTTGATTATTACACATTTGATAAGTATTGTGATTTGTACATTGATTATTTGAAGTAGAATTCATTTGGGGAGTTACATAAGCATTATTTCCCGGGTAATGTGGACGGCAAGTGTTATTATAGTCATTTCTTGAATTGCACATATGAGGATTGTTTTGCTGTTGCATCATGTTTTGATTTTGGCACATTTGATTGTTCTGAATATGCTGTGGGTTATTCCAATTATTTCCAGACTGTTGCATACCATAACACATATTATGGGACACTTGTCGATTATAACACGGTCCCTGTTGAGGCATCATTTGATGGGTGTTCTGCTGCATCATCATTTGGCCACTTCGCATTTGATTTGATTGTATCATGTTACAATTCTGTGGCACCACTTGTGCATTAGGGCTTAGCATTGGGTGTGAGGGAGAGTGTAAATGTTGGTTAGCTTGATGATTTACATTGTTGCCACCAGGTGACATCATCTGTGAATGACACCTAACTGACCCTGGTGACTGAACCATCTGGTTGATGTTAGATGCAGGGGAAGGTACCATTTGATTTAAACTAGGTGCAGGTGACATAATTTGGTTTACCCCACTGAAGTTTGATGCTGGTGATGGCATGACTTGATTGAAGTTTGTCGAAGGTGATGGCATCATTTGAGCTGGAGAATGTAAAATTTGGGTACCAGCGGGTGATGGCATCATCTGGTTCACATTCGTGGCAGGTGATGGCATCATCTGATTAAGATTTGATGCAGGTGAAGACATCATCTGGTTTATATTAGATGCAGGTGATGGCATCATCTGGTTTACATTTGATGCAGGTGATGGCATCATCTGGTTTACATTTGATGCAGGTGATGGCATCATCTGGTTTACATTTGATGCAGGTGATGGCATCATCTGGTTTACGTTTGTAGTAGGTGATGGAATCATCTGAGTTAAATTTGGTGATGGAGAAGGCAACATGCTGTTTAAGTTACCTGGAGATGGCATCATTTGATTTATGGATGCTGGAGACAATACATTAATGTTTTGTGGAGATGGTAGAATTTGGTTTAAACTTGGGGAAGGTGATGGTAGGATCTGGTTTAGGTTAGATGGTGATGGTAACATATCTGAATTTTGTAACAATTGACTTGGACTCGGCAATGATTTTGGAGGATCATTATTATTTGCGTTAGATTCAGACCAACTCATTGCTGTAAAGTCAGTGTTAGGATTATCTGCAACTTGATTCAAGTAGTGCATCATTTCATCAGGTATCACAAGTTTGTTTTCAACCATTTCACCTTCACCAACTTCATCCAACACTACAGCTTGATTGGGATGTAAGTCCGAAGACTGCATACTACCTTTAAGTGGAGACAATGTAACAGATGCAGGCCTTGGTGGAGGGCTCTTTCTTTCTGTAAGCGTGTGACATGGTTCTGACATTCTTCTTGTATCTGTGCTGTTTTGCGTGTTGGACTGTGGAATGTTTTCTGTGGGGTTATTTGTTAGCCAGCTCTGCTCGATTGCGGTTTGTTGAATCGCCATGTTTTGAGTCTGCAAACAAAAACAATAGTTTTTTAATTGTGAAGGCATATCTCAAAAGCAAGACAACTAACACGATGAAAAAAATACTTTCAGAAACATAATGACCAAAATGACTAACCTGTAAGACAAGATTGGTTGGGGGTTGGCTGCCACTAGGACTTTGTAATCTTTGCAGTTGTCCAGCGAGAAGATGCGAAGGTGGAGGAGGTGGAATACAAGTACCACCAGTTGTAGCTGTGGATAACTGACTTGACCTTCTGGAACTACCTACCGAAATGGGGTCATAGAAAGAGCTTGTGCCCATGCCTGGTCTCATGCTTGAAGCCTGCAATATAGTTTGAATAAATTACATTCAATAGTATCAGATAATACAAGTTAACAAACACAGCTCAATTTGAAGCTACTTACAATTTTGTACTTCAAGACTCTAATCAATATGCAATTTGTGAATCTACTATCATATATATATATATATATATATATATATATATATATATATATATATATATATATATATATATATATATATATATATATATATATATATATATTGATATAGATCAGGACATACCTGAGAAGCAAGACTGCTTTTTCTGCTCATATCAGCACTTCTCATGCTACCATAGTACGAACTGACTGTTGAATTACTGTCCCTTCTTATCTGAACCTGGGTATTACCTGGAGGCTGCAACCTCTGCTGCAGTTCTGTCAACTGTGTTTTGTTTTGACTATTAGGTCCACTAGGAGTATTTCCACTCTCAACCTTTAGGTCAGTGATCCTTCTGTTAAGGTCAGTAAGACCGATGTTTTTCCTCTGTGCTGCTGACATGGAGCCTATGTTACTGCATGGAGGTTTGACTTGCAGGCGTGGTTTAAGCCTTGTTCTTGAACGGTCACCTACTGTGACGGTACCTCGATCTGAGCCAAAACCTACCATAGCTCGAAGAACTACAGGCAGGTCATCAATCTAAAATGAAAAAAACAAATAAAGGAGCAAGTTCCTTACACACAAACAAGAAAAAGCATAAGGAAATTAAAATAATTAACAAAGACTGCAAATAATTAAGTGGCCCCCAGGATGCTGCCAAAAATATTTGGTTTTCAAAACTGTTAAAGGGGTTGAAGATATCCAACACATGTATTATGTTAAAGTTATTTAGGAAAACACTTTTTTGGTGGTTGTTATAAAAATATGAATTCCAACCCAATGATAAATTCAAATGTGATTTTTGTTATGACATAATTAACTAAATGCTATACAAAGCATTTCTTATTATGCTTATGAGTTATCATCTACTTTCCGTGCAATCATTTAAAAATCATTTTTTCCAGAAAGAAACTACTATATATGAAACAATCAAAAAATGAATAGGACAATATGCTGTTTGATAATATTATGCAAGAGCTATAGCTCTAACAGCTATTTAAAAGTGGTGATATTTAGAAGTCCGTAGGAAAAAAAAAAGAACGGTTAGTATACCTCTAGATCCTCAGCATCATAGGGCCAAGCTGGATCATCAATAGGCCCTGCTCTTTGTACATTGGGAGAAACATCACTACAGAAGTCATCATTACACCCTCCAGCCAACTGGGTTGCTCCAAGAGGGCTACCTTGCTGTTGCTGACCTGGTGAGTTCACATCAGACTAAAAGAAATAAACAAATAAAAAGGTTAATAACCAAATATAAACATTTTATAAATAACAGTGTAAAAGTAACACAATAAGTAAGAAATACATAATAATGCCCACCTCAGATTTGATGCTAGGACTACTAAGGCTAGTAGTTTTGTGACTTTGTAGGTCTTCACTTCGTGGACTAGAATCCAAACCAGCCGGTCCATCTTCTGATCCACCATCTGTTCCTTTATGTTTCTTATTGGCGTAAAACTCTGCTCCATGAACAGTTTTGACATGTTTCCTCAATGAACTTGGATCTGTATACCTCTTGGTACAACCAGGAGCTTTGCAAACATATGGTTTCTGTAACAAAAATGTGCAATGTTTAATTAGCAAATGGGCCATAAAATTGAATCCTAAATAACAAACATTTTTATACTGCTTCAAGTTCAAAGCCTATCTAAAAGTTGTGTAAAAACAAAATGTTATGTCAATTGACAGCAAAAATTACATTTCGCATTTTTTCTTGCTATATGTTTATAAACTTACATGGAGTATTCCATTTTATGACATCTTTAACAAATGAAAGTAGATATTGTCTACTTCATGAAGTCTTAACTGAAGTCATCTTGTTCTTGACACAATTTAGTTACTTTCTTTCGATCCAAGGACACATTTGAAAATCAATTTTGAGCGCAGACATTTCCTTTGCAACATTTCCTACGAATATCTAGTTCTCTGAAGGAGCACTCCCCGTCGATGTTTCATCCGATAAATTACAAATTAATGTGTGTGTTCCACAGGGTTCTGTTTTGGCTCCTACCCCTTTTTGTTGCATATTACCTTGTGCTAATAACCAACACTCCGGTCCACAGTTTCACCCTTTACAGTATGTTCTCACCAACTCGCCCAATAGCTCCTTTATAATGAGCGTAGAAGTAAACAGGTCCTTAATAATGATGTGTCTAAGATTCTTAGCTGTGATCTGCAAATTTGGGTATAGATTCTAGATTGTTTAATGAGTCATAAAGGCTAATTTTGGCCTCTTAATTCTGCGACTCCAATGGGTCTTTTGTGCATGACTCTTTTTTCTGAAAACTCAAAGACTTTTTATGTAGTCTACAATTTTTTTGGGAGCTGTTTTACCTATACCCTGGGGTGTTGAGGTCACACCTCCAAGGTATTTAAGCCTTTTGCAGAAATAAACAGGTAAATGTTTAATTGTTTCTGCTGCTTCAGTGAAGCATCTGCAGTTTTCACTGTCCACCTTACCCATCTTCATAAGGTGATAGCTTACTGGGGAGTGGAAAGGCCTGTGAGTTCAGTCTTCTCTGTTGAGATGGTGATGACCCGCTTTGCCCGCCTTAAGCCTGGCGTTTTCCTCTAGTATGACAACATTTTGTTCCTCCCTCAAGTATCAAGTTCATTTCTTACCATAGAATGGTGTTGCTGAGTCATTTTTTGCACAGCTATCTGCTTCTTCATTTTTTTCAATACCTTTTATCATACCATTAAAGTTCGTCGCCAGTTCCTTCAAAGATTTTTTGCAGTCCCTGGTTAATTTACACTCAGGTTTGATATATTTCAGTTTTTAGTGCCTGATCGTCTGAGAGGATCAGGCAAATATGGTTACTTTTAATACCCCAAAAACAGAGAATTGCATCTTATCTATAAAAAGTGACCTATAAGGCCTTGGCGTTCAGATGGCTGACAAATACTGCCAAAAACATCTACATCCTCTACTCTGGGTATAAATATTGCAGAGGGCCTTTGCTGGCATTTACAGCATATCCATTTATCTATACTTGTTCGGTATTTATGATTTTCTTCATTTTAATTCTACGAAGTTTTTTGGGGTATATTTTGCTGATTTTATTGATTTTCAAAACTGTTTTATTTTTCAAGTTTTTGCTATAAAATTATTTTAAGAGTGTATTTCTCCTGATTAATTGTATCTATTTTTATGGTACATTTTGATTTTATAAAGTACTTTGCCTTAGAATTAAGCTGGTGATTAATCATTTTTACATGACCTCTGTGGAAAATGGTTTGTTATTTAGTTTACAGATGCAGTTTTCCTTTTTAGTAACCACAGTTTATACGAATAATGTGCTCTAAACATTTTTAATAGTGTTCTGTAATCTTATCTATTGAATACACTCTTCATTCATTGTCACCCACAATTAATGTTTTAATTATGACTACTAGCTATAATTTCGGTATGTAATAGACAACCAGAAATCATCCAATCCAACTCCGATGTATAAGCTTGTAAATAATAAATCCTCAGTGTTACTTCTTGCAGTGCATTTGTAAAAATCAGTTTTCAATTGATTACATGCTTATAGCTAGGAACTTTAAACGATGCTCTTATTATGGATCAGTGCAAAAATGTTAGTGTGAATTGTAAATGTTTAAAATCTACTTACTTATGCTTATCCCAAATGATTGTAAGCTTATATAAGTAAAACAAGTGTTAAACTCTATATTAAATTATTTTATATATAACTTACCTCATTACTGTGTGTTCTGTTTTGATGTTTGGCCCTGTCTGATGCGTTACTAAAAGCTTTGGCACAACCAGGATATTCACAGGTATATGGCTTTTCTCCAGTATGAGATCGTAAGTGAGTTTTCAGATTTTCCAGTCTTGAATATGCTTTAACACAGCCCTCAAACTGCAAAATTTAATTTGTATGAGCTTCTAATTTCACTTATATACAACATACATACATACATACACACACACAGATATATATATATATATATATATATATATATATATATATATATATATATATATATATATATATATATATATATATATATATATACACATCATACTTAAAAAAGAATGTTTGAAAAGTAGGTGAGGGCATTATAAATTAAAATTTTGAAAATATACACAAACATTTACGAGAGCTTTTGGTTAAAATTTTAAAGCCAGCATATGATAAAAGAGAGCAAGTAAAAATGAAAATGTTACGTTTGACTTCTCTCTACTTTAAATAATTAGGCATTTAACAAAACCAACATTTTCTATATAGCTATTGATTCTGTTTTCAATGTCATTTATCGAAAGTTTTTAGATAGTTAAATAAAAACTACCTGGGGTTAATATTACACCACCCTAAAAAATTATTATTAAATATATTATATCGGTATTACATAAGTTGGTAATAAACTACTCTTTATATAAAACGAGGAGTGTTTAAAAATGCATGCACACACCCAGAGAGCGCCTGAAATAGGATATATTTCTTTCAAGTTACACACTGAGTGCTATCATTGTTTATAAAAACGTTCTGGACATGTCAAAATGATAGTTACAAAAACTGTAACAATTAGAGGTTTTTCGGAAGTAAATATGGATGAACTGTGGTTTGAAGTTAAGTTTAGAATGAAGAAATGTTGGAGACATGTTAGTGATAGAACAAATTATAACCAGTCTTTTAAGGTATTCAAAAAATCGGCAGTGAAGAGAGAAAGTCAGAATAAAAGGTAGTTTATAATGTTGTGTGTTCTTGGTCTTTGTTAACAATCTCCCAGTAAATATGGATGTGTACAATACATGTTACTTTTTAGGTGACACACGATTGAATATAACTTGGTTTTAATTGATTTTCAGCAAACCCACAACCAGATTTAGAGCTTCCAGTCAACAATTTAAAGCTTATTTTAAACGAAGCAAAATAGTTTATATTCACAGTAACTTTAAGTAGATCATTCATACAAACCAATTAAATAAAAATCCAAATCAATCACGCTTTATGTAGTGCCAACTAGCAAAGATTGCAATATATTATATTCTGACTGCATACTATGCTGACTTCCACAGAAGGGCACTGTATGAGATAATGATATGTAGTGAAGCAAGATCCTTCAAAAGTACTTCCCTTAAGCAGAAGAGAGTATTGTGGATAATCTATTGAGTTTTCGTTGTTGTCAGGATTTTCAATCAGCTTGTCATGCTTACTTTTCCATTGTCTTGTATTCACCTATGTCCTATACGTATTTCAAAATTTATCTTAGGAACAATCAAGAGTACTATGATTATCTAATTTGGAATGATCAATAGCTACATTTTAGATTATATAAGATTCAATTTGAGTGGCTTATTCCAGTTCCTCCACAACAAACTTAGGACTATTGTGGTTTACGTCTAACTGTCGCTTGCCTGTTTCGAAGCTCATCGAGAGATAGCTTCTCTCAATGTTACTCTCGACCCGACATTCGTCGGTGCTTGACTCGAGGAGGTATCATATGAAATATTGCTCCCGAACAGCATCTAAGCGAGGTCGTTCGCAATTTCGAAGCCTAGAGTGTAGGCTTCAAACTCCAGGTGTAATCCACCTCCCAGAGATCTCAACTCTCCTCGGGGTTCGTCTAGGCTCGACACCTGCCAGTGCTAGACTCAAGGCGATATCCCACTGAGGCCCGCTCCCGAGTATCACCCATGCGAGTGCGTTTGTCCGATTCGAAGCATACAGTGGTGAAAATCCGGGTGTATACCACACCCTAAAGATTTCAACTACCACCAAACTCTTTTGTACCTAAAACACAAGAGCGTTTGACCCAAGGCGATATCAGCTGGAATCTTGCTTCCGAACAATATCTAAGCGACAAGGCCGCTTATCTGTTTCGAAGCCCACAGATCTATGGTTTCTCTTAGTGTTTGTCTGGACCAGATCCCCGCTGGTGTTTGCTTAAATTTCACCCACTAAATCGAGCCCCCGCAGGAGACGATGTTTTGTTTTTTGGTAAAGTTAGTTTGTGTATTGCCACCTGAGTGAAGTCGCCCGCCCATTTTAAAGTTCACAAAGAGATAGCCTCTCCCCGAGTTTGTTTGGACCCCACATCCGTCAGTTTTGACATGATGTGCTTTCATATGGAATCTCACTCCCGAGCAGCATACAAGCAAGGTCGTTTGTCACAGTGCAGGCCTCAATCTCCAGGTGTAGTCATCACTACACCATCAGACACACAGCAATGCCAGACTCAAGGCGATATCCCACTGAGTCACGCTCCCGAGCATCACCCAATCGAAGTCATTTATCCGTTTCAAAGCAAACAGTGGAGGCGTCAAAATCAGGGTGTATACCACACCCTAGAGATCTCCGCCTCCCTCCAGGCTCTTCTGGACCAGACACCCGTCAGTGTTTGACTCCAGTTAGTCACCTGTTACAACACACAGGAGTAACCTGGGGCCTATCCTTTTATTTCGTTCCTGGACCTACAGGGGACGGTCAACAACTAAGCGTTCCTTAGAACTGTGCTACAGCTTCACAGCACTCACAACATTGCTGTTGCCCTGTTGTATTAAATTCTATAATAATAATCCGAAACGCATAATTAATGTTTTAAAAAAGGTATGAAGGACACACTCGTAGATGACGAATTTTATTTTATTTTCGAACTCATGGAGTCACGTCTTTATAGTTGTTATAGGTGAAAATTACATAAAAGATTTTATGTAATTAACTTTAAATTGTTTTATCTTTTTAACAAGTATTAGGTAGTAATTTTAGATTTAAGTTTATATTATATAGGTACTTTATGATTATTTGACCGTGTGATTTTGCTACAATAAATTTCTATTTTATTCTTCTTATTCATCTAATATATGAGCAACTAACTAATGATAATAATAAACAAATTTTTTTTATAGAGTGGTGTCTTTTTTTTTTGAGTAGCGTTTTCTGTGTATACACTGAAAAGTTAGTTACAGTAAAGACAAGATGTATGGTAAAATGCTTTTTGCAAGCTTTAAATTATATGTACAAAACCAGAAGAAAAAGAAATTAAAAGAATAATGTTATTACACAAAATATTAACAAAAACTTTTTAATACTTACAGTGCACTTATGTGGTTTTTCTCCAGTATGCCTCCTCATATGCACCACCAACATATACTGAGCCTTGAATGGTTTTTCAGCCCTGGAGCAGCCTTCCCATCTACACACAAATGATTTCTTATTAGCGTGGATGTGGTCATTGTTGATGTGCTTGACAAGATCGTCCTGCGTGGGAAACTCTGTCGAGCAGTCTTTCCAATGACAGTTGGTTTCTATGAAGTCACCAGGTTCATCTTTAGGATCACTAGGATCTCCCTGAGCATCGGTGGACTGAAGACACTGGCCTGAGTTATGCCCTGGTTCCTTCTTCACTTTACCTTTTCTTGCAGCTGCCAGAGAATCATTGTCTAATTGGCTGAGGCTTGGTTCAGCTTTTTTTCTATCATTTAAAATCTGCAAAATAAAAAATGTTTGAGACTAACATGCATACAATTCTCGCAGTATCAGCAGAAAATAAACAATATTAGGTGATTCAGATTTGTCAGTCAAACTGTAACATCCAAAAAAATAAGTACGTTTCATGTTTTATTGTTGAGTTTGGTTGTTAATTTAAATAAACGCTTAATAAGACGCTTACAAAATAGCACATGTGTTATAATATCCTAGTTAAAAATTACAGCAAATCAAACTGTATAACAATAAGGACATCCAGGCAGTTTATAAGGTCTTCCCACAGAGAGTGGTATAAAGCCTTGTTTGAAATATTACAGCAAAATGAACTTGTAATCCAGGCATCCAAACAGTTACTACTCTATACTGAAACCAAATAACAATAGAGAACAATGGACGAATAAGTAAAATAAAAACACAATATTAAACAGAGTTGATCAGGTGTTTTTGTTGGAGAGATTGATTTTACTGACCGTTAAATTTGCACCCTAAGTCACACCCTTCATAAGTACAGTAACACAATCTCTATGTACGTTCACAAACACTGAGTGAAAATAAAGCGAAATTGTAATTAGAAAGAATGAATACAAATAGTATGTAAACCTATATATTAGTGAGGAGCACCAATAAATTCCTTCGCTTTATAAATGTTTGTTTTAGTATCCTCAGAAGGCATCATTAGGTAGAAAATTGGGGAATTTTATTACCCAGTACTCAAAACTCTGTTGAGTTTTCTGCCAATGTATTTTCAATTTGCGCCAGCGCCTGGCATTGAGGTTTTTGTTTTAGTATCCTCACTAGTGCCCTCTTGATATCATTAGGTAGCAAATTAGGGAATTTGATTTCCCAGTACTTAAAACTCTGCTAAGTTTTCTGCAAATGTATTCCCCATTCACGCCAGCGCCTGGTATTGAGGTTTTTATTTTAGTATCCCCACTAGTGCCTTCTTGATATCATTAGGTAGCAAATTGGGGAATTTGATTTCCCAGTTCAAAACTCTGCTGAGCTTTCCGCAAATGTATTCTCAATTCACGTCAGAGCCTGGTATTGAGATTTTTGTTTTAGTATCCCCATTACTGCCTTCTTGATATCATTAGGTAGCAAATTGGGGAATTTGATTTCTTAGTACTCAAAACTCTGCTGAGTTTCTGCAAATGTAGTCTAAACTCACGCCAGCGCCTGGTATTGAGGTTTTTGTTTTAGTATCCCCACTAGTGCTTTTTTCATATCATTAGGTAGCAAATTGGGGAATTTGATTTCTCAATACTCAAAACTCTGCTGAGTTTTCTGCAAATGTATTCTCAATTCACCTGCGCCTGGTAATGATGTGAACTTCAGCAATCAATGAATATTTTGTGATATTCTTCTGCACGAATCCTGCACACTGAAAAGTTAATATGATCGAAAGGTAAGGTATCCTATTGGCACTAATGCTTCTCGGCAGCTTTCTCTTGAGCTTTGGTTAATGATCTTTTCTGCATGATAAACACCTGTTCTGCTGCTGATGAGTTACCCCATATGATTGTTCTATAAGCGATCCGGGCAGCTTGTTGGATACTCTACTGTTTCAGTTCTTATGATGTGAATTATTTGGAGGTGCGCACGCCGAGGAATTTCATACGATTGTTAAGCTGTATTTGTCGGGTAAAACAACTCTGTTTTATTCCACATTAAAGAGTAGTTTATTTTCAGCTATCCACTTTGTGGAAGTCTGCGGTGCAACACTTTGACTTTTTCTTTTCCAGGTCAGCATTTGATGTCGATTGCATGAGACATGTGGCATCATCAGCATAAAGGTAGGTTGTGATTCCTTCTTGTTCCACCGCCAGGTCATTGACATAGATGACAAACAGAAGAGATATCTCTATTATAATTAAATTTGTATTTCTGACACATACAAAAGTTTAAGAAGTAACTAAACTCAAAATAAAGTAAACGATGGGGGTACAAGTAAAATAAATATCGAGAAATATAATTGGCTGTGAGCGCACAAAAAATACATTTATGATTTCAGGTGAGTACAAGATAAAAATTAGTCTAAAAATCCAGTAGCTGGTTGACTGAAATGATCCACAAATACAAATATTCAAGTTGAATTGTAAATGGCAACAGTGGACTCAAAAGTAAAATTAAGACTTGTACA
The DNA here is from genome assembly GCA_964006375.1 of Tillus elongatus. Classification (NCBI taxonomy): domain Eukaryota; kingdom Metazoa; phylum Arthropoda; class Insecta; order Coleoptera; family Cleridae; genus Tillus; species Tillus elongatus. The sequence goes on along the minus strand of OZ023263.1, from coordinate 173,329,775 downwards.
ATTTAGTTTCCAAATAATGATGAGTGGTTTGCTTTGAAATGAGAATCTGAATCTGAAATTTAAGATAGATTGTACTTCAATGTTGCTTCGTGAAAACCTTTACACTGCTGTGTATGTACTCATTTTTTAGTCTTTCACTTAGTTATTAATATCTCTATTTGTAAAGCTACTGTTGGTATTATTTGGAAAATAAGTGTACTTATATTTGAACAGCAAGTACTCACATCAGTCTTGTTAATGTTTTGTGATGAAGCAGATGAAGGCATGTGCAGGGGATGATGACCCAGTGAGTACATGGGGTGTGGGGGTGGAGGCGCCGCTGGTGGCAGAGGTAGCAGTGATCCTGCACTACGCATCAGATGTGCCTGTAGTTGCTGCAAGTGCATTCCTGTAAAAAAATAGTTAAATGTATTATTGTCAATGCCAACTAAATAAATAAGTGCAAATTCGTGTGAATAGAAATTAAAAAAATATACATAACCTGAACAAATATAATGATTTCACGTAAAGTATAAAATAGTAGGGTAACCACTAAACATCGTGTTTATATAACGTGTCACGTAAAAGACCGACACCCTAGAGAGAAGAATCACAAACAAACTTCCCACGTTTATATTTTTATTCTTGTTTTTATTACCGAAAGTACCTTCTTAAAAATTCCGTTATACTCAGTACCACGTAGTTTCTTCATTTTTTATATCAAAGGTACAGTGCGAACTATGAAACATTAAGAAGTGGCGGAGCCCGGTTCAAACAAACTTTGTTGCTAATGGAGTTAGAGATATAAATACTTTCGTAGGTGTCTTTTTGATAACCTTCAGGTTTTCTTTATCTATGTGGTGATTTTTATCCCAAATATGCTGAGCACACATTACTTATCTATGGTACCGTATCTCAACTCTGCCAGTTGTTCCTTAAATCTGGTGTCAATGGTTCTTTTAGTTTGCCCCACGTATTTAAGATTATAAGAATTTTCACTTGCCCCTTGGTGAATCATCTTTTTAAGTAAAAAATAACAAATATAGCCGTTAAAACTCTACAGGATACACTTTGTTAAGTTCAGATACAGTGGTTTTGTCTTAAAATAAAATCCGATAATATCCGATGAGCACAATATAAATATCAGAAATATATTATACTCATCGAAGTTTGACCAAAACATTGTTCGAGCTAACTAAAGTATATGTGGTGAGGTTTTAGCCAGGGTTTTTGTTATTCTTTGCAAATAAGGAAGATTTAGGTAACTTTTGTCCAGCAAGTCTCTGAAAATTGGCAAAGATGGAAGGTATGACTTACCTGGATGCATACTAAGTGCAGGTGATATCGCTCCTGCAGACAGATGTCCATAGCTGCCGCTGGCACTGGAGGACCTAGACCCATTTACAATGCTGGCTAGCGAGTTGGGGGAAAATCTGATCATGGAGTTGATGTCGAACGAATCAGAGTAAGGAGACGAGCTGAGAGCACGTTTCCTAGACTGTCGCAGGCTGGCGGCAGCGCCCGGTCTGGGGCTGTTTAGACGTGAACCTGCAAATTAATGAAGAAACGTAAGTACTCATAGTTTAACTGATATTGATACATTAAGGTCACAATGGCTCGATCATAGGTTGGTATGTTGGATATACCAAAATGTGGTTAAACCCATGGCCACGCATGCGTCGATAGTATGGTGGCCAAAAACGGAACAAGCCTCAACACAAAGAAAATTGCAAAAATTGCAGAGGCTGATATGTCTTGGAATAACAGGAGTTATGACATCATGCCCTACAACTGCAATACAGGCAATGCTGAATATTGCTCCACTGCACATACGCATGAAGAGGAAGCATCACTAATTGCCGCAGGACTATTCCAAGCGGACAAATTCAGACCAGGAGACTTGGTTGGCCACTTGATAATCCCGTAAATTATTCCACTGGAGTCACTCGCCAATGCCAGCCAAACTAGATTTCATAATTCCATTCGACTTGGTCATAAACGACCGCCACAGATGGGACAGAGGCAGTGCAAAGCTGACAAATAATTCATCCGTATGGTATACAGACGGGTCTAAACAAATGGTGGGAGCATGACCGGGAATAGGAGGACCTAAGGTCAGACTCTGTAGGTCCATAGGAAAAACTCCCACCATCTTCCAAGCAAAAATGCTTGACATAAATCTGTGTACAGCAACGCAAACAAAGAAGACTCATAAATAGAAAGATCTACACACTCTCAGGCAGTCACGCAGTACTAAAGACTCCGTTTTTCAAAACAGTGTCCACACTGAGCTGGGACTGCAAAAAATCCTTGAAGCAACTGGCTACGAACAACAAAGCAACTTTGATGTGGGAATGAGGAAGCAGGTAGCCTTGCAAACAGGACAGCAACACCATTATATGGTGTAAAGCCCGATTGTGGACTAACAGAAAGCCATGTAAGAAATGAACTTAATGCTTGGTGGAGGAACCAAGTGCCGTAATACTGGAGGAAAACGCCAGGATTAAGGCAGGCAAAGGGGTTCATCACCATACTAACAGAGAAGTCTGAACTGTTTCTTGAATTGAACAGGACCGACTTGAAGATAATCATAGTACTTTTCACAGGACACTCCTCAGAAAGGTATCACCTTATGAATATGGGTAAGGTGGGCAGTGAAAACTGCACTGTCGCAGCAGAAACAACAGAACATTTGCTATGCAATTGCATGGCTCAGTTCTGGCAAAGGGTCAAATATACCTTGGACAGGTGACCTTAATACCCTAGGAAATAGGTAAAATAGCTGCCATAAAGATACACATAGTCTGAATTTTCGCGCAGCAATTAGAAAAAATGGGGTCATGCATAAAATACATATTAGGATCACAGCGCTGAGAGCTCAATATCACTTATTAAAAACTCTACAATCTGCAATTTACAACAGCAAAATCATAGTGTTTACAATTATTATTAATATGACCATTCAAAAATTTTTTGACTAATTCATGTAGGGACGATACACAAAAACTGCACTGTAAATGTAAATTATTTTGATTGCTGACTCTATACCATCTTCATTTTCAAATTTTTCGAAAATGTTCAGCTTTTTCCTCATTTCCATTCATTTTTTAAGCTTATACCAAATTATGAGGAAATTTCTCCATTAAGTACGACTTTATTTGGAAAATGATTTTTAAAATTGAGAAGGTACAAAAGAATTTTATGTGACTGAGTTTAAGCACATTTACATGATTCCGTTGTGCGATATATGACATTGTAAAGTATTTTCAACGATCAATTTGTATACCATAATGTAGGTCACTTTAAATCTTATCTAAGCTTTGAGGAACGTATAGGGTGAACATTTATAGAGTTTCGTCTACGTGGCTCGTTATCATGGTAATTACCTGACTTAATAAACCTTACTGACCCGACTGATTACCCTGATAACGAGCCAGTTAGACAAATGCTATAAATAATACAAGACTTACGACGAACGATCATATCTTTCTTAGGTCTTGGGTTGAACACACAGAGACGATCTTCCAGTGAGATTTTGGGACTAGGCTGGCGGAGGCCCCATAATCGAACTACAACAATCCAACACACCTTTATCCCGCTCTAAGGATTAGCCAGATTATATTATATATTTTACAAGAAAGTAATTAAGGGATATAGAACAATTAAACTGTGCTAATGGGTTGCTGCCTCTGCCAAAACAGATATACAGACAGACATAGAACAAATAAATTATTAGAGTCTACAGTAATTCTGGTTTCGAAAACAGAATGAAAGTGTCATTGTGACATTCCTCCCTTTATGAGATATACAAAAACTTTCCAATTCATCTGATTCATCTGTGATAAAGTATCCAGGACATATAACGAAGAAGTTATTAGAATCTATTATTTTACAATTTTCAGTGGATTGACTGTGATACATACAATGGAGAGCTAGCTTATCTTAACAGAATGTAAAGATAAAACTAAAAAATAATGCCTTAACACAAAGTGAAACCGCGTTTAACACAGCTCTATAAAGAGACAAATATATCAATGGGTTTTGGTAAAGAGTATTAGCGGTTTTTTTAAAGGCAGCTCTAAATACCAAATCTATTAACACCGCGTGTAACAAAACCAATAAGTAAAATAGTTTAACTTGTCCAAAAATAAGGACAAATCAGTTACCAACTTCGTGTTATAATGAAATCAAGAGAGCTGGTCGAAACAGAGAATCATGGTTGCGACGACAAGGGGACATCATTTCCTTTTACGTTTTTCTAGTTTGTATATAATAACATGCTTAGGGTAAGGGTTTTGGTATAAAACCCGTTAACTTCAAAAAATTTAAATATTCGTTTATTTGTGTGTTGGCCAATCACTGAAGCCAGGGAACAATTTCATTTGACGAACTTGGATATTTTGCTCAACCATTGTCTATGTAAGCAGAGTAGGGTTTTTTACGTCTCATTGTTTGAGATCCATTAAATTGTTTTCTTCTTTCACAGATTTTTTAAAAGGCGACTCCACTTTTTGTGAGAGTAATTCTTACTGCCTAGTTAGTCATCAAAAAATTATTGATTCAAAAAATCAGCATAGCCGTTTAACTTTTTAATACTAATATTGACTTACCATCTATACTAAAAGGAAATTCACTGCTCGCTAATGTTGACGATGGATGAAGTTCAGTTAAACCACGAGCATTAATATATTCTGGAGATAAGCCTAAACCTGCAACAAATACAAAATGAAACTATTTTGACATAGAACAGCAATTTAAACAAACAAAAATACAGTCGAAAAAATTTAACCACAGCAAAAATCTTACCAATTCGAGTTAAACATGTGAGTGTTTTCAAACATTATATAACCGACCCAGATATTTAATAAAGCTAAAATAATATTCAGAATATTGATTGAGCTTATTCATATAACATCTAATAAATAATCCGAAGAAAAAGACAACACGAGTTATAACAAATGGACAAGCATTTATTTGCATAAGTACGCTGGCGGCATAGGGGGCTGCTCGGCTACAGGGGTAAATTGATACACCACGCATAATTAAAAAAATTGCGAAACTGTAAGTACAGTGTGTCACCTCACTCGCGGGAGGGACTTTGCTGGCGGGGGTCGCGGCTGGATGTCCGCAGGGGAGCGTTCTGTCTCCCCTGCTCTGGTGCCTAGTCGTGGACGGCCTGCTAGGGAGGCTCTCGGGAGGGGGGTACGAGGTACAGGGCTATGCCGACGACATTGTCATCACAGTCCGATGAAAGGTTACACAGTCAGTGTGGGAGCGCATGCAGACACCACTGAAAATGGTGGAAAGGTGGACGGTTGGCCAAGGGTTCGGGGTGAGCCCCGAGAAAGCAACCATCATATCATTTACGATGAGGAAGTGGGAGAGCCACAGAACTCTCACTATATACGGTAGAAACATCTCAATGGCCAGGGAGGTAAAATTTCTTGGGGTCGTATTGGACTCTGAGCTAACCTGGAATGGTCACGTTGAAAAAATACTGCGTAAGGCAGTTATGACCCTAACCGTCACCAGGCGGCTATATGGAAAAACGTGGCGACTAAGACCTAGTATGGCCCACTGGCTGTACACAAGGGTGGTCAAACCATCGCTAATATACGCGGCACTGTCTGGTGGCCTAAGGTGACACAATCCAGTGACAAACAAAAACAAGGCAAGATCCAAAGGATGGCTTGCCTAGGCATCACAGGGGCCATGATTTCAACCCCAACAGCCGCCATGGAGGTGTTGCTGAATCTCCTAATATCCTGCCTAGGTCAACTATATTAATTTAAATTAACTGCTTTTTATTCTAATAATATTATAATATATATGTAATCTTAGGAATGCGTTTTTGGTAAGATATTGTTCCTGAACAATACGACAACTGCTTTGTTTTAAATAAGCAAATTGATTTGACGAATTCCCTTTTCTTAAAAACTCTTCTTCGCAATTAAATATATCAAATAGAATACGTCCAACCGTAATAAAAATAGTTATAAAAATCTAATAAGTTGATATATTATGTCAATATTTTCGTTACATAGAACCTGTTTCTATTGCTGTAGTTGTTATTTAGTTCTTTTATTATTATAATTGTTGTTATGGTTATCATTGGTATGATTACTTGATTACGTTGATTTTATTTTTAAGTTAAATAATGACATACATCACTTACACATGTTACAGACGGCACTTGTCATTTATATTTTATTTTTAAAGAATATTTTGATCAAAATACCCCAACGGAGTAACTGACTCTAACGTGCAACTGACTATTATTTACAGTTGTCACGGGCACGTATAAATAAATGCAATTTTCTCTTGGCTGACGATGTCGTAAAACGCGAAAGTGTAAAGAAAAAACAAGCATTTTTGCTACATCTTCCTTTTTTCCCTTAGGGCTCATCCACGTCTTTGCCGCCCCGATAGAAGCGCATGCTTTGGGTTATGGTGCATGCCCTTTGTCTTTTCTACTCCACCCATTCCAAAATCACTGTGCCTTGAACTAGTCTGCACAGCAGTTGGTAGGGTGAAGTTTTATATTGCTCTGTCTCCGGTCTAGACTGACCGTAGATCAGTTGTCTCTTGCGGTCCAGAACTTTACACTCGCACAAGATGTGCTGGGCTGATTCCTCCCCCTCGCCGCAGAGTCTGCATGCCAAGTCCCCCTCGAACCGCCCCATTTTATGCAGATGTTTCTTGACGACGGCCATGTGTCCCGTCAATAGTCCTGTTATGTTCCTGAGCTGCCCTGTGCTAAGATTTAACAGCTCCACAGCTCTCTCTGAACTGGGTTCCTCAATTACTGACCCATGTCTGAGCCCTGGACAGTTTTTCCAGTACACCTTTTGTTCGTTTCTGAGCCAGGACTTATAGATCCCCTGGCAGTGCTCTGCGTCACGCCCAGGACCGGTTCTGGTCCCATAAATGGTTCTGCTCACCCTCTCTTCGCGAGACTGTCAGCTTCTTCATTGCCTTGGACCCCCGAGTCAATGAAAATACATCTGTATTTAACATCGACGGTTTCACCAAGTAAAGACCACAAAAATTAACGAATTGTTGATGAATAATTACCTATTTTTCGAAAATAAAATACTTTGTCATTAAAAAATATTTAACATTTTCATAATAGTAGTCAATATGACGTTCTTTACAAGATATTGTAAAAATAAATAATAAAGTGGGTGATTTAGTGAATTTTCTTAGAAAAAATACACCAATGAGGAGCTCGCACCAATTAAATTTGGCACGTACTTTTCTCTTACAAGTGGCTTAAATAAAATCGTTAGCTAGGAAAATTGGACCGGTTTTAACGGGAAAGTTTTGGGTTTCCTTCGGGACATTTTTGTATCTCCGAAAATAACAACGTTATGACAACCACATTTTTACATAGGTTTCTATTATAAAAAAGCATGTTATATACCAAAATTTAGATCTCAAGTTACAGGACAAAAAATTTGTAGGCATTTAATGAAAATTTAGTGCCACTAGTGGGCACAGGAGGATACCAGCTCAAATGTGCGTGGTAAACAAATCGATTAATAACTACAGACAAACAATGTTTTCTTGGCGCATGTATAATTTTGTAAAAAAAAAGGCCTAGATCATTTCTATGAAAATTCGCTACTATAAAGCAGTTGCTGCTTCCGGACTTTTTATTTATAGGGCAACGCTACATTTGAAAAGAAAAATATGCTTCCCCGTGAAACGGAAATGCCTTGTAATCATATAACATGATACGGCGCTTTCCTGAAAACTTCATCAGTACTGGTGACGTTTCTAAGAGGTAAAGGCCCATTCAAAAATAAACTCAACGCACAAGTGACGCTACAAGCCAGCAGTAACGGAAGAAAAAGAAAGAAACTGTTGAAGTTGAATGATTAGCATAAGACATGGCATAATTTAAACTATAAAGAAATAATTAATGGGTTAGGTCTGTCGCCGTTCTCCGGACTATCAGTCAATTTTATGAGCCATGTCGTTTTGGATGACGGATAAAATGAATTCTCACTGGTCTGGCTTATTACTTTGACTTTCATCTAAAATAATTAAGCCATTAAAACACGGAGTTTGATGACAGTTCAATAATCGATCAGTATTTTACAAATTATAGATAAATAAATATTTGGTTAAGCCTGGGCGAGCTATTTTATGGGTAAGAATAACGAAGACTTGATCAAAAAGTCTAGTCACTAAACCACTTCTTTAAAGTGTTTTATTGTTTGTGGTGAATTTTCGTAGAAGATAATCGCTAATGGGGAGATCTCCACTATGAAATTTTAAAAAAGTTTCTTATATATTTATATAAGCTCAATAAGGTCTTTCGACTTCTAAAATGTGTGCAAGGAAATCTTATAAGTTCTTTGCTAAAAAATGCTCCATATTTCGCATCTCCTTTGATGCTTTCCCAGGAGCCTACAATAAATTACAGCTTATGGCATACAATACATAAAGATTTTAAAATTGCTTACCGAAAGCTAAACTATGAATAAACTGTTTGCTTAGGTAAAAAAGTTGTGTAACATCTCACAGACTTGGAACAAGCCTGTGACAGAACACCTATAAAAGCCGTGACTACACGGTCAAATTATAAAAACCTTGTTGGAATGAAAAAAAGCAGACCATTTTCACGTGCTATTAGAGTTCCGTGTTTGACACTTAACTTTTGTGTCTTTATGGATATCATAGAGAAGTCAAGCGAGCCAACAGATAGGCGGCAGATGAAGAGAAAGTCCTAGAACAAACAGATTATCTGTGGCCACAAAATAGACACCACATTTAAAGATGACACAGGTTTTAGAACCATTGGTTGATAAACACACACTAACCATTGACTGGAGAAGCACCAGGAAAATTGAACCCATGTTTAAAGGAATGAATGTTTTAAAGCAGATCATTTGCTATATCTACCCACCTGCCAGCGGCCAGATATATACTATTTCACGTTACCATGTGGAGGTAACCTGACAGCCTGAAGCGCGAAAGACAGAACGATATATATTGGCAATCTAAGGTGAGAAAACTGAGACAAGGCATACTGAGGCATAAAAGAAGATACAGATAGATACACACAAGCGGGATAAGGTCAGCAATATAAAAGTGTTGTCTTCCTCTACATATATCAACAGGGATATATTTTTGGCAGAAGTTTGTTATATCTGCTTACGTGCCAGCGTTAAACATAGTAACTAACCATTACTACATATCACCATACCCGTGACTTAATGGCCTAAAGGGTGAGATTGCACATCACACGCCAATATGTGAGAAAAGGGAGCCCAGAAACCTGACAACGGTGGGCAGATAAGGCAGATCAGGAGCGTGCAACATCACATAAACACGATAACGAAAGTGACACAGGGTCCGCACATATGCTAGATGTCTTTTTATCTATATGGTAAGAAACTGTAAACATGACTAATGTTATGAATATCAGATCTCGAATTAATTGTATCATATTCTTGGATGTAAAACATTTCGAGGAATGTTCTGGCCTTCTTTCCCTACGGGTTGGTGTTTTCAAAGTCCACTTTGTGGCCTGGATTCTTAACGCGTTGGGCTATAGCATTCACAGTCACTTTTATCTAGAGACATGCTCCTCGAAAGGGTCTGTGATGTCTGAGTCACGTATCTGAGATGGCAGTTGTTACAACCACGTCTCTACATTTGACTATAGGAACTGGATATTTATTGTTGTTGAAAATATCTTTGTTGGTGAGCACGTTATATTTAGCCACCTTAAGGCTTGACAAGCGTCAAAAACACTCAACGTTCAGTCATTCCCTACAGGTATGGAAAAACGGCAAAGGAATAACAAGCTTCTTCCACCTGGTTCAGAACCGAATCCACAAGAGCTGAAGCAGTCTGTGTATTCTCCAGTCCATCAGTCTGGGGGTATTGAAAATCAGCGTTGAAGGGTATCGGCCTTATCCGCATAAATATTTGTCCAAATTAATTTAGAAAAATCAATAGGCTAAGGAGTGAGCATACGGCCGGTTACTCCAATAGATTAATTTTTAAATAAAGCCACTACGATTGGCTACAGATCAACCTGAGAAAGTAAAATATTCTCCTTAATAAAGACGACTGTTAGGTAATATTGAATGAACTACTGGATAGTCATCTTTCTCTCCCTACAAAATCTTTCATTGGTGATGAGTACCAGCGACAAAATCAAAAAGAAGCATTCATAACATAAAAAAATTATACAAAATATAAAGGAAAAGCAAGTGAGAAAATCTTAAAGAGACCTTATGAATAGTTTATATAAATCACTGAAAATTTAAAACAAAAGAAAAATTAGGGTTTCGGGTGTTTTTATTTTATAAAAAGTAAAAATATACATACGTTAATAAAGTCAAAAACTTGTACCAAGGAATGTTTTATTGTTTCTCTAAGTAGAGTTCTCGGATAAGTCATAAAAGAGTTAGGAAAACCATGTTGAAGGCGTGAAAAATAAATTGTATCTACGTACAAAAAGAAGTGTTGGGTTTTCTTAAATATGTTGTCCATGACGTCATTGTTTACGCTGTCCTCATAAAAATTTAATAGCTGCCTTGTCTTTACTAGCCTGCGGATGTTTAAAAACAGAATCACGTCGTAGAGCTTGAACTGATTCTTTTATTTTATTTTTTTCTCCATTTCCGTGATCAGATGTCTTGTCTCTTCTCTCCCAATAAAGTGAGGATCTGTGAAGTCCATAACTCATTCATTTTAGTTTGTTTGGTGAAATTCAACAGAACATCATAATGAAAAGTCACTGTGTTCATTAAAACCAGATGTAGGTAAGTGTTGGAATCCTTGATGATTTACTTAATGAACCGTTGCCCCTGCTATTTTAGGTTTATAATGCGGAGTGTGCGTTGGCCGAATGAGATAAATATAAAACATATGAATATCGGTCTGTATAATGTAGTCACACATATGTGCAATCACTGAAATGAATCTATGGGAATTTCTGTTGACTTCATGAGTAATCTCTTTCAAGTGAGTTGCAGACACAACGCCAGTAAAGTGTTAAAGTTTAGATTATATTAACAATTTTAAAAGTCGAATTTAATTTTCTGGAAGAACATTTAGATGCTCTTGGCATGGCCACTTTTTTAAAGGAATTTATTGCATGAAATAATCTTCAGTTTGGAGGCAAAAAGTTATGGTTACAACATGGCGACATCGCCCTTAAACTGTGATTATGAGTTTTAGTAACTATATATTAAATAAATATAGACTCAAATATCAACGATCGGCTTTGCTAATTATAGCTATTGTTTGTCCAATCAAAAGCTTTAAATTGATTTATGGTCTTCAAAAGCTGAAGAATTTCTTCAGATTATCACTGAAGTGGCGTCATTAAATATTATACTATTAAACGAGCAATATCTGTATATATGTGATCGTGTTCTCAAAAACGGCTCTAACGATGTTCGTCAAATTTGGTATATGTAGGTTTTTGGAACTGATAAATCGATCTACATTGGTGTCATTTAGGGGAAAATTCATTTTCAAAGTGAAATATAGAGCTATCCATAACGACGTCTAAATTTCATGTATCGGAGTGTAATTAGAATATGATACAGGTAGTCTATAACAAATGGCGTCCCTTTATACCGCCAAGATTGTTGAGTTGTGGCACTTTACTGGAAGTAAAGTTGCATGATAACGCAAGTTTTTTAATTATTTTTTTATTTCAACAACACACCACGAAGGCTCACAGCCTAAATACTATCGTACCGTGGGTGTCGACAAGGAGGGAAGAGGCAACTTGTTAATTCTGGACTTGAACGTTTGGAGGTTCGGAGGAGAAGGAAAAACATGTGCCGGCAAGGAATTCCACAACTTGGAAGTCCTCGGGACAAAAGAGCGGGCATAACAAAATGTTATATGTCTGGGTCTGGTGACCTGGACAGTAAAAGGGTGCATTCTCTCTGTTCCCCTGGTAGAACTGTTGGGGGCAGCAGGTGGAGGAACTATGGAAGAAAGCTTCTCTGAGCAGTGCCCGTGCAGATATCTACAAAAGATAGAGAAGTCACCAACGGCACGTTGGTGGGTAAGGGATGGCAGCCTTTGGGTGAGGGTAGGGTTACCAATGAGACGTATATCCCTCTTCTTAATGGAGTACAGGGTAGCGAGTGTAGAAGAGGCAGCGCCACCCCAGACGTGGGAGCAGTATTCGAGGTTTGGCCTTATTTGTGAAGTATAGAAGGTGTAGAGATTAGCTGGTGAAAAGTATTTGCGAGCCTCGAAGAGGAAACCTAATGTCTTAGTAGCCGCTTTTGCAATTGATGTGAAATGTTGGTGCCAATTGATATTTCGATTCACAGAAATGCCAACAAGTGAAAAGGACTCATTACTTTGAATAACTTGGTTGTTCATTGTGATGGATCTAGGGCTGGTGTATCTCTTAGGTGATAGAAAGCAAGACTGAGATTTGCTGGAGTTGAATTGTACAAGATTTCTAATTCCCCAGTCTAATATTTTTTGGAGATCCACAGAGACACAATCCTCTATGAGTCTGCGATCCTCATTTAGTTGGGCTAAAGAGCAGGCTTAGAATATTTTATATTTGAGTGGAGGGTGCTGTCATCCGCGTAACTGTGAACTGGGTTGGATGTGCTAGAGAGGAGGTCAGTGATGTGTAGAAGAAACAAAGCTGAACCTTGAGGGACTCCTGCATTAATTAGATACAGTTTAGAGGAATGGACATCCGCGACAACAGAAATGCTCCGGTTGGAGAGGAAATTTGCTGTCCAGGTGCAGAGTTTTGGGGTAGGCCATAGACCAGAAGTTTATTAAGCAGCGCTGCGTGCCAGACCTGGTCGAATGCTTTGGATATGTCTAGAGCGACAATCTGGGATTCACTGTGTAGTTTTATAGACTTCCTCCAAGAACGGGTCACAAAGGAAAGGAGGTCCGCAGTTGATATGCGCTGACGGAATCCATACTGCCTGTGTTTTTCAAGAAATTTTAGTAATTGCGAGTTTATATACTTTTCCATCACTTTAGACACGACTGAAAGGAGTAAAATAGGCCTGTAGTTGCTAGGAAGCGTTTTGGATCCTTTCTTGGGGATGGGTTGTACTCGAGCAGTTTTCCAGTTACTAGGGAATATACGTACCTTCAGATATAACATGTCTTAAATGAACGAACGAGCTGATATGATGAATCCCACCTTTTTTGGAAAACTCTTTTGATTTTTTTTTAATTTTTTTAAAATAAAATGCCAAACAGAATACGTCCTATCGCATCAAAAACTTTTATTGTAAGCTTTCTAATATGTCAGTAGGCCTGTGCTAATATTTCCATTTACTATAATGTATACCTGTCATTTCTAATCTGCACGTTCCCTTTCATTCTAGATTGAAAGGGAACGTACAGATTCCTTAAATAACTCGGTTCCTGTAAACCTATTGTCCGTATATTAGATAAGGGGTCTTAAATTTGTCCACCAGAAGATTAAAGCAGGCCTTCGACCTCGTACTTTCACTACACAATAAACAAACGATCGTTCTTGGACGACAATTTTACTTTGGACTAGTTCGTTTACCTTGACGCGTTACAAATACACGGTAGATAGTGGTTTAGTTTAGAATTTATCTTCCTCTGAAGATGTTGACTTTGTCAACGAAACGATCGTAAGGTCTCTGAAATAAGTGTTGTGGTGATTTGGGTTTCTACAAGTGTACTTAATATATGCTATGGTAATACCAAATTTCAGATTCCAGTGTAATCGTACGAGCCGTCCAAGATTTGGAACTCACTATATGTACTTAATATTTCAGATTGGAAACAAGCTAAAGTGTTTAAGAACAATGTTGTTTTTTATGGTCTAAATGTCTTTAAAGACGCGTTTGTTGGCTACGTGAATTTCAAGTAGGAATACTATAACGATAATATTGTCTGGTTTTAACACTTTATTATTTTAAGTTGGAGTCATTGCTGCATGTTCCTGTCAGGTATTCCATTGTTTCACCATATTCATAAATATAGCTCTGCTTGTAAAAGCCTACGTTTCCCTCTTGTACCACGTGTTTCCTTCTAACGTTATAAAGACTGGTTATGTCTTGTAAAATGACAGGGAGAAAACAACACTGAAATAAAACCATTCAATAGAAACATTATGTGTTTGAGGTGAACGAAAATAGATTATGGCGCTAGTAATGGCCTGAAAACCAGATGCATGCAGCGGCTTAGATTTAAACTTGCGTTATATGTACACATTGTCTCGATTTTCAGAAAATCTAAAGATGTTTTAGGAATATCTGAAGTGGTTAGTGGCAAATGGTAGTGTTTGTGTCTCATGGTTTTTTGGAAAATCTTAATTGCAGCTACTATTTATCATACAATTATCTCTACAAAGATCTGAAATGGGTATTTGCGGTTCTTAAGTAATATTAAAATTGTTCTTTTAGTGAATTTTCGTAGCAAAATTTCACTAAGGGAGAGATCGCGACTTGTGAATTTTGACCAAATTTCTTCAAATGAGCTAAGGAACTAGGCCCGCTAGAACACATATTTGCGATCAGTTTCGATTTTGATATGTTTATATACACACACACAATATATATATATATATATATATATATATATATATATATATATATATATATATATATATATATATATATATATATATATATATATATAATTTGTGTGTGTCTGTCTCACACCGATAATTCCAAAAATAATGGGCCGGTTTAGATTAATTTTGATGTGTACCTTTCTTTTGCAAATGGCACGGATAAGCTCGTTAGCCAGTCCTTCCGGGAAAATTTTACATTTTTTTTTTCGGAACATTTTTGTATCTCGAGAAATAACAAAGCTATGGCAACTAAATTTGGTACGCAGGTTTTATTATAAAATTATACTATACACAAAAATTTTAATCTCTAACTTAAAAGAAAAAAATTATAGGCATATAAAGAAAAAAATTTGGGTGCCACTGACGACCAGAAAAACGCACAAAACCAAAATATTTTGTGTGGATAACAAAATCTATTGTATATTTTCCCCTTAGGGCTCGTCCGCATCTTTGCCGCCCCGATAGCACCGCAGCCTTTGGCTTAATGTGCATTACAGACAAAGATTAAGCTTTTTGGCGCAAAAGGGTCAAGAAATACCAAAAAAAGTACTTTGAGGTTTTTATAGTTTTTCTTCTTAAGACGTCAAAGTCGCCATTTGAAACGTCGAAATTCGCAGCTTTTAGGCAAAAAAGCTGAAACAAATACGTGTTATGTAGAGAAAATGTCGCAAGAGGTGTGTTTTACAAAGCTTTAAGTTTCAGCTTCAACCGTCAATTGTCCTTCATTTTACTAAAATGTTTGCAGGCGATGTATTTCAAACAGACCCATATCTGAGGCTTTGGATGGCGGAGCTCGATTTAAGGTATTTTGTTTTTTATTGCCTTAGAAATATAAATATTTTCGTACGCATCTAACTTCGCTGGTTGTCTAACATTTTTGATAAGTTTCAGATGTAATGATTATTATCCCGAAAATGTTATGCCTCGCATGACTTGTCTATACTACCGTTTATCAGCTTGGCCGCTTGTTCCCTAAATATGATGTCAATGGTTCTTTTGGTCTGCCCAACGTACTTAAGATTACAAACTTTACTACTTATCTCATAGATACCCGACATTTCAGTGGCTTTATCTTTATCTTTCGTATTACCTAACATACTTTTTAAAGTATTTTTTCGTCAAAAAAGTTAGCTGTAAATCTGGTTTCTTAAAATTGCTTTCGAGACCCCTTGTGATACGCAGTTCAATGGTAGGCAAACAAACTTTTTTCTATTTTATCTTGCCTGAATGTCGTGGATTCCGCTAACATTTTCTTTGTTCTCTGTCTATTAATTAATTTTTCCACTAAGCAATTGCTTTAGAGGGCATTTTTAAGGAAGCTGATTTGCAGCTAACCATTTAGACAACAAATAATTTTAAAAAAAGTTACGTAATACGAAAGATAAGAATTAAGCCACCGAAAGTCGGGTATCTATGAGATAAGTTGTAAAGATTGTAATCTTAAATACGTTGGGCAGACTAAAAGAAGCATTGAAACCAGATTTAGGGAACATCTGGCAGCGCTGAGATACGGTAATGTAGACAAGTCATGCAGGACACAACATATTTGGGATAATAATTACCACATAGATAAAGAAAATCCGAAACTTCTGAGATTCAGAAACTCGACAGGTAAAGTTATAGCGGATGTTAAAAAACGTTGTCCGGCAATGAAAACAATACACAGAAAATTTGCCTGGGATTTCGTCTCACTCTATGTATCGGTCTTTACCTAAGACGTAGTATAAAAGGTGATTTTTAGTTGTGAGTTTTTCCTTCTTTTCAGGGTGTCAGTCTCTTTACTGAGCCAGTCTTTTAACTGAGACGTTATATAAACACGATGTTTAGTAGTTAGGAGTTTATAATTTTTCATCCTCTCATGACGCCTAATTTTGTTAGTGAAACTGTCGTCAGGTTTTAAAAAGATGTGTTGTGGTGATTTGGATTACCAACGGTACTTATTATTTTTATGAACGTGATGATTATTAGGACCAAGTTTACGTTTGAGATTTAATCCAATTTGAAGACCATAGTGCACATTCTTCATCAACCATGAATATTAATAACAATAGGATAATAAGAGTGCACATCCGCTTCGGAGGAGCGACAATTTAAAAGCTGCAATGAGAAGTAATGCGATCATGCGGGTAGACATTGCACTCAATGTTCTGTCGCCTTCAGAACAGTTCAAACAAACAATAAACACCGGGGCCTCGAGTCTGAGAATCAGTTAATTGATTGCGCGATAAAGAAAAGAGAGAAACACGAATGCACTTGTGTTTAAAGCCACGCTGCCTGTTTGAAAAACTATATCACATCCGGAGTGGATAACCAAAGAGGAAAAAATATGCAAAATATTCGAAATGTGCAAAATAACATCTCATACATCTATCTAGTTACAAAGCGAACTATTTAAGTACACCTCAGAACTAAAATAAGAACCTGAGGCACCAATAAAAAACGTTTAATAGCACTAGAAAAATAGAAAAATAACTGGATAGGATTCGAGGGACCAGCGATTCACAAACTATATAAAAAGTCACATAATAATATACTAAAGGATATGAAACTAAAGCTAAAATAATATTTGTTTAATTTATTCATAGAAGATACAATACTTGGACTGAAGGAAAATACAGCATAAATCAACGTAAACTGAACACTAAGTGAAGAGTCACAACCTTATAATAAAAGACTTAAGAAGAAAGTTACAAGTTGCAAATCCAAAAGCCCCCAAAAAGTATTGTCTCCCAAAAATCCATAAACCGGGAAAATCGATGAGACCTATTGTTTCGGCTATAGATTACCGGACATACAATTAAGCGAAGTGGTTGACAAGTGAGGTTAAAAGCTTGCCCGCCAAACAAAAGAGTTTTTCAATAACTATTACACTTCAATTTATTAATAAAATTAAAGATGTTAAATTTGTTGAAGGCGAGGCTTTAGTTTCATTTGATGTAACCTCTTTGTTTCCTAGTGTCCCCACGAAACAATCGTTAGCGTATTTAGGACAGTTATTAAAAATGAATAACATAAATGAAGATGACTGAAAAGAATATTTAACCTAAACCAATCTTTGCCTTAAACAAAATTAATTAACAAACAGAAAACAAAGAAAATGTTAGCATGATCAACGACCTTTAGAAGAAAGCCGAAAAGAACTTTGAATAAAGACAGGTAAGGAAAATGGGTGTAAAGATAAACGGCCAACTTCTTGAGCAAGTAGGAATGTTTACGTACCTTGAAAGTATCATTACAGATGATAATAAATATAGTAATGATCAGAAAAGGAGGATCGCGATGGCAAAGCAAGCATTCAATAGACAGTCCCCACTAATTTCAACTTTGACACGAGCAAAAGGTTCATCAAGCCGCACGTATGGAGAGTGGTAGTGTGTTTCCAACACCAAGCGCAAACTTGAGTTTTCTGAAGCTTTAGAAATAAAAAACCACATACACAACAACAGCTGCCTGTTTTAAATGGTCAAACTGATTTGATGGATTCTCCTTTCCTGCCAACTCTTCTTTTTAATTAAATATATCAAACCGAATACGTCTAACCATATTAAAAATTTTTGGAATAATAAAAAAATACAAGGATCACCCTTGCGGAAAATAAGACTGTAATAATAACATGTGTATAACATCATTAAATAATATACAATAAAAAAAAACAGCGTTGATAAATAAGTGTACATGAAACTGCAAATCAAACTCGTTATTTAATTAACAACGCCTTGTATTATCAGCACACGGCTGAAATTCATATGGTGCAATAACCACGCATCTATTTAGTATAAAAAGAAAATATATTAATAGAAACAACTGAGGAACAATTAATTAATTATATCAGTTATGCCACACATCTAGAAAAACAAACAGCAGTAGCTATCGTGTTGATAACCGAGCTAATAAATTAATATAGTTGTAATAAAATAATATGCCCGAGGTCGACTGCCATAAATCATCGATTTTTTATGTAAGAAACGATATTAAACAGACTGGTATCAATAAAATATTGACTTTACAACATTCATCCATGTTTGGAATCAAGCTGAGAGAATGCCGTGTTATTTTATTATATTGTATATTAAAATATTAATGCCAGCAGCTTTAAAAAATCATGCAGACATTTGCTACAGTCGTATTTTATTGTCACAAGTCGCTGGCTAGGTATTAAAAATTATTTTCACCAGGTTTTTAAAAGATACATTGATATGTAGGTGTTCCACATGTAATTCTTGACATAATTCATTATCGATTCTAAATAACAGTAAAATAAACACAAATAACATTATTTTATATAAAAGAGTGCTGCAAATTGAAACACAACTTCCAGACAGCTGTTATAATTTATTCTCCACAGACATTTCCAGAAATTAACTTAGGGTCCATGACTTGACCACAAGGAAAATATTCGCATTCCTGTAACTATAAACTTCTGAAACGATAATGTTCCGTCGTTATTTTCCACACCTTTTTTTCCACACGCACCTGCAGACTATGGACACTAAAATACAGTTGGTCACCCTGAGCACGTCAAGCAATGATGGTCAACCCGAAGGTGGCACCCTGGAGATTTACCTTTTCGACGGCGATCTGAGAGGCTAGAGAGGCCGCCTACCCCTTCTTGACACCACTAGAGCCGGGAAGACTTCGGAATCAAGAACTCTGCAAAAGCCCCATTTCGTCGATGATCGTGATATAGTGCAGTTCACTCATCAGTTCAAATTCTTCGTTGTCCCCTTGGCATTGAGCAGACAGTCCTGTAGCAGCCACGTAACCTAAAGCTATCGAAGAACGTACCGAATCAACGGTACAGATATATTCCTCGATTTTTAATGTTTTGAGACCTTTTACACAGTTTTAGCAAAAAAAAAATGTTTTTCGGATTTCTGTCACCGATAATCCGCGCCCACACATTCTACCCATAATTTAATTTCAGCACAGAGTACCAGATTTTTTATGGCATTTGAAGTTCCCTAATAAACAAACCCTAAACCGCTTTACTACTGGAGTTTTAACAAAAAATGTCAATTCTTACGAAATCACACCACACTCATCCCCTACCCCAGGAGCGATTTTACCCAAAAAGAATCGAAACCGTTCGTTTCTCGGGTGCTAACTGTATATCAAATTGGAAGACGATATGTCAATTCGTTCTAAAGTTTGCGTGGCTATTAACAGACATACAGACCGACAGACAGAAACAAATTTCGTTCCCAAATTATGTTTTTTATATGTTTCGACCCTTTTTACGACGTTTACGCGAAAAAAATTCTATCGCCGATACCATATTTCCACACGTATTGACAATGTCGAAGTAAAATCTGCTACCATTAATCAATTAAAAACGTGTACAGATTTTGAATAGAGATCTCGAGACCTCATCTTTAGTTTCATGGTTGCTTTTCATATCTGCTGCTTCAAAGTAACTTCTAACCTCTATCTGCTAGTTCTTGGATACTTTCAGTTGCATACAACCTATTTGAGAGACCTTAGAAGTTACTGCAAAGCCGTAGGTACAAAATAGGGATTATAAAAGCAAAGGGGAAGCTTCCATTTTTACATCTAATAAGAAAAGGTTCTATCAACTTAGGGCTATCACACAGCTGCGGATAGACGGCGCGTGGATTGTCATTCCATGAGGCTGGAGCTTGATTTGTTTATAAGCCCACATTACACGAACCAGGAGTGACTTTCGAAAGCTCAAAGATGACATTTAGGAACAGAAGTGGAATCTAGTTATATTTTCTGATAAACTAACATTATAGGATTAACACTTTAAGACTAATTTCAAGTTCCCTAACTTTTACCTAACCTGAGACCTAACTTTTTCGTGGAATTCAAATTTTCCATGATTTAGCGAAGTGTTTTTTGGTTTGTTCAAATAACTTACAAGATCATAGGATTAAAATAATAGCAGGTAGAATACACCTATAAAGTAATACGGCTATGGTAGCCAGCCTCTTAGAACATTGTGTAATGTACGACAGGATCGCCATCTCGGTGCGGAACCATAGCCGTATTACTTTATAGGTGTGTTCTCGCTGCAATCAGTATACCGTACTGACGAGTTCTAATTAGAGCGAAACCGGTCTGCGGTTCTAATTATGGTGAGAGTACATCTAGCCTTACATACATTGTCCCTATATTAGGGAAGAAATGGGCCAGGGCTGACAATTTACAAAATTGTTAGTTGGTTGTACACAGTCTCTATTTTATAACATTTTGTGTTATGTGGAGCTGTCGTAAAAAATGAAGTAATAGAGTTTGCTTTGTTAAAGCTTTCACAACCTGCTGGTCTTAAACAAACAGAACTGTAAACAAAATAATGTAAATGAAAACATTAAATTGGAGTTAACCTTTTGAATTATTTTTATACTTTTTACACACGTTGTATACAGGGTGTTTCATTTAATATCATCTTTCAACTCATTCTATCATTTCACACTGATAATTTATTTTCATCTCTTTTGTTGGTTCTGTGTGCCCTCCTTCACACTTTATCCAGGCTGAGGACTGGTCTAAACCATGTCAGATGCAATATAGAGCAAAAAGTGAAAAAAATACACAGTTACGGAGACAAATTTATTACTTGTCATAGCACGCTTGACCACGGACTTTTGGAAACAATCGTTTTAAATCAATTACTATTAATTATTGAAAAGAAAGCAAGTTTTTCAAATAGCGTCCTTTGGCGACGGCAGCGGAAATCAATGAGTTAGCTATCATCTCGTTTTAACCAGCTGACCTGCCTTTCTTAAACAATACAGATTTCATCGAGTTCGGTTGAGCCAAAACAGAATTATGTACATTTTCATAACCCCCCCCCCCCCTACCCCCCGCACACCCACAATAGTTTAATAGAAGCTATAGGTTCCAATTTTGGATGTATATATATATATATATATATATATATATATATATATATATATATATATATATATATATATATATATATATGTATAACATACAGACTTGGAGACTACTTCTCTGGCTTCACTGTTGGTTTTTGTAGGTGAAGGACGTAGCCAGCGCGTGAGCTAACTGGAGCAAGTGGCCCTTCGAATTCTGGATGTTCTAGGATGTTTTTCAATGCTTCTGTGACTATAGTTTTGCTGCTTGACAGCATTCTCAGACAGATTAAAATTAAATTAGTACGAAATCATGACAACTACAAATAAAGATCTGTTGCTATGTTATATGATGTTTTGATCAAAAACATTTTTTTTATCAAATTGAAAATAAAATGAAACACAGATGACAGATACGGTTTTCAAAATGTCTATGATCTTTATTTGTAGTTGTCATGATTTCGTACTAATTTAATTTTAATCTGTCTGAGAATGCTGTCAAGCAGCGAAACTATAGTCACAGAAGCATTGAAGAACATCCAGAATTCGAAGGGCCACTTGCTCCAGTTAGCTCACGCGCTGGCTACCTCCTTCACCTACAAAAACCAACAGTGAAGCCAGAGAAGTAGACTCCAAGTTTGTATGTAGTATGGACAAGTTTCACCAAGTAAGGGCAACAACAATCAATGAAATATATATATATATATATATATATATATATATATATATATATATATATATATATATATATATATATATATATATATATATATATATCCACAAGAGTATCAGTTTTCTGGAAGATATAAATTATGACAAGAAAATATGATGTTTGCTTTATGTATGGTTGAAACTATAAAAGTGGCAGCTGAGCGAAATGGTTTGCCAGTTCTATTTGGAAAACAAGAATTTAAATTGTGTTTTCTTTACAAGCAAAAGTTTTATTAGCTTCTTTGTAAGACACGTTGTGAAATTATTATAACAAATGTATTGCTACTACTACTACTACTTTTACTTACTTTTAATGTTTAATTTTTTTTTGAGACTTTTATTTTATGTTTTAGTTAAAATCTGCAAGATAGGTAAACTGAAGACATCAGTGCAAAATCAAAACTTAAAAAAAATTATTACGAAATAACATGAATACTCTCGATTTTAGATATAAGAAAACTTAACACGAATTGCTTTAAGAGAAAGTGGAGTTACAAATTTGGCAGTTGTACTTAAAATTATAATTATCTTGTGTAAGTGAAAAGAAACTCTTGAAAAAACTTTACAGAAGATAGATTAGGATCAGGCACAGTGTTTCGGTTTTAGGACCATTCTCAATAAACACTACATAAATATAAAGTTGAGTTTTAATCAAGCCTCTTTGTTATTTTTTTACTCAAAATTATAACATAGCTAATGCCTCAAAGTACAAACGCTTTCTATCTGAAAAGCTTCTTCCGGGAGCAATAATAAATCTAAATGCAGTTATATTATCTGGTATTCTTTGAAACATCTGACACTTTCCTTGTGAAACAGAAAAGAAAAATGTTTACATCGGTTTAAAAATAAATGCCGCGAAACACAAGAAGTTAAATTACCTTTGACAGCGGGAGGAAAGCCTACACGTAGTCGAATGTTTAAGACATTTTAATGATTTATTTTTGCAGACAGCCCGTATATTTATATTGGGTTGTAGATGTGTATGTGTTTATTTGAACAGAGCTTGTGATTATTTTTGGAATCCCTGTAATAAATACTCCAACCAGCACAAAAACTTTTATACCTATGGCACTATGAAATACCATATGCCTGAACTTTAAAATTAATGGATGGCATATTTTATTTCCCTCTCTACTTAGAGCTCGCGCGTTCCCCAAATATTGCGACTTAACTTGCTGATTACCTCACCTGTCACTTTAGCACCCTTAGCATTTATCATTTGGCAAAATTTGTTTCTGCTGATTTACTTCATATTTTTTTTCATACTGGGATATCAAAGCTTGACTTGATCAGACGTGGTTATGGGTATTAAAATAACTGTGATGCATTTCGTCAATAATTTTCTTGTTATTGCAATCTAAGTTCCGGGATTACGCATTTTTACAGAGTAGAACATTTACACAATTGAAGCTTCTGATCAAATTGGTATGCTACTTAATTAAATTTGCAAATATAGTAGGCTTTTATGTTTGGACAATTTGTGAGAACACTTAATAAAAAAACGATGACAAAATTATTTCAAAAGGATTAAACCTATAAAGCTAAGAAGAATGTTTTCCATTTCATGACCCACGGTCGATTTGATCATTTTTTAACGTAAAGCCGTCGGTCTGTGAACCATGGTATGTTGAGCACACTAAATATCCTTGCAAAAAAAGAGGGATTCGGTAAAATTTCCAGGACGGTGAGGTGAAACCCTGTCGTCGGTGATAGGCCATATTGGTAAATTAGGCTGCCGTTAAAGAAAAAAAAAATACATACATACGAGGTGTTGAAAAGTACTTAGCCTACAATATAAAACATAATAATTGTTTAAAAGAAAATGCATTATTTAACATAATCTCCTTAAGACTTACATATTTAGCAAACCGTTCACGCAGCAATTATAAGCCCTTGAAAAAAATTATGAAATATTGCCTTCAAACCACCCATCCACAGCTCACATGACTTCGTTGTTTGGGAATAAATAATAGTCTCATTATGCTAAATCAGGAGAAGAGAGTGGCTTGTCAACCAATTAAAAACGAATTTTAGCAATTGTTTGCAGTGCAATCAACAACTTGTAAGCAGGTGTGTTGTCTTGCAAAAATAGCACAATTTTGGTCAGTTTTCCGCGGCGTTTTTCTTAACTTCCTCGCATAAATTAGTTTGCAACTCACTATAATATACTCCCTTGACAGTCTTAGCTCGTTCCAGAAAATCTAGCAGTATTATCCCATCCTTGTCAAAGGAAACTGAAGCAAGAAGCTTGCCAGCAGACTTTTGAACAAGGAATTCTTTGGATCGTGAAGAACCGGAATGCTTCCACTATTTTGGTTGTGATTTAGTCTCTGTATCATTGTGATGAACCCATCCTTCGCCCGTAATGACAAAGCAAAGTTTGGGGAATCTTTTTCAGCGTGCAAGCATTTCAGAACCCATTTTGACGAAAGCTTTCTCTAGGTAAAACAATACTTAGGAAATGTGCAACGTGTTTGCTATACGTTTTTGCCCAATTCGTCGCTCTTTAGAATCATTTCATGGACAGAATCAATATTTTCTTGAGTGGTCTCCCAAATCGGTGCTTCTCTTTGACATTTGATCGTCCTCATTTAAGTTCCGCCACCTAGTTTTAAATAGTAGCATATGAAATATACTGGAAGGTTAAATTAAAAGCCTAATACTTCCAGACGAATTTTTATTTAAAAAATCCTTTTGCACGTTTTAGCTTCATCGAGCTATCTTAAGGGGTTACCTAGAATGCAAAAGTTGGTTATGTCAGAAACTAGGTCTCCGGTAGTTAGCATCTAACAGCTACAGAAATAGCAAAGATCAACAAAGCACGTGTCAAGCATTGAAAGACTGAAGTGACATGAAAGTTAAGTAAAACTTAAATTGATAACAATCAAATGTTATAATATAAAGCATTGGCATTTTCAAAGGACTCAGTCCCAAATAATTATACTCAAGAGGAGCAAAATACAAGTTAAAATTTAAGTAGCTAACACAACAAAAACCAAGCAGGCCATACAGCCTGGCAGAACTTTCAGAGAATACCTTAACAACCAAATTCAGATAAAGAAAACGTCTAACTGGCTGGTAATTCTTACGTGCTGTTTTTACGGTAACTAAACTGTATTGGAAACTGTCAAAGTTGGAATTTCATCCATTGTCACCAGTGCCCCCAGACAATGACAACAACAAAGGCCAAAATATTAGCATCTCCACATTTGATACAGTGAAATGGTGGATATAAAACACGCGTTTTTAACAGCCAAAATGGAGGCCTATGCACAGCTTAAGGTAAATTTACAAATGGGAGAATGAACAAAAACAGAATAAAAAAGTGACAGAAGTGACAAATGACATATAAAAGACAAGATACCAAGGACAAGGAAATAAGCCAAAGAGCAACTATATCGAGCAGGCTTAGCTCCACGTTCAAATACAATCTTCATCAAGTAATTAATACTACTCTATTAGCCGTGTGTATAGAAAAGGAAAGTTCATCACACTGGTACTAGAAACATTCAGGACATTGTTGTTGGAGCCATTTATGTATTTGTAAATCCCCATCTCCTCTAGGACAAAGTGTTCGACGCCAAAACTAGATGGTTGAGGGATTCTGGCATTGTTCTTACTATGAAAACCATGACCACTCTCTCTCAGGTGGCAGCCGAAAACTGAACATAGGGGAAGTAGAAACAGTGTTGACAGTACCACTTCAGCATTGTCAATATTCTTTCTACTTCTCAGATGTTCAGAGACTCTGGTACCTAACGCTGTTCATTCTACATAAACAGTATTACACTAAGGGTACCACAAGCGAAACAATATACTCCTGACTGACTTGGTTTTTGTAGTACAAATTTGTCTGGAAATATAAGCCTTTTAATTTAGCCTTCAAATATGCCGACCCTAGATGTATTGGCGTTTAAAAATTATAGCATATGAAGGGCACAGATCACCTGACGTTTATACCATATCAAAACAATCCTTTACCCGATAACTCTTTCAAAAATCAATACTTAATACGTAAAACTTATTTTCTTTAACATCTATCTTTGTCTAAGACATGTGCTTGTCAAAAATTGCCACTTTTGCCACTATTTAACCTTTGAATGTCAAACTCTGATGGCTTATTTATGAAACACTATAATTGTTACCATATTAACTAAATTTAATTTGTTTATTGGAAAGTTTCTAGGCTAAAATATATCGCCAAGAATCTACCTATGCCATGTCCCCCCCCCCATTACGCACAGGACAGATTATACTCATATATTATTGGGCATTTACTGCCTTATTAACACAATGATAATAATAATTACTTACTGTGTATAGAATTGGCGGTGGAATGCTGAAGAGAATAGAGGTACTCCATGTGGGGCGGAAGCCTATAGGCGGGATGCAACTCCCGTCCAAGAAGCTGAAGTCCACCTCCCGGACTTCCACCAACACTGAAAAAAAACAGTAATGAAAAACAGTAACTAAAAGTAAAAATTAAAAAAAAAAGAAATATGATGTTGATCTAGCTACAAGATATGTGAATGAATATATAACGACTGTGTTTTTATTATCAAATGTGTCACATTGTACAAAAAAAAAAGATTATAATGAGATCACGTCTTTAAGAGTATCAGAAAAGATCTTTGTTATGAGCGCAAACTTGGGTCATCAGAACCCATATGCATGTGAAAATTTGTATACCTTTGATAAATTTATTAACTAGCCCTATTGCATTAGTTCACCTGAAAAAAATTGCATTTTCTTAGAGAAAATGTATCTCTGAAAATAACGAAGTAATTTTCATGAAATTTTGTACGTAAGCCTGCTTACGGGAAATTCAAAGAATTTTTGCCTTTTTCAGGTGATAAAAGGGGGAGGGCAGTTACCTTACAAGGATTAGGATCGGTTTAGGCGCATTCAGGCATTTAAGGTATGCAATCATTACATGACTATAAATGATCGAACTGTATTTAGTCTCTGTTTGTGTATTTTGCTACAGATATATTAGTATTTTTGAAAAATATAATAAATAAAGCAATGATATTAGGTTTATACTATTAGACATTATCATTACTTATCAAATTTATTACAAATAAAACCACACTTGTAAATTCTACAATCAAAAATGCGTAGCCACTAACTAAGAACCTATCAATAATATAAGCGAAAAAAAAGCAAAGATAAAAAAAACTATTTTATGGCCACAACCAATCTATAGAAAAATAAATATAGTTTAACTAACGGTTGAGTTGCCTCTTAAAGGCTGTTGCAGAAGGAGCTAGCACTACGGAATCATCCAACTAATTCCAACCGTGAAACACCCTGTTGAAAAAATATTTCTTGCCTCAACGGTCGAATCGTTGCTTCCATCAATTTGAATGGGTGGTCACGTAACTATCGGTTCTCGCTTAGTAAGAAGATCAATTCTCCCACGAGGTGCTGCCAAAGGGAGCAGGTTGAAACTTCGCAGACAATTCTGGTATGAGAAATAGCACGTTTTAGATGTGAACTTTCATATCCGGCGTTGCATATTCTCCAGAAATTCAGTAGATCACTTTAGCAATGGACACCAGACTGGAACTGCTGCGTATTTGAGAAAATGGAGGCGCTAAGAAGTGTAATTTTTGGTGAGGCAGTCTTTAGATTGATGCCGGAAAGCTTTGGATATTAGATAGCTCAGCACGGCCATTTTTGACAATCTCGGAAATCTGTTCCAACCAAGAGACCAGCTAACAGGCTTTAGTGGAAGGAAGGAAACATAAACACGGTTATCTTAAATGTGCGAGTCAAATTTATAAGTCAAATCTTTACAAAAACTGACACAGGATTACTTGAAATGAAACGTAATTAACCTGCACCTTCTTAAGATATTCCAATTACGTGCTTAACAAGTTACAATTTAACCAAAACCTTTTAACGACAATGTGCTTTTTGCTTTGTAGAAAAGGATGTAAGTTTTCACCTGTGAGTGTTGTATAGTAGTTAAAGGAACAAAACAAAAATTACCGGAAAATTCTGAAGTGGTCTTAAACGACCAAAAAGTTATAATTTAATTCCAACAGAAACAGCGTGTGACACAGGTAATGCCAGTTGGCTACGGCCCATTGGAAAGACAATAAATCTCCCCATAAAACCAATTCGATTCAATTTAATTCTACCATTTGTTTTCAGCTACTTTCTGAGAATACTGAATTGAAAAGATAAGCATGTATTGTGTATTACAATTTTACAAAACGCAGCATTTAGAGAAAGACATTGATTATTAGATTGTAAAGAAATAATAATCTGGAATTCAATTACACTTATCAGACCAATTAATGCGATTTTACTACTGGTTCAAACTAAGATCTAGGCTTCATTGATTGCTACAACTCAAATGGAATTTAGCTCTAAACATTTTGATCTATTTATATCTTTATGACGAATCTTGTAATAAAAGTAAATATTCCTTTCAGATGTGATTTACATTAAAAAGTAGGTTACAGTAGCGAATTTTTATAAATATGTTTTTAGTGTTAGTTAGCCTTTTTTTACAGTAAAAACCACCAGTTAGTATAACATTTATAGTAAAAACGTATGTACCAAATTTCTTCAAAATAACCCATTTTCGAAGACACAAAAATTTTACGGAAAAAAACCTAACAAACTGGTCGGCTTTTCATTGCTAACGAACTTGTCCAAATCATCTACGAAAGCAAACTTCGTCAAATTTCATCAAAATAGCCATATAGATTTCTATAAACTTAATATGTTTTTATATGAACATATAAAAATTAAAACTGATCCCGGACCCAGATATAGTAGTGACCATCCTCTCTAAAGCATAAATACCTAAGTATTTTACGCTGCAGATATTCTATGTTATTTATATGAACATGATATATCGGGGACCAAACGACTGAACAATTCTCCAATCGAGACCTGACAAACGAGAAGTAAAACTTTAGTATCGTCTCGGATTTGAAATTTTTACTATTTCTGAATATAACTTACAAGCCTGTACGACTTATCTACCATGTTTTGAATATCTGGAACAAATGCGAGCTGTGAATCAAAAGTCACCCCCAAATCTTTCATCGAGGTATGACGACGCAATTTTCACCATTAATACTATAATCGAAAACAAGGGAGATTTCATTCATCTTTTATGTCATTAATATATATATATATATATATATATATATATATATATATATATATATATATATATATATATATATATATATATACTAGAACATGGCATTTCTGTACTATACAAGGAAAAAGGGTTAAGGGCAAAGCCGCAAGGAGACAACCGCATACACGTGTCTTAAGCTTATTAGCCATCATCAGTACGCTATAGCCAGGTGAAGATGGGAACACTCTGGATGAAGATGCAAAAATACACCGAGTCACAACAGGCAACCAGTGCACATTTGCAGAAATATTTGGAAGACCCCCAATCCGAGGAAAACAACCAAAATAGCCACTGAGGCAAAGAAATCACCTGCGTCAGCATCCGAAGCCCAGGAAGTTATACTAAATATAACAGGATCTATAACACGGCATTTCTGTACTATACAAGGAAAAAGGGTTAAGGGCAAAGTCGCAAGGAGACAACACTCTGGATGAAGATGCAAAAATACACATACACGTGTATTTTTGCATCTTCATCCAGAGTGTTCCCATCTTCACCTGGCTATACCGTACTGATGATGGCTACTAAGCTTGAAACACGTGTATGCGGTTGTCTCCTTGCGGCTTTGCCTTTAACCCTTTTTCCTTATATATATATATATATATATATATATATATATATATATATATATATATATATATATATATATATATATATATATATTGAATAGTAGCGGTGCCAAATGAAAACCCTAGGAATCACAGAAAAAGCGGTAAATCTATGAGACCGGTAACCCTTAACTTCGACAAATAGTTGTCCATTGTGCAGATAGGATTTAAATAAGGCCAATAGACTATCAGAAAGACCAACGCTGTCCAACTTAGAAACCAAGATGGAGTGATGCACTCGGTTAAAAGCCCTGGAAAAATCCAGATAGACCCCATCTACCTGTGAATGCGTCTCCAGAGCTTCAGAGACATATTTCGTAAAATACACAAGATTGGTTGTTGTGGAACGGTTTCTAACAAATCCATGTTGCTCAGGTATTAGAACAGAGAAAAGGTGAAAGGACAAATGTCTACAGAGGCAAGCTTCCCATAGTTTACAGAAGTTATTACTTATAGCTATAATTCGATAATTAAGAGCACTACGTCTATCTCCAGCTTTGAACACAGGAATCCCCTTAGATATACGCCATTTGTCTGGAAAACAAGTGGTTTTAAGTACTAAATTAAATATATGTAATAGTGAATTCACGAAAACCTCCACGCAGTCCCTCACCAAGAGTCCCGGTACACCATCAGGACCAGATGTCAGGTTAAACTTGATGCTACCTATGGAAGATCTAATATCGTCAGGATCAAGAGCCGGGGGATATATAGTGCAACCTGATTTTTGTGGCATGATGACAGAAGATGTCGTTGAAGTAGTATTGGGTAAGAAAGATACTGAGAAAAAAATTAGCAAACTTATTTACTATCTGCTGCGGATCCGACTCAAAGTCTCCATCGAAAGAAATGCAAGAGGGTAAACCAGATGTCTTCCAAGAGTGAATAAAAGACCAAAATTTTCTCGAATCTTCACGAATGCCTCTCTAAATTCTATGCAAGTAATTATTATAAGATTCCGCAATATCTTTCTTTATTTCACCTCTCAAATAGGAAAACACCGAATAATATGAGTAATCACCTGTAATTTTATGGAGCCTCCAATAATGCATTTTTAATCTCAATTTATGTTTAATGGCTGGAGTATACCAAGGTGGAAACTTAGCTCTCATTTCTGGAGAAGACTTAGATTAATAAAATTATATAAATTGGAATTCCGAAAGCGAACATATACTGGGTTAACTTTTATTTCTGTTGTATATAAATTTAATCGGGAATGTTCTTGATTACTGTATTATCTTTGCAGATGATACAGTGGTATGTGTCACAGGCAACATAGAAGCGAAATATAATTGAAGATTAATGCCGATTTGCAAAAAAATGTATACTGGAATGAATTTAATAGTGAGAAGACAAAAACCATGTTGATTAGAAAAATAAAAATGGCATTAGAAGTTGCAGGACGGGTTTAAAATAAGTAGTCTAGATCTCTTGAATTTTATTTTACCATAAATAAAGGGTCCTGGGTGCTATTCCCAGTAGGGGAACATTTAACTTTTTAACTACATACTGTAAATTAACATCACCCCATATTGTGGCATTGTGTTTTAGCAAGCGGAATGCCTGCACGTTCCGCTCTTGACAGGGGACATAAATTCGTCGGATCCCTGTATCGTGTAAAGTTGAGCACGTTAAAGATCTCAATCCTTCGCATAGAAAGACAGAAGTTCGAAGAAATTTTCTCACGAATGAGGTGAAACTGATACCTGGTGTCAGTGAATGACATTAGTTGCAGAAATAAACTGAAGTGTATTAAAAATTGGAAAAAAACTGATAAAATTGAGATGGTACAACAGCACAAATATGTAGGAGTAAATGTTAATAGGGAGCATATAGATAATATTTGCAAAAAAATTGTAAAAAAGAAGGTTTGAATAGATGTTTCGGAGTGTGTGGGCTAGAAAGATAGTTTTCAATACAACTGATTTGCCGCATTTTGTGTTTGTGGGTCCTATAATGTATTTAACAAGTAACACAGATTTTAAAAGACTGCAAGCACTACAGAACAGAGCTTATGCGTATAATACTAGGTTGCAGTATATATATTTGGGTTGACTAAGTGAATGATGGAACCTGTTATGAGCACTGATAGTACACTTGGAGAACACAAATCACAACAACACATGAAAAGTTTGAAAAGTTTACAATTTTTCATCCTCTGATGACGCAAACTCTGTTAATGAAACAATCGTCAGGTCTGTTAGTAGTATACACTAGGGTTGACTAAATGCTTCAGGCTT
The DNA here is from genome assembly GCA_964006375.1 of Tillus elongatus. Lineage (NCBI taxonomy): Eukaryota > Metazoa > Arthropoda > Insecta > Coleoptera > Cleridae > Tillus > Tillus elongatus. The sequence continues at coordinate 173,297,658 of OZ023263.1, read as the reverse complement.
TGGGATGACTGAGGGTAAGAGATTTAACAGATGGTAAGCTTTGGCATTTATAAATAAAATAAAATGTGGAAGTACTCCAGAATATTTCAAAACTACATTATCTGTAGAACAGTACAATGTAAGTAGTGAAGGCATTTTCATATTAAAAAAATATTAAAAAATAGTTTTTTGTATATGTTATGGCTTAGAGGTGGACTCACTGAGCCAGATATTAAAAATGAAAATACATTACTTTACAGGGCAGTTAACTCATACAATCAACTTTTACAAAAATGAAAGCTTTAAATGTAAAATTTAACAGGGGTGAAACTCTTTTACTAAAGGTAATCGGTAATATACACACATAATGGTCTTAAGATGTAACAGTTTGTGTAAAATATGGGGTCACCATAAAGTAAGGCGTAGACTGTAAAGTCCCATACAATTTAAAGACATCAAGCTAGTAGCAAAATGTGAATGGAATCGAGTTGCTTCAATAAATAAATTCTACTATATCTATGGGAAAACAAAAGAGTTGTCGTGTCAACTGCTAATACAAGTGTCAAATATAATTCTCAAATATAATCATCGCAATTTAGAGCATTGTCCTCAAAATAAAATTCACGTAAACGTACATTGAAACGTTTTACACTTTAATCACATGCATCTACGAACAAGAATTGGTTTAGTACAATGTTATTACGATTGTGATAGAAATTATACTGCTGGATGAGGAGGATTTCGTACAAAAATGTGATTAAAAACAGCCCTCTTAAATGAAAGCGTACCGTAATTTGATTAGAAAATTTGATAGACAGTAACTGACCTACCGCGATCAGAAAGATCAAGGATTAGTCATGTTCAAGTTGCAGAAGTTCTTCTGGAACATCAAAACATAGCCGACACTAATCCGCTAGCAATCAGTAGTGTGAATTCGATAGCAAAACGATTACACCACGGCTTGGAAAATTTTACGCAAAATCCTAAAAATGTATCCCTATAAACTCAAACAGCTGTTTTGAATTAAAGGATGCAGATTTTCCTATCAGGTATGACTTTTTGTTTACGAATATCGGCTGAGATGCAATTTGAACCCGGTTGGTTTTCCCGTATTTTATGGACAGATGAGGCCCATTTCTCCTTAAATGGTGGAGTCAATACTTAAAACTGTCGAATATGGTCAAAAGATAATCCACATGAAATCGTTCAAGAAGGTCTTCATGACAAGAAAGTCACCGATTGGTGCGATTTCACAGCTAATTTTATCGTTGTCTATACTTTTTTTAGGGAGACACAAAATGGAGAGACCGTATTTGTAAATGTTACTGGTGAACGATACCTGCAAATATTACCAGATTGTGCCATTCCACGGATACAAAACGAGCACGAAGTAATTCAAAACATGATTGTTATGCAGGATGGAACACATATTTGATTTGCCGACCAGTTAAGAAATTGCTAACTGCTGGTTTGCAATATCTTGTTATAAGCAGACATTTTGTAAATTCATGGCCTCCACGATCCCCTGATCTTAAACCAGTGGATTACTGGCTGTGGGGTTATTTAAAAAATGTGTTGTTTAGCACACGACCAACAACCCTGTAAGAATTAAAAGGCTCTATAAGGGAGCACATTGCTTCAATTCAAACAGACATTCTGAATAGTGCTGTTACAATTTTGAGGAACGGTTGGTGATTGATTGTACAGCAGCAAAATGAACGACATATCGAACATTTGCCTTAACCACTGTTGGACCTATTAAATCCCATTATTTAGGCAATCGAATTTATTCCACAGCATGCTGTTAACTTACTTTGTTAAAGGTACATAATAAGGTGAAACATATCATTTACTTCATGATAACCTCATACCTATAGTCATTTGGATATTGGCTAGTATAATTTGTAAATGATTGCAGCTTCTGCTAAATAGGTATATTATTATTACTTAAAATCCATTAAACTATTTTTCTCTTTTAGCGGTCTTTTGAAGGTGCTCCCAATTTTTCTAAAGTAATTTTTAGGACAACAGTTCCACAGAACGAATACTAATGTAGTTAAGAGTAAAATTACCAATAGGCTACTTAAATCAACACAGAATTCCCATCGTCAAGTCCACATGTATTGAACTTTACCGTATCCTAACTCCCACGTACGAGGTGCGAACTAAACATCGGTGATTCAAATACAATCAAGCGCTCATTCGTGTTTTATGCAAGTTGCGCTACAGTCACCCTGTTTGGACTTCCCACTTATACGTCCTGTTGTTCTTGTTATTAGGCTGGGTCATTTAAATGGTCCACTATGCAGAGACACACCTGATACTGCTCTCTAGTCTGGATCTCTCGACTTTTATTTTACCATAAAAAGTTGCTGGCGTTTATATTGGTCGTATTTTAAGACCCCTTCGCAATTAACAAGTCCCCTACACGGCCACTAGCTGAACAGTTTGAATAAATTTTTTGGTTAATACTTTGTTGTGTTTATAACACCACACTAGAACATTTGGTTTTATTGTGATTGTTTTATAATACTATGTTTAACATATGAATAATAATGATGATAATGATAATAATAATAATAATAATAATAATAATAATAATAATAATAATAATAATAATAATAATAATAATAATAATAATAATAATAATAATAATAATAATAATAATAATAATAATAATAATAATAATAATAATAATAACAATAATAATAATAATAATAATAATAATAATAATAATAATAATAATATTTATTTGCCTTTAGATAACAATTCATTATAAAAAAAATCTCTGGAAGCAGCAAGTGCGTTATGGTAGCGAATCTTCTTTAAAATATTTTTAATAGCAAATGTCTTTCTTTGATGAGAGGAGGCATCAAACTTGGTTGCCTATATAGTAGAAACAATCTACCATATTTCATCGAAATAAATTTATTGTTTGAAAATATATAAACATTTTTCAAAGGTCCAGATGCAGCAAATGTGTTATGGAAGTGAATTTCCATAAAAATGTTTTTAGTAGCAAATGCGAGCAGGCATCAATCTGTGTAGCCTATGTCGGAGAAACAATGTACTATATTTTATCAAAATTACTTATGGTTTGAAAATATACAAAAATTTTCCGAAAATAAACTTAAATGTTGGTTTTCTAACCAACAAAGCTTACGTTAATAGCAAATTGAGTTATTGAAATTTGAAGGATTTAATGAAAATTCGGTAAATTTTCAGATTAGCTCCCGAACGCTTTTCAACAAATTGTTTTCAGAAACATTACTAGGACCCCACCTGGGCGTGGTCTAGGCATGTTTCTGAAAACAGTTTTTTGAAAAGCGTTCGGGAGCTAAACTGCAAATTTACCGAAAATTGGGGAGTGTGAACAAAAAACTTTTCTTGGGGTTTGTGGATCCAGGGGGGGGGGGTTAGGCAGGTTTCTGAAATCAGTTATTTGAAAAGCGTTCGGGAGCTAAACTGAAATTTACCGAAAATTCGCTACCAAAACACACTTACTGCGTCTAGATGTTTTTCTTATAAACGCATCATATTTCGATAAAAAATGCAAAAATGCATTAACAAATTTGTTCTACGAAAATTAGCTAAAAAAAGTATAGACCGTTAAACCATAAACTTCACTAAACCTACAAATAAATATCCAAAAAGGCACCAACTTAACTAAACTGACAGCCAAAGCATCAAAGAAAGGGTCTGTTTGAAATTGATATTTTGTAAATATTTTAGTAAAATGAAAGGCAATGACGGTTGAATCTGAAACTTAAGGGTTTGCAGAACACTTTTCTTGCAACATTTTCTTTTTACAATCGGTATTTGTTTCTCATTCTTTGCCTAAACATTGCCAGTTTTGACGTTTAAAATTGCGAGTTTGACGTTTTGAGGAAAACTCCAAAATTTGTTTCTTTAACTGCCCATGACTTCGTTGTCTTTAAAGCTAGACATAAATTTTGGTACAGAGTTATCTATTTATAATACAAACACGCGTTCCAAATTTGGTTGCCCTTACTTTGTTATTTACGGAGATATGAATTTTTTAGACAGAAAACACAAAATTTTCGGGCAAAACCTGGGCCGATTTTCCTGACTAACGAATTTATCCAAGCCATTTACAAAAGGAAGGTACTCACCAAATTTGATCAAGATCGGTCCATTATTTTTGAGTCATCGGTCGGATATATATATATATATATATATATATATATATATATATATATATATATATATATATATATATATATATATATATATATATATATATACACAGATCTCATCATTAGTGAATTATTTTTTTTAATTCGCTAAAACAACAATTGTGCAATGCAAATAATTGGACAAATAAATACGGTTTGCAGATCACATCCACAACAGATTTGAAAACTTGTGCGTGGCTTTAACATATAAGATTTATAAAAAAAAAACACATAATACAGCAACATTTAGTAACAATGCAAAATAACAACACATACCTACAATACAAGGCATTTCATAAAGTCAAGGGTCCAGTACCACTCAGCATCACACCACTCTAACAGAAACCAAAGACCAACGTCCCAGTTGAAGACAAAGTGACAAATATTCCTAACGTATATACGTTAGTCAAGGGTCCAGTACCACTCAGCATCACACCACTCTAACAGAAACCAAAGACCAACGTCCCAGTTGAAGACAAAGTGACAAATATTCCTAACGTATATACGTTAGGAATATTTGTCACTTTGTCTTCGGTTTCGGTTAGAGTGGTGTGATGCTGAGTGGTACTGGACCCTTGACTTTATGAGATGCCTTGTATTGTAGGTATCTGTTGTTATTTTGCATTGTTACTAAATGTTGCTGTATTATGTGTTTTTTTATATATAGAAAGGGTTCTTTATCTCAATTAACTTATGCACTTTATACCATGAGATGATATAAGCCTTCTTTTTACTTTTGCCTTAAATGACTTAATTGAGTTGACTCTTTTAAATTCTAATCGCAATATATTAAACACACGAGGTCCGAAATATAAGAAGCTCCTTCGAAAAACTGTTTTATTTATCCAAGGTGCGTTATGCAAGTCTGATCCATATCTAGTATCGTGTTGATGATTTAATACCGTTTACTGTAAGTTTTTCTGAGTCATTAGTATTGATTAAAGGGAATAATTAAAAGGCTTTTACTACCAGATAATTATTAAGTAATTGTCTGGTAGTAAAAGCCTTTTAATTATTCCCTTTAATTATCTCAAACCCAAACGTAATCACGTTCAGAAATAATATCATTAGTATTATTAGGCAATGAAGCTGCCTTACATCTAACACCTGTGCCTCCTTAAACATTTCATCTCCTGTCTAGTTTAGTTCCTGATTCAGGATTACTCTCAGGACCCACGGCTGCATCACCTTAAACTCGGAGAAGTGGCAGCTGAACACTCCTCCCCATGCAATAATCCCATATCTGATATGTGAATCCACAAGACCAAAATATCAGATCTTTAGATGAGTTACATCCAAAGTGTTCCTGTACAACCTAAATCTTGACAGTAGTCCCCGAATTTTCTGTATGACAATGTTAAAATGAGCATCCCACTTTAGACAACCATCGAGGCTGATCCCCAAATATTTTATTCTATTTTTACGCAGTATTACAGGTTCCTGGTTACCAAGTTTATTGATTAACGGAGACAAGCTGGGTAACATGGCCTTGTAATGCTTGTAAATGTTTGGGTAATAATATGGATTAGGTGCTGTTTCGGTATATGATATTTTTTCAATTAAGTTTAGTCTGCGATCAAAATTGCCAAACGTTACCGACAGCTCAAAATATGACCATGTCACGAAATAACGAAACTAGCGGTTGGGATTTATAAACTCCTAATTAATTAACTGGATATACTCATTATTTGGGATTTATAAACTCTTAATTAATTAACTGGATATACTAATTACATTGTATCCATTTGTCCATTTTCTATCTTTATTCTGGGGTATGAAAGGAAGCCAATCCTTCCAAATCTTTCTGCGATTTAACAACAACTGTTAAAGGTTTCTATTTTCTATCTGCTACGACCTAAAGACTATATCTATGTTAGCCACTAAAATTAATATAACTCAAACGTTGGTGCCATAAATATTCTGTCTTCATTTATCTTGTACATTTTCTAGATCATATCAATTTTCTCAGTAATTTTAGATCTACGAAATGTTTGTGTTTGGTATGCTTTCTTTAAATTTATTTCTCTTATATTTTTCTAAATTGTTCTTTCAATTATCTAAGTATTTTTTAGAATTGTCTTTATGATTACAAAAACCCAGTGCATTTTTGTGGAATATGCACTGAGTGCGGGCAGATTGAAACTACGTTCGCTTAGCGGCTGTATTTGCTAAGAAGGAATGAAGATTTCTCCAAAGATCTGGATTTACAAAGAGTTTTAGAATTATATCACATTTAGTTTGTTTATTTATTTACACTTATTACAGTACACGTTCCACAATAACAGTTGGAAGTTTTACATAAACTGATTTAGTGAGGAATTACACTTTTCTTGTCCGTTGTTAGCCTAATCACGAAACTGTTTATTCGTGGTACTTGAAAAAGAAAGGTTATTTATTGAACATAGAATGGATGCACTGAAACGTTTGGTTTCACGGAAGCACTGTAGAAGCTAGGTCTTAGAAGAATAATTGAGAAAGAATAATTAAGAAATAACAAACTGAACCGAAATGAACTCTACTTCAATTCTAACGCGAACACTGCTTAAACTCTGGAGTGAACTCTCAGAATGATAGGCGGGAGGTAGGCTATATATCGTTTCTTCCAGCAGCATGTCGATGTAACGTCACGTATATTTTGCAGAAAATCCCCAATCAATGATATTTTCGAAGTATACTTATATAAATACTTGAATATATTCAATTCAATTCAATTCAATCCACCATTACACGTGATCATACACAGAACTTAAGATCCTAAACACTTCCAAATATCAGACATTTATTAATACAACTAAAATATATTTTCTTGGATACCTAAGTCAACATGACTTGTTTGTATCCTTTACAGCTAACTCCACACAATCGCCAGTACATTAATTTAAACCACTTAATATCCACAATTTTTAGTTTTTTTTCCCCTCTTTTTTTGTGCCCCTATCTAACCAGATGTGCCCCGATCCTCAAAAGATGAGAGATGCAACTTTAAACCAAAACAATGTCTTAGTGTTAACCTCAGTAGGGGAATCAACAGCATATCCTACACTCAATATAGTTCATTTTGTCAACCCTTAGTCTCCCTTTTTCATATCTTTCTTCTGCATATATGATATCCATACAACCAACACCTCTATACCACCCACAACCAAAATGTTCATACACATCATAGTACTCACCCACCCATTTCTCCACCCATGCATATTATATTTACACACACATATGCACACAGACACGCACTCACGACAGCACACTCCCACACAGCACACACTTACTTTCCCTGCACCTTGTCCAGGCAACACATCCACTCCACTTTCTCCATACCACTCAACTATCATACTGCTCTCTACTTTAACATTGCTTTCAGTTCGACCTGTTTCAAAATAACAAAGTTAAAAATTTTTTTTTTAAATTTAGATTTCGATAAAATCCTCAAATTTGCTGGTAATTGATTATATAACTTTGGACCCCAAAATAAAACCGATCTTTTATAAACGCTCCTATTTACCGGTGGAATAGTCAAGTTTTCACCTATTCTACAACTTGTGCCATATGTGTGGTCCACCACATTTATTGCCCGAAAATGATGATGCATATGTTTTAGTACATTTAATATAAACATTCCTCTTATATCGAGTAGTTTAATATAGTCGTTACTATAAAGAAAGTTCGTACTAGACCTAGAATCCCTATGAAGAATGACTCTCAATATACTATTTTGAGTAACTTGAAGCGCAGCTAATGCATTTTCATAGCACGCACCCCAGAAAATAATACCATACCCCACAAAAGACTCCACGAGAGACTTGTAAACGAGTATTAGGTTTTCTGTTGTTAAAATATTTCGCAGGGTATAGAATTTGTATATAATCTTTTTCACCTTTGCATTCATATACGCTGCATGTTCTTGCCATTTTAAATTATTGTCTACCAGCAGACCAAGATATTTGACACTGTGAGACTCAGTCAGTTTACAGCAATCATCATGTATACTAATTGATAGACTGGAGGATGGTCTTCCGGCTGCTGTCGGTGAGAAAGCCACATATGATGTTTTTGTTAGATTCAGCGCTAGTAGGTTACTGTCTAGTACCTCTTTCACATGATTGATTGTTGTCTCCGCTCTTTCAAACAATTTTTCCCATTGATTTCCCACAAACACCAGAACGGTATCATCTGCATAAGCAATAGGTATACAGTCCAAAGTTAGGTCTTCAATTATATCATTTACATAAATAGAAAACAATATTGGACCCAATATACTTCCCTGTGGTACACCACACGTAACCACTCGTCCCTCACTCACACAGTCACCCACTCTCACACGCTGGATTCTCTCATAAAGGTAGCTACCAAAAAGTGACAACGTATGTCCTCTTATCCCAATCAACTCTAGTTTAGCCAACAACTTTTTATGACAAACTGTATCGAAAGCCTTTTTTAGGTCCAAAAACACAGCTAGAGTTTTCATATTGCTATTAAAGCTTCCGAGAACAGTACTTGTCAATTCATACAATGCATCTTGAGTGGATAGTCCTCGTCTAAAACCAAATTGCCTTTTGGACAACATGCTATGCTTATCCAAATATTCATTTAATCTGATATTTAATAGTTTTTCAAAAATTTTTGAAAACACACTAAGTAGACTAATAGGTCTGTAGTTTGAAACGTTTTTATGATCACCTGACTTATAAACTGGAAGCACTATAGACTCTTTCAATTGCAATGGAATAATATATATATATATATATATATATATATATATATATATATATATATATATATATATATATATATATATATAACAGCAATAAGTGATGAAACAAACCAGCAAAGTAAATATTTACTACCAATTGTCTAGTAGTACTAAGGAGGAAACTAACTGGATATGAACTCAACATACTTTATCGATTTACAAGCCATTAAAGAAACAAGCGAATCGGTGACCCAATAAAATCGGAATCTCCCAAAGGGGTAAGTACGGGTAGAAGGTTTTCAAATATAAACAGTGGCGGGTTAGAAATATATTAGAAATCAGTGAATGGCGAATGGGATTTCTCCGTTAGGAAGTAAAAAAAAAATTACCAAAGTAAAACAAAACAATATAACAGCAGATTGGACAGCAGCATATAAAAATCAAACAACCTAACAAAAACTCAATACAAGAAATAAACTAACATAGAAACAACATTTTGGTAAATTTTTAAGCGAAAAATCAACATTATTTTAATCCTTAAAAATACAGATTTTGTGTTTCAGTTACGCAGTAAACCACAATTTGATCAGCTGAGTAACCTGGGTTTATATACCACGGCATTTGTGTATTCAAATCTGATGTTTCGCCTAGAGATGGCATTTTCAATACATTTTACATTTATTGCAGACTTATTCATTATCAGGTTTCACATTGATTCAGCGAATAAAAATGAATAGTATCCTAGAAAATGTTATTATATTATGTGAACGGTATCTATATACTGTTAATACTAGGTAATATAAAGAGTCAAGAGTATTGCGAAATTAAAAAAGTTGGAAAATAATAAATATTAACGCTTTCTGGATGTACTAGTTACTAAAAGACATATTTAGGAGTTCGCACGGAGAGACCATCACATCGTGTTTACTTTCTAAGGATTGTAATAACCGTTTTTCATTTAAAAAAATGACAAGCTACATTTTTTAACCCATGGTCTGTTATAATTTTCTGGAGCATACTTGAGTGGCTAACTAAATTACCCGCGAAAAGTAAAGAAAAGGCCACAGAAATCTGGCTGGTGTGCTCTTTTTGAAAGACGACGACAATGTTCACCAGTGGTTGATTGTACTGGTAGGCATTTCATAAAAATGACTATTAATTGGTTGAGCACCCACCCTATTCTCTGGATTTAGCATAATTCCCAAAGTTCAAAAAATATTTGAAAGGTAAACGATTTTTGATAAACAATGAAATCATATGTGCCGTTGAGGAGTAGTATGAAGACAAAATGAGGATTTTTTTTGAAGAGTTTAGAATTTCCTTATAAATGGTGTGCTAAATGTGTAAAACGGGAGATATGCTGAATAAATAAAATTTTGTTTCGAAAAGTTATTGCGTTTTCTGTTGCGCGGAAAGTGCTTTTTGCCACCCCCTCGTATATAAAACAATTAAAATATGGAACAGTAGATAAACCATGTGTTACCCAGAATATTTCTGACAAAAACGACACCATCCATACAAAAATACTTAAATTATAAAGCGGGAACGTATGCATTTGGACGTATAAGTATTTTATAAAAAAATTAAGAGAATAAAACATTGCAAAGGGACATTTTTTTATAGCTTTTTGTCAAACTCATTGCCCTAACTTCGTTTCATAAATTGCGTAAGATAATATTTCAATAATTAGAAAAAAAAAGATAAAAACACCCTTCATTGTCGGCGAATTTTATTAGGTGGTGTTGCCTATATATATATATATATATATATATATATATATATATATATATATATATATATATATATATTTATATATTTATATATATTTATATATATATATATATATATATTTATATATTTATATATATTTATATATATATATATATATATATATATATATATATATATATATATATATTTATATATTTATATATATATATATATATATATATATATATATATATATATATATATATATATATATAAGCAAATATGAAGCAGTTTATAAATTACGTTTAATTTAGTTTCCAATCAAGAAGTCAGAAACAATTGTCATGTTTAAATGTTTAAATCAGGTCAAAAAATATGTTGTGCTGAATAATTGAGTTCTCCGGAGTCTACTGCCACCCAAATAATTTGGCTTCTGGTGGGTGATGCGCCTGTATTTATGGTTTGATGCGAGCGTATTAGGTAGTAACGACATCGCACTTTGAAGCACGGATGAGTCATTTTTTATTTCGTTATTTTTTAAATATTTTTTTCTTTAACGTCGGTCTATTTCCGCTACTATGGCCAATCACCAAGGCCAAGGTGTAACGAAGTAGATATTTTCGGAACAGCTGTAGATATTAAAAGCGACTGTTCGAAAATAAACATAATATAAATCACACGGGTAAAAATTCTACGCAGTTAAAATAATTATTTTATCACTAATATTTCTCAACAAGTACGCATTTCGAATTATCACGGCAGAGTAAAAACATATCTGCAGAAGATAATGATGAGGTATCTACCACCGATTAGGATTTTTCAGCCGGCGACTGGAGAGAAAATAACGACGAGAGGCAGAAAGAGTTTACCGTTTGCCGTAGCGTGGTAAAATTTATAGCTTGAGTTTCGCATCAGTGAATTAAAAGTCCTCTTGTTTAAATTGTAACAAAGTATTAGGATACAGTACCGCCCGTCCCGTTACTGTACAGAACAATTTTTACTCTCGTGATTCTTTCGAATATAATCTAGGTAAGAACCTTTCAAGTTTTTCTTATTATATTTATATATAGCGAATTTTCGGATATTTTCTCAGATCCGTGTGTCTCCGGTGACGTCGAGATCGTGGGATCGAGCGTAATCTCCTTTCGTCCCCATATCCTATTATTGTTGGCGTCTCAGAAAACATTCGGAGGGTGATGCTGTAGCTAACACAGATTTTTCGAATGTATTACGTACGACCGTTCTGATTCGACCCTGGCCTGGACGCTGTAAGTACACAAGCAGGCCTAGGTCGAGTCAGTACCTGGCAATATCCTTCCACAGGGTGTTCCCTATTATCCTTCCCGTTCCTTATCGACGCCCTGACGTCGAGGCACTTGATCTCGCGGTACCGACTTCGACGGGTAGACGCCATTTAGTTATTTGAGGAGCGTTTCTCCAATCGACCCACTTAACAGTTGCATCTACGAATCGTAAACCACAGTAATCGGAGTTTCCGCCCGCGTGTCTTCCGTATTTCTTCTCCGTGGGGAATAATTAATTTTGTTGGTCCGTCATCGGCGATATAATTAGTTTTAGGATAAATTAACATAATAAGTACCATTCAGATTGTAAAAATATCAGTGAATTGTAAAGTATCATTAGGTAATAAATAGTGTGGAAAGCATACAAGAGAGCAGTTTCACCTCACCATCCTGGAAATTTTGCCGAACCCCTGCCTTTCTGTAAGGAGGGTAGGGATCTTTAACACGACCAACATCGCATAGACACGGGACCGACGGCTTTACGCCCCCTCCGAAGGGCGGAACGTACATATATTCAACTCTTTCAAATATAGTACCACAAACTCGGTTGATGTTAATGTTCAAGTATGTATTGCAAAAGTGAAATAAGAACCCTGGGATCGAACCCAGTACCCTTCCGTTCAGGGGCACACGTTCTTACCACTGAACCACCTAGGCTTTTTTTCCTTGAAACTGTTGTTTTTGTATAGTTACACAATCTTGAATACCAGATGGATGTTAAGGGGTTTCAATTTATTCCAATCGAGGTCTTTTTGTGTTATTTGATTACATCAGAAATATTCTCCAAGAAATGGGTATATCTAGTAAGGTTTATATATTCATAACGGCCAAGAGGGGAAACACATATTTATTCAAAGTAACGTTAACCAAAATGTTTGTTATTTAGTTATTTGTTTAGTATATTTTGTTTAGTATAATAGTAAATTAGGATAATATTTTACTGTTTTCTGCACTGTTGTCCAAAACATATTGACCATTTTCTGTCTTAAAAACTAAACGGTTCGTTGGCAATGATGGTATAAATTTACTAAGGTACAAATTTTTCTCAGAATCATTTTTTGAAAACACTTGTTTATACTTTCGTTCTAAGCTAGAGTATACAGCATTCTTGACTACCTTTCAATTTCCCCATTGGAATTTTCAATCGCACTGTTCTCGTAGCACAAAGTTATTTGATGAATATAAATTGTTATCGTAGGTTTGATTGATGAAGTCCTAAGCATATCGAGTTAGAATAACAATACTTCTACTATGACCGTAACGGGGTTCTATTAGGTCTCTTGACATTCGTGACATTTGTGCACGTATCAGCCTATCTAACTCCAACCAGTTCACATATGAAACACACGCCTATTTGAATAGACAGACTCGTTTTCACCAATTGATTAGACCATGATAATTCACTAAAGCATGTCTACAGTTGACAACCATTATTTATCTCATAGTTATATTTCGTTCGGGAATACAATTCAGAATATAACTTTCAAATGAGCATCGAATAAAAAACGATCCGCATTAAGTTTATAGGTTCTGATGAAAAATGACCTTAAATTATATGCAATTAAATATTATGCTATGTAGTTTAAGAAAGCAATTTTAGTTTGACTTTGAATGTAAGATCTAGAGACTATAAGAGTTATGTATCTATAGGTTAAAAAAAGCTGCATGTTATAAATCTTTCTTCATCCTAGTAGTGTATTTATAATACTAGTAGTCGCATAGTACTGTGTGCTTGGAAAAAAATTAACAAAGCGATAAGCTTGTTTTTGTAAAAATATTGTATTTTTATTTATTTAATATCCGCCACTATGGCCAATTGCAGACATCAGGAAGCAGTTTCACCTCACTATCCTGGAAGTTTCGCTCACTCCTTATCTTTGTGTAAAGAGAGCTGATATATTTAATGTGGCTAACATCGCATGTTACACAGGACCGATTGCCCTACGCTTCTCCGAATGCCGGAAAGTGCTAACAATTAACTTGTTCATACACAATGCCACTACTTTGGTTGACGTTAATTTCACAGTAAGTATTGAAAAACTGAAATAGTTCCCTACTGGGGGTCGAACCTAAGACCTATGAGTTCAGACGCACACATTCAAATCTGTAAGTTCAATCAACTTTAAAAAATATATCAAACGGCATTATTAATTTTTTTATCACATGAACTTTTAAAGCTATAAGCCTAAAATATTTTTCTGTGCCAGGAAATTCATTAATAGCTGTCTTAGCTAAAGGCGGTGTCATTGTTTTAATTTTAATTTTCGAGAAAATTGTGATCTGGCCTTAATATTTATTGGGTATTTTGTTGTATTGCATCCTGTTTACGTTACGTCGACTGTGCCCGGAAGCCGTTTTGAACAACAGACCTACGATTTCAAAAACTTTTGCCTTTGTGTAAGAAATATATCAATCTTTACATATCCAACATTGTATTGTACACGGAAACGACAACCCTGCTCTCGCTCGACAAACGAAATTTAAAGGAGTTCAAGTTCACCAAATGCAATGCCACGGCTTCAGTAATTATTTATTACATTTAGTAGTAAATCAATTGTTAATAATTATTTTTAAAAAATTCACGAACCGGGGACCATGTGTAAAGCGAGACAACGTCCTACCTGGTGAGCTAATAAAACGCCAGTGTATTATGTTAACAATGACGGTTTAGAAAATTGTGGGTCGAATTATGTTTCATAAAAATTTAAACAATTATATAAACAACTTTCACTTAACTATTTCATAAACAAACAAGGTTCATTTATCTTTAAATTTTTAAGTGGTACAAATAGATTTTATCTCAAATCTTATAACTAACAACGTAATACAATAAGTCTAACATTATTTTAAAACTAGAAGGTGAAAATGTAGGTGTAGTATGACAAATACAATAAAAATTGATTCCAGAGCTGCATTTTGCCTTTGTTCGAAAACTTAGTCAAAAAAATATAATAATTCTCTATAACCCACACACCGGATAATAAAAAGGATTAGGTTAGACAAAATGACGTAAATCCAGAACCTATAATTTACAAATAAACGTACTTTTGTCGGTTATTCACACGGAAAAACTATAGACTATTACCAGTTTTAGGAAAATAATTTGAGTATTCAATTATTATACACAATATTTTACCGTGGAGAAAAAAGGGTTTCTTAATCACATAAACTAGGACAAGAAATCATCCGTAGTATTTCCTTAATGTATATATTTGTAAAATTTCATTACCATTAGCTCGCTTAAATGGCTGTGATTAGAAATCTTCTTAACAAAAAACAAACCATAAAATTTCTTCCGAATTATGTTTACCTTTAAATTTATTAATGAATACGACTGACATATTTTACTTTAGCTTCCCAAAGAAACATTTTTTACGGGTTTCTAAATCAATTAAATTATTTAGAGCGGCCTCGGTAACTCAACAAAAGTAGAACGTAGGATCACAGAGCACCGACGAGTTCACATCTCATTACAGTTGGTCAATTTTTCCAAATTAATGATACTTATTATTATTCATTTCAAAAAATCTAATACAGTACAAAGTCGCTAGTGTGAACACTCATTACTTCAACAGCTCTGGAACATCAATAGAAATTTCGTATCTCCGTTTCGTATTGACAGCCGTATAGTGTGTACAGCGCACACCTGTAAATTTTTCCTAATTATTAACAATAGTCATTAGTCATTTAAAAAAGTAATACAGTACAAGGTCGCTAGTGTGAACACTCATTACTTAAAACAGCTGTGTAACGAGAACCTCAGTGGTTCAGTGGTAACAACGTGTACCTCTGAACCAAAGGATGCTGCGTTCGATCTCACGGTGCCACTTTCACTTATTCAGCATATACTGTAACATTAACATCTACCGAGGTTGTGGCATTGTATTTGAGCAAGTTGAATGTCTGCACGTTCCGCCATTTGGAGGGGACGTAAAGCCGTCGGTCCGTTGTCCATGCGATGTTGGGCGCGATAAAGATTCCTTTCCTCCTTCCACAAAGAAATGGGTTCGGCAAAATTTCCAGCATAGTAAGGTGAAACTACTCCCTGGCGCCGGTAATTGGTCATAATCACGGAAATAGACCGACGTTAAAGAAACTCCGTGGCCGTGCGGGAAAGTCGATTCAGACTTTCCAATACGGACTCGGGGGACGACGGTTCGAGACTCACCGGCGGCTGATGATTTTTCAAATCACTGTCGTCGTTGAGATCGAGCTCAAGGTGGAGGGTGGGTTAGTTTAGATGAGCAAAAAGGGTCAGCAATGGCCTAATTGCCAGTAAGCATCTTACCTTTTTTTTTAAAGAAACAATAAAAAATACACACACACAACAGCTGTGTAACATCAATAGAAATTTCGATTCTTAGTTTTGTATTGACATCGGTATAGTGCGAACAGCATTTTTTCGGTTATAAGTCGTAAAAAGTGTCAAAACATATAGAAAACATGATTTGGGAACGAAATTTTTGTGTGTCTGTCGGTCTGTATGTGTGTCTGTGGCCACGATAACTTTAGAATGAATTGAGATATCGTCTTCAAATTTGGTATACACTTAGCACCCGATGAACGAAAGGTTCGGATTGTTTTTAAGTAAAACCGCTCTAGGGAGTAGGGGATGAATGGGGGGCGATTTGTTAAAAATTGTGGCCGTGCGGGAAAGTCGATTCAGACTTTCCAATACGGACTCGGGGGACGACGGTTCGAGACTCACCGGCGGCAGATGATTTTTCAAATCACTGTCGTCGTTGAGATCGAGCTCAAGGTGGAGGGTAGGTTAGTTTAGATGAGCAAAAAGGGTCAGCAATGGCCTAATTGCCAGTAAGCATCTTACCTTTTTTTTTAAAGAAACAATAAAAAATACACACACACACAACAGCTGTGTAACATCAATAGAAATTTCGATTCTTAGTTTTGTATTGACATCGGTATAGTGCGAACAGCATTTTTTCGGTTATAAGTCGTAAAAAGTGTCAAAACATATAGAAAACATGATTTGGGAACGAAATTTTTGTGTGTCTGTCGGTCTGTATGTGTCTGTGGCCACGATAACTTTAGAATGAATTGAGATATCGTCTTCAATTTGGTATACACTTAGCACCCGATGAACGAACGGTTCGGATTGTTTTTAAGTAAAACCGCTCTAGGGAGTAGGGGATGAATGGGGGGCGATTTGTTAAAAATTGACATTTTTTTGTTAAAACTCGAGTAATATAACGTTTTAGGGTTTGTTTATTAGAAAACTTTTAATTTCATCAAACGTCTGGTATTCTGTGCTGGAATTAAATTAGGGGTTAAATGTGTGGGGGTGGAATATCGGTGACAGAAATTTAGAATTCTTTTTTGCCAGAGCGGCCAAAAAGTCCCAAAATGTATAGAAAACTTGATTCTGGAACAAACTTTTTTCTGTCCGTCGGTCGGCTTGTACGTCTATCTGTTAGTAGGCGCAATAACTTTCGAACGACTTCAGATAACATCTTCTTGTTGTTGTTATTATTGTTATTAAATTAAATTGTTGTTGTTATTATTGTTATTAAAAAAATTGTTGTCAAGTCATGGACCCTAAATTCATTTCAAGATAATGTCTTTCTAAGGAGAGTAGATTATCACAGCTATGTTGAAGTTATGATTCAATCTGCAGCACTATTTTTTCTTATTATAGAGATACATTGATGTCTACTTTCAAAACAATTTTATTTTAGCTTATGTTCTCTCTGATTATATTATTTGTATAAAAGATCTATCATCTTTACGCATTGCATTTTGAAATATGGTAATTTTACTTGTGTAATACATATTTTCGTCAACATTTGATACTACTAACACCTCCTATAATATGAACGGGTGCACACTCTATTGAGCTTGTGTTCAAATGATAATTATTATTATTTTATTAAGTAAAGTTGTACAGTATGTCCAAGTCAGCTGAATCGATGCATATTCCGTCTTTCAAAGGGCGTTACGCCGTCGGTTCCATGTACCGTAAACGTAAATATTCCTACCATGCCTACAAACGGCTCGCAAACATTCCAAATTGGTGGGGGGAAAGCTAACCCCTGATGTTGGTGGTTCATCATAGTCTCCGAAATAAACCGACGTTAAAGAAAGAAAATACAATAGTGTCACATTTGTCTATGAGAATTAAGTTTAGGAACTTTGTTACTTCTATGGTAGTGTGTTGGTAACAGCGAACGCTCTGGAATGATACTTCTAGAAGAGACCAGAAGTGACAGGTGTAGAGTAGTGTAGAATAGTGTAGAACGTCTAGAATCTCTATAGACAGATATAAATAGACAAGCGGTGCGCAGAGTAAGTTAGTTCAGTATTGAATAAGGTGGTGTGAAAGTGATCATAGAGTATAAAGCGAGTTAACTAAGTGTTGGTCTATAGGAAGCGATCATAGAAGGCGATAGTGGAATATAGTTCTATGGACATTTAATAATAGAGAAGAGATATATTTTAGTTGACACTGGTGTTGGAAAATAGTTGATAATAATAAATTAGTAGTTTGGAAAGCTGTGTTTTGTTAATCAACAAATCCAGAACCCCGTAGAACGTGACAATACAAATTATTTAGACTAAAATCTATACACTCACAAACAACAAGTTAGTAGTAGGATAATGCTATTACACTTCATTAAAAGAGAGCATCTAAGTCAATCAAAAACTCTTTCTTAATTAAGACTACATAAAAATTTATTGATCTAAAGATCCAGTAATTAGCGTCAAAACCATCGGATGTGGCTCGGCATTCGTTTAATTATCCACAAATATCTGGATTTGACGCAAATTAAAACCGCAGAAGATGACACACAAATTACTCTATGACAAGTTAGAAGAAGGCAAACGTTCATTTAATCTAGAGACTGTAAAATATCTGTTTATCTTTACCTTTCTTCGGTCATTCCAAAAATGCCCAAGACATACTAATTAACCGACTGACGAAAACGTGTTTCCTGACTCTCTAATTAAACAAAAATGTTTCCACCTGTCCGTGCTTTAACGCTTTTGAATAAAATTATCGCATTTTATTTCGATGTTAAAACCAGGAATTCTCTCACAATGGAGAGGCAATAAAACCAAAACGAGATACTCCGTCCAGGTATAAAACGTTTTTGTTTGTTGACAACGGAAATATTTTAAAGCAACTTTAAGATGTTTGAATCAAGATTAGAATAAAAATAATTATCAACTCAAATAAAAGTTATAAGATAGATCGGGTATCGAGGAGGGCAGGTTTCTTTAAACTATTTTGTGTGTGAGTCTGTGAGTGTGTTGGTGTGAGTGCATGAGAGTATAGTGTATACTATGATTAACGACTTTATTATACCCTCACGAGAAACCGGCTTTTGTAACTTCATCATCATTTAAAGCTCTGCCACTTTGTTCTTGCTGGTTTATTTTTGCTCACGAAATTCAAGTAAATTGTTACTTTCTAAACGCAATGAAATATTTTTATGACCGATCAGTGATGGTAAAACATCATAATTTCTGGAACTACATCATCCTCATATATAATTTCACCAAAGAAGATCGCATAAATAAAGAAGATATTATTTAAGTCACAAAATTTAAAACAGGTGTACAATAAAACTAAACGATCACGCAATATTTTGCAAATATGTTTAGGTAGCACCAAATACAGTTTAGAATATTTACACGTGGTAAAAACTAATCCTATTACATGAACCAAATATAATAAATGTTAAGTTACTCGTACTAACATTTCTTCTCGCTGTGGTTTCTGACAGGTGAAAGTTTAAGCCTAAATGGTAATGTATCACCAGTCTAACAACAGTTGAAAGAATTCAAGAATGGACACAATAGCTGATGGCCAGTCACTTAAATTACGGAATTCCTTGAAGTATGGATATTTGAGGACTTAAGCCGATTAGTCAACGAAATCTTGGGACACAAGAAATAAGCAGAGCACTTTTGCATTTTTTAGTGTACGTAAGTATTTTATTTCCCTAACTTCGCTTCATTTTCGTGACTATAGCGAATCACACCGGCGCCAAGGGACAGTTCCACCTTACGGCATCCCTTTCATTCAACAAATAGGGTGTGGGTCCTTAACGTGCCTTACATCACATGGTACATGGAATCGACGTCTTAGCATCCCGCAGGTGGATAATTCACTTTTTGTTTGTTTCGTTTGTTTCTTAACAGTTCGCAAATGTGAAAAAATGTATTAGGTCACTTGAAACACAAATACGACATATTATAATGGTGGTAATTCCACGTGACTGGATTAGTATGGACACCGGTTTCCTTTTACCGCATCAGAAATGAAAAGCATTTCGCCAACAAACTGGTTAGTTAA
Source organism: Tillus elongatus (assembly GCA_964006375.1). Lineage (NCBI taxonomy): Eukaryota > Metazoa > Arthropoda > Insecta > Coleoptera > Cleridae > Tillus > Tillus elongatus. The sequence goes on along the minus strand of OZ023263.1, from coordinate 173,277,462 downwards.
CTTCGAGGTTTTATGAAATTTTGGGTTTTAGAAATATTATTTGAGCAATATTTGGACAACCTTTAGGGAGTTCTTGTATTGAAAAAAACTGGCCAATATTGATATGAAAAATGGTTTCTATAAAACTCGATAATTTTTGCGCTCACCACAATTCTACTAACTGCTCTGGTACGTACTCAGACATAAACACACAATCACAATTCTTCACAAACCCTGTCACAGAATAAATCAGAGTATAGAGTGTTGTTGTAGTGGGCGATCACAGAACAGTTCTACCACCTGCTGATAAAGGATTGTAGCTTTAGTAAAATACCCTGTCCGATAGCATCTTACATAGGCCGTCCATTTCACACACTCTGGCCGCTGTTTATCTTGCCACAGCTCGGGAATACACTTATTTAAGATATCACTCCAACAGACATTACTTATATCTGCCATTGTCCAGGTATTCTCGACAGAAATCCATATACAAAACTCGCGGTGAAATACGCGAACGGTGCAATCGTTGCGAGAGGTTACTAAGCTATTTTATGACTAAATGCTGCAAGACTTTAAGCATTTATGAACTGCCATATTCCTTATGTTTTCAAATATATCAACAGGTAGATATTTATTAAAAGATTAACTTCAAAGCGATATTGTGGAACTTTTAGCATGTTTGCAAGTTTATAGGTAGATACTACGATGCCTAAAAGCGTTTTACAATTTAGCTACACTTTAAGAATTTTTTTTTTAAATGTCAACAACACACCACGAGGGCTACAGCCTAAATACTATCGTACCGTGGGTGTTGACAAGGAGGAAAGAGGCAGCTTGTTAATTCTGGACTTGAAGGTCTGGAGGTTCGGAGGAGAAGGAAAAACATGTGCCGGCAAGGAATTCCACAACTTGGAAGTCCTCGGGACAAAAGAGCGGGCATAACAGGATGTTCTATGTCTGGTGACCTGGACAGTAAAAGGGTGCATTCGCTCTGTTCCCCTGGTAGATATGTTGGGGGCAGCAGGTGGGGGAATTATGGAGGAAAGCTCCTCTGAGCAGTGCCCGTGCAGATATCTATAAAAGAGAGAGAGAGGTCACCAACGGCACGTCGGTGGGCAAGGGATGGCAGCCTTTGGGTGAGGGTAGGGTCACCGATGAGACGTATAGCTCTCTTTTGAATGGAGTCCAGGATAGCGAGTGTAGAAGCGGCAGCTGCACCCCAGATGTGGGAGCAGTATTCCAGCTTTGGCCTTATTTGTGAAGTATATAAGGTATATAGATTAGCTGGCTTGGCTCATATGATCACTAATTAGACAGTGCCCTGTTAATTAACTATTATTCGAATAGAATTTCTGCTCCTTCGTAGTAGTTTGTTTTTCGTGGAAAGTTATTCCGCCACTCCACTGTTTTCCTTATACTCAGCCTGTCTTGTAGTAGGCAGCAAAAAGGTTTGGGATCTATTAGGGCAGGGATTCCCAAAGTGGTCGATATCGGCCCCTTGGGGTCGAAATCGGTTTCCGAGAGGTCGACATAACACTGATTTTTTTAAAATCTTTGCTTTGCGATTTTAATGCTTTTTTCAAAAAATAATTACCTACTTAAGTATTTTCACGTAATTTGTATTAATAATTATTAATTACACTTGGTAATTACTGAATTTGATGTCTATTCATTTTGTTAAATTTTGATGTGAAAATGACGTCAAGTTTACTCACTTAACCAACCGCAAAGTTTTTAAATTGGGAAGTGTTTTGTAGCAATAGGAAAAGAACTAGAGATACGATTTTTTAAAGTAATTTGGCTATGGGGTCTGAGGTATCAGTCCATTTTGGAAAAGGGGTCTCTGGCTCAAAATAGTTTGGAAACCCCTATTACAGGGTACCCAGCAGAAATAAAAAATCTAATTCCCTCACATTTCCAAGCCCAAGTGATTTTTCATAATACTTGCAATGAACAACACACATCTCTGCATACTTTTTTATTAGAAAATTATAATGAAAATTCTGAATTTTTTAAAAATCATTATCAAAAACATAAAAATGGTTAATTCTGTTAACTAATACAGAAACGTGATACCTGTCAAATTACTAAATTACTACACCTTTTTTCAGTAACTACTTAAGAAAACCATGATATGAATTATTGAAAGTTCGCGTCAGCTTATCGTTGATTTCTAAATTTCCCACTTCTCATAATTTCTTTACACTATCATACATAATGTTTTGCAATGATAAACTCTTGTCTTCTGGGTTACAATACAAATGCCCATATACAAATTCCAAATATTTACGCTCCAACTTTAACTCTATGTTACATAAAGGTTGAAACATAATAAACAGATTCATGCAGCGTTACGCCGCCAATAGCTAGAACGCATTTTGCATTTTATGCATTCAAGGAAGAGCAGTCAAAGTAAGATAAACGAATGAGACATATTTGAGATACATAAAGAAGCCACTATATTATATTGCCGTATGACATGTCCTACGTTCATTGGCGGTTTCAATGAATGTACCAAACAGCAGCCTTAGGAGAAAATATTAATGTAAAAAAATCATATAATAGAAATATATGAAATAAAAATAAATCTGCTAGTAACACAATTTTACAAATAAATAATTTCCAGGTCTACTGAACGATTTCCATGACATTTGAGAAAAATCACGAATTTCCCTGACATTTTAGGGGCTATTTCAAATTCCTTGATTTTTCCAGGTCGCTGGGTACCCTGCTATTAGGGGCTTGGACACCATTACTGGACTTCCTTATGCCCAGCCTGCCTAGTAGTAGGCCGCAAAAAGGTTTGGGCCTCTAAAGGGCTTGAACACGCATTCCATGGCCAGTTAATGTCAGTGTCACTTTGTTCTATGTTGTCAGACAGCCCCATATTATTTTTGAATTAATCTCCATGGAACATAGTGTCTTAAAAACAGACTTATTCGATTTTACAATGATCAGAGACGACTACGTGACGCCTGGGGAGATGCTATATCATAAGTGCTTTTAAAGTAACAAATTATTTCAAAAATAATAAGAAAATTTAAAAGGAAGTAAGGAGATGATCTCGAATAATGCAACATTTTGAGTTTCAAATCTTTTTTGCCTCTATATCAAAGTAAACATTTTTCAATACGTCCTCATAAGACGTACATATCTGTATATTATTCAATGTAAAAGTTTCAAAACTTATAAAATTACAACCGTAAAATCAGTGCCGGTACTTTTATCTATAAAGAACTGTAAATTTTAAGAGCTTTGGACATTTTCTACCTGTTCTTTTCAGGCTTATCAGCAATTTATTGATGGACCCAATAAAAGTATGACCACTAGGGAAAGCAATTCTCACGTATTGAGGGTACATCGGGAGGGCAATCTAATTTTGTTTGTCTGGCAAGCGACAAATATAGGTATAGTAGATGACCGGATCTTTCGTGAAATTTTACGAAAACACTAGCTCTGCTGATTCATACCAACATTTAACCGCAGTACGATTTTAATAACTTTATTAAAAACACGTCAAAGCACATTTTTAAGGCCAGGCGCACAAATAATGGCAGTCTGAATTTTTAGTAAATCGGTTAATTAATTTTCCTTTAAACAAAAGTAGATATACCAAAGAATTAAATTATATTAAGAACGTGGCCGAATATAACGGATACACTGCTTGCCTAGTGGAAAAAATTAATCAACAAACAGAAAGCAAAGGAAATGTTGACGGAATCAACGACGTTCAGAAGAGAAAAATCGGAAAAAAACTTTGCTTACCATTTGAACCTAGAATCACGAGGGGTCTAGACAGCATTTTTAAAAAAGTCAACTTACAGCTAACATTTTCAACAACAAATACCTTAAAAAAACTTGCTAGGTAACCCAAAAGACAAGGATAGCATGGACAAAATGTCGGGAATTTATTAAATAAGTTATAAAGATTTGTAAATCTGCCCTTAACGAATTGCCCTTAATGAATTGGGCAGCTGTAATGAGGTGTCGTTGGTCTGGATACCGGGTCACTCGGATCATGATGGCAACGTTGCGGCAGACGCGCATGCCAGGAGTGGTGCCGAGTGCGGCTTTATCGGACCAGAACCGGTGCTGGGAATAACATCATGCACAGCAAAACGCACCTTAAAAACCTGGACAGATAGAAGGACAATTCAATATTGGCTAAATCTTCCAGGATTAGCTCACTCCAAGGCCTTCATAAATGGCCTGTCTGAGTCAAGGGCTAAGAAACTACTAGAGCTGAACAGACAACAACTGAGAACTCTAGTAGGCCTATATACAGGACACTGCCGCTTGCGGCATCACATGCACCGTATTGGAATCGGTCAGGAGACCGAGTGCCGACTGTGTATGGAGGATGACGAAACAGCAGAGCACGTGCTGTGTTCCTGTCCGGCAGCGGATAGGACTAGACACCTGCTCTTTGGCAAGGTAAAGCTTGCTCCAGAGGATCTGGATCGACTTTCGCCCACAAAGGTTATCGACCTCTGCAGGAGGCTGGATTTGTTGGGCGAAATATAAACATTAGGCGTGAGCCACAATAGACCGTTGGTCGCGGTGGAAGGTCCGATATGGACCACTCACATACAACCTAACCTAACCTAACCTAACCCAAAAGACAAGGATAGCATGGACAAAATGTCGGGAATTTATTAAATAAGTTATAAAGATTGTAATCTTAATACGTCGGACAAACAAAAAGATCGGTTGGAATTAGATTCAAAGAACACTTATCCCAATTACGTTACGGTACTGTAGATAAGTCTTTCGTCGCCCGACACATTTGCGATAATAATCATCACGTTGATAAAGATAACGTGAAATTAATAAAAAATGTTAGACAACCAGGACAGCTAAACGCGTTCGAAAGCGTATATATTGCGAAATATAGTTACAACAAAAAATGTATGAACGCTTCACCACCGCCAATTACGAGTCACCTGATCGATTGCTTCGTTAAATAAAATTCCCACGTTTCAGCACGTTCTAAACATAACATAAGTATACAGATATTTCCGCCAAAGGAATCTATGTCATTTTGGCTGTCGTTGAACCTTCTCAAAACTATTAGAGATGGACACTTTTTAGATAAAGTAGTAGGGACAGTGCAAAGACCTTGTCCGGCGATAAAAATACAATACATTGTGGAATTTGCCTGCAACTAGTTTCCCATCTCAGTTCGATATCTTTACCTAAGATCCGGTATTGATGTTAGTTTTTTAAGTATTTAGAATGTTTCATCCTCTAATGGCGCTAACTTGGTTAGTGAAACGATCGTCAGGTATTTTAAATGTGTTGTGGTGATTTGGGTTCTCCAAGTGTACTTATGCTAGATGCATTCTCACCACAATTAGAACCGTAGACCGGTTTCGTTCTAATTAGAGCTCGTCAGTATGGCATACTAAGTGTAGCGAAAATACACCTATAAAGTAATACGGCTATGAACCAACACAAGGTGTACTGGGCGGACTGTCCAGGGCTCAGACATGGGAAGTCAATAATTGACGGACCCAGTTCAAAGAGAGCTGTGGAGCTGCTAAACCTTAGCAGAGGACAGCTCAGAAACACAACAGGTCTCTTGACGGGACACATGGCCGTCAAGAAACACCTACATAAAATGGGGCGGTTCGAAGGGGACCTCGCATGCAGACTCTGCGGCGAGGGGGAGGAATCAGCCCAGCACATCTTGTGCGAGTGTATAGCTCTGGACCGGAAAAGACAACTGATCTACGGTCACTCTAGACCGGAGACAGAGCAATATAAAACTTCACCCTACCAATCGCTGTGCAGACTAGTTCAAGGCACAGTGATTTTGGAATGGGTGGAGTAAGACTAGGGGTATGCACAATCAACCAAGGGTTGCGGTGCTATCGGGGCGGCAAGGCCGCGGACGAGCCCTGAGGGAACAAAAAAAAAATACGGCTATGGTAGCCCGCCTTCCAACACTTTTTAAGTTTAGCGACAGTCAAAAAGTAAACATTTTACAACTTAGCACATCTATTACTTCCACATCGTCAATACCTGTGGAAGTATGGTATTGTTGACAGAAATTCCAAATTATTTTTCACTTAAACGTCCTAACAAGTGTCAAAACATATAGACAACATGATTTGGAAATAAAAATTGTTTTGTCTGTCGGTCTGTATGTCTGTCCGTTAGTAGCCACGAAAACTTTAGAACGAATTGAGACATTGTCTTCAAAATTGGCATACAGTTAGCATCCGACAAACGCATAGTTCGGTTTATTCAGGGTAAAATCGCTCCAGGCGGTAGGGGATGGTGATTTGGTGAAAATTGAATTTTTTTGTTAAAACTCGAGTAATATAAAACGTTATAATTTAAGGTTTTGTTTCAGAAAACTCCCAGTTTGATTAAACATATAGTATTCTGTGCTAAAATTATATTACGGGTAGAATGAGTGAGGGTGGAATACCGATAAGAGAAATTTTGAAATTTTTGTTTATTAAAACGGCGCAAAAAGTCTCAAAGCATTAAAAATCGACTAATATATCGTTTTAGAAATTTATGGGCACAGAAATATGAATATTTTCTTTGTGGCCAAGTCATGGACCCTAAAAGGATTTCATGGGAATGTCTTTCTGAGGACAATAAATTATTACAGCTATGTGAAACTTATGATTCAATTTGCAGCACTATATTACATAGGCTTAGTGAATAAACTGGATCTAAGATCTGATAACATAGCTAAAAAAATGTATTATATAATGGAAGCCAAGCCGATATTCAGGTGCTTGCTGCTTTAATTAAGTTCTTTTATCAGGGCATATAATAATTCAGTAGCCTTATAGCTTGGCAGTCGCAAAAAGAACTGCAGCGAACTATGCTTGAACTTAGTACAGTATACAGAGACGGTGCATCTGGGATCGCCACTGGAGGGAATAATCTAAAATATGTATAATTTAATGCCAAGTAAATGCTTTCTTAAATAAGAAAAAGAATAAGGCAAGGATGCCCAGTATTGCTAGATATATTTTATTTATTCATAGAAGATCCAATGTATCGTCTAAAGGAAAAGACGGCAGGAATCAGAATAAATTTAAACGCCACCACACAAATCAGCTTTGGACGTAGCAAGTGCGTTATAGTAGTTCTCTGATTAGTCGAGAGTTACGATGCAATCTCTTTCATCCATAAACCCTGGTTTGCGACAACGTTCAGTTGAATGAAAATATTGACATATTTTCATAGGAAGCCATCAAGAAATCTCATTTTCAAAACATAGGTATAACTGTTGTAGGCAAATATTTAACTTTAGTCCCGAACAGTTATTTTTTTACATCTTTAATCATTGTTTTGTGTAAAATTTTGATGAATAAACGAAATGTACATTTTTTCGATAAGGTTTTATTTTTTTACCTATTTCATAGATATCCATATACTAATCTAGTACCATAAGGTGCGAGCTAAAAAGTTTTTTCTGACAAAAACAGATTATGTGTCATGTCGAAACTATCACTACGTCTGTCATTTCTGTCAAATTTGTTGATACTGCATTATAAGACCAGACAAGACAAATTTATTCTACGACTGGCAAAAATCACGATAACCGACAATCGATTTTGGGATTAATCGAAATAACCGTTATTTGATTTTTCGATGTTTTGATTTTTCGATTTTTTCCGAATAATCAACTATTCGGACTTCCGATTTTTCCGTTAATCGAACTTTTAAATTCATAAATATTTTTTGGTTCATTGCATAACTAAATATTTGCATTAACTTTGATTTTGTTATGGCAGCCATATTTGATTTTTTCATATTTGAAATTTGGATTCAGCATTTTATCTTATCCACATATGTTATGTCATATGTCAAAATTATACGAATATATAATTGTATGTCATCCTCTCGTTATTAGTTTTCTAGAAATAAATGCGTAACGCGTGAAAATTAATTTATTTTGTGAAAAGGCATTACTAAGCCTAACATTCTGCACAACTTTGACCAGATTTTCTATCTCAAAATAACAACTAATAAGAGCCTCGGTGGTTCAGTGGTAAGGAGGTGTACCTCTGAACCGATGGGTACCGGGTTCGATTCCCAGGATTTCCCTTTCACTTTTTCAGTAAATACTGTACAATTAACATCAACCCAGGTCGTGGCATTGTATTTGAGCAAGTTGCACGTTCCGCCCTTCGTAGGGGGCGAAAGCCGTCGGTCCCGTATCTATGCAATGTTGGGAACGTTAAAGATCGCTACCCTCTTTACAGAAAGGCGGGGGTTCGGCAAAACTTCCAGGATAGTGAGGTTAAACTGCTCCGCCGGCGTCGGTGATTGGCCATAGTCGCGGTAATAGACCGACGTTAAAGAAAAAAAATACTCCAGGAATAATTAGCAATCATACACTGAGTCAGCGTCCTGTTTGTCCGTTCAATGATCAGTTTTATTAGATTATTCTATTAATCGATTAATCGTAAATCGGGATTTTTTACATCGCAGATATTCGAGAAAATCGATTGATCGATTATTCTATTTATCGATTATTTAATTTTTTCGAATTTATTGTTGCCAGCACTAATTTATTCCAGGACCTACTGATGAAAATGTTTTTTTTTTTTGGCTCACAGGCTTTTAATGATCTGATATCTGGGTAACTATTGAATTTAGGTATAATGCTAATAAGAATTGAAAGATAAGAAAACAGTAGAACTGCACACATGAGAAAATAAAGGATGTTCTGTTTGAAATAAGCAGGTTATAGTCGTCCAAATATGCCCAAAATGGCAGCTGAATTTCTCACACCCGGTATGAGCTTCGAAATTGTCTATCCTATCTGAAATAATTTTATATCTAGTTAATACTCTACGCGACTATTGAGTTTTGATGGAGACAAAACAAACTATGAACACCATTTTATTTTGTTTCGAAAAATTCGATATAATTCGAAGACGGTTGATATTTGACATATATATAGATCAATAAACATCAACATCAAATTTCACAAGGAACTCAAAATTTGATTTTAAAAAAATAGCATGCATTTGAAATAAGAAAGTCTGTAGTCATTTTTGGTACAACCGGAAATACAATTTTGACGTCAATAATTTCATTAGACTGAGCTTTGTCGAAAACATGAATCTGAGAATTGTCAGAACTCACATCCTCTTAGTTTCACGTATTCTTCTAATGAACGCTCGACGTATACATAACATAATAAAGTCTGAGACCGTCCTTGGATATGGGTCCTTGTGGCTCTCATTCCCGCTCATTTGAAACATTTTTTTGAAAATTTGAAAGTTGTTACCTCTCTATTAGCGAGATTTTCTTTATGAAATTTCGCTAACTCAGATGAATGCAAGATTTGAGAGCCATCACGTGATAATATAGTGTAAATCTTACATTTATCTGTTTTATTAAATATTCTAAAATATATTCATCCACATCTAAAATTATAAAGAAAACTTTTCGCACACTACCAAAACCATTCCATTTTCTAAAATTATAAACATTTTTCACACTATGAAACTATATGCGCTTCGCCAATTTCACAAAGAGTAGATGATTCACTAAGGCCTTACCAAACTCCAAACATTTTTGAACACGAATTAACAAAAGTACACGTATCCCCGCCACTGTTTATACTGTATATTGAGGCACATGCGATAAGGCCTATTAACACCTTTAGTCACGTGAGAGCGAGCACGGTGTACAGACACAGAATAAACAATCTAACACGAGGGTGGGTCACTTTACGTTAATTGGCATACTCAAGTAGTGCAGGTCGAGGTAACTAGATGCTATCTGGGGAAATACTGAAGCCAGTTTGCGATGTCTTCACCTCGCAGTGTGCACGAACCACTGTCTCTCCCTCTGATCAGATGATCTGGTCCAGCACACACCTGAGCTATATGAGTCTGCATCCTCATGGCCAACTTCGTGCTATGTTCGCTTTACATGTTCACATTCTTGCTTATGAGGGTAGTATATGGAAAGTTTAGTCGACCGAAGAAGTCTATTGTTGTCTTATCGGACTTTGCCGTTTTGCAGTCAGTGTTTTATCTTTATTATTCTGATCTCGATTTTAAAGAATCTCAATATGAAAATCTACGTGAAAGAATAAAACATCACAGTCAATAATCTTATCTCAGAAGTCTCTATTATTAGAATGGGGTACATGCATGACTTTGTTTCTTAATCGGTCTACAAAATAATTTGTAATTTGACAGTACTAAAACTAATTAAATGGTTGTAAAGATAAGCTTCACAGATCCAGCAGCAAATGCGTTATGGTAGTGAATTTTCATTAGAATGAGTCTTTGCACCACAAAATTTTATTTCTATTTTTCTATTTCTTTAAACATATATATATATATATATATATATATATATATATATATATATATATATATATATATATATATATATATATATATATATATATATATACATAAAGGAATAAGAATACAATTTTGTGGTGAAAAGGGTAAATAAAAAGGGTGGACGCAGCAAGTGCGTTATGGTAGTGAATTTCCATAAAAATATTTTTAGCAATGAAAGCAGGCATCAAACTTGGATACCAATATAACCTATATAGTAGAAACAATGTAGGTAGAATATTTTATAAAAATGACTTTATTGTTTGCCAAAGCGCAATTATTTTCCGAAAATAAACTTAAAATGTTCCCGAAAAAACTGGTCCGATTTTCTTCAAGGTATTTATAATTTACCCACCTGCCCAGAGAAAATTATTCACAAAAAGCTTTTCGACGAAACCTTCAAAAAAGCCTAGATATGTGTTCTAGGAGGTCTAATTCGCGTTTATTTTAAGAAATTGTTTAAAATTTAAAAGTCGCGATCACCCCACTAGTAATTTTTTTTCTACGAAAATTCACTAACATATATGAGGGACAGCATATTTTATGTTACTAAATGTGTCAGTTTGGAATTATATCTGGTATTTAGTAGTAACAAGCCGAATAGCTGAGTTCGCGAGGTGAGTAACCTCTAGAATCGGACTAGAAGGTCGCGGGTTCGAGTCTCGTATTCACAGTCGGTCTTTTTCATACGAATGCGGAAAGGCCGGCATCTGATTGAGTTTTGGGTGGTGTCCTCTGTCTATATGAGTGTGTAAGTACCCCCCCCCCCCCCCCCCCCCCCGCACAAGTCTAAGACTTCTGGTGCGGAGTTTGTCTACTGTGGTGTTATTTGTCAATAATATATACACACACACACAAAGTAAACATGGGTTATCAGATAATATTTGCTGTGTTTTTCATCTTTTTTTAGGATACAAAACTGACCTTTTTTTTTAAAACAAATTTGTACCTCCGAAGCTTACTACGTTATGTTAATAAAATTTAGTACCCATGTGGCTTCTATAGGGATTTTACTATATATCACATTTCGAGATTGTAGATTTAATGGGGAACTGAATTATTAACCTTTGACATAATTTTATGAAAATTCGCTATCGTAAAACACTAGCTGCATCCAAACTTTTTTTTAATATCAAAAGTTTGGAAGTTTTTACAGAATGTGATCCTCACAGTTGTATTTAGGGAATCGTTGTTGTAACCAGATTCGCTAAAGGTCATAATTACAATTCATATTCCTACATATTCATAAAAGGTTAAATTGGAACAGACCCACCTAAACCGTACTAGAATTTGAATTATTTTTATGAGAACTTGATCCCATAACGCACTTGCTGCATGCATACCTTTTTAAAACTTATTTACTACCTGAAAAAACATTATTTGATAGAAACAATTATTTAAAATAAAAATTCGTTACCATATTGCACTTGCTGATTCTAGAGTTTTTGAAAATGTAGCTTTTCATGCGAGCTTGGCAAAAAAGGTCCACCACAAATTAATTTTTACACATATTTTAGACAAATAAAAGGAGATAACAATTTAATCATAAATTTTAGAACCTATTAAACGCATGTCGTGCAATATCTTGTTCTCCAGAAGCCGTATTAGTTTAGAATATTGGCTTAGAAATCACTGTAAGTGTCGTTTACTTTGTTACAACCTGGTCACCGCTCTAGGAATAATTAACTCATACAAATTTTGGATAACATCGCTGCACATTCAAAGTGGCAAAAGGGGACTATTTGTAATACATTTTTTGAAAACATTTTAATTGAATGAAGTATAAGTATGAGACTGTTAAATCAAGGATTTAAAACCAAACACATTTAATGCTACATTATTTGATCTTTACAAACTGCATCTGTTCTAGAATCTTGAAAATCGCCATTTCATTCAGCAAAATAAACATTCGCTTCTTGCCCTGTGGTCAGTGAAGACCTGCCAATTCGCATACTATTTCAGAGAATTTAATTAAGTATAGCTTTTTAACATGCCTCACACTGCATGGTACACGGAACCGATGACATTACGCCCCCTCCGAATGGCTGCACGTGTAGAATGCCACAACTTCTGTTATTGTTAATTTTACAATATATACTAAAAAAAGTTTGTAATTTAAAAGAGACTACAAATAAACAATCACCTTGTCGACCAATTAAAATCAGATTTAACATTAGCTAACTTAAAAAAAATGTAAAAACTGCTTTTAAGGGCAAGGCATTACCCTGCAGGAATATTAAAAAATATTTTGCTATCCTAAAATTAAGATCGACATTGTTGTTTTCGACGCCGTTTTTGTTTATAATTTTTTTTTAAATATGTATTTTTAGCAAATTTTCGTAGAAAAGTTTCGCCATGTCCGCAACTTTTGAATCTTGAAAAAAAAAATCTTTAAAGAGCACGAAATCGGACCCTTAGAACCCATATTCGGGGCTAGTTTCAATATATAAATATATATGTTCAGCAGGAGACACAGACCGGTTTCGTCTTTTTTTTTTGGACGCTTCGGTATGCCATACCTGCACTCCAACAAGTCGGCTTTCAGGCAGGCGTTGCCCTCTTAATGTAGTGGAGAATAGCGCAAGGCGCTATCTTTGGTGTGGTGACCATTATAGGCTTCCAAAGCAGCTTCCACGTAGCTATAGTACACCAAAAAGGAAGCTGTGAGAAGAAAACTCCATTACTTGCTAGCTATCATTACTTCAGTCCGGTACCGCAAGTCCTGGTTTTAATAAATTATACACGTTTGAATAAATTCTAGAACCTGAGAACCAAGTATTTCTCACACTAATGACCGCGGAAATATCTTCCAAAATAACAAAGTTGTGGCAAAAAAAATGAGCACGCCAGTTTTTATTGTGAAACTTACACCATATACAAAAATTCAGATCTTTAAGTTAAAAGCAAAAAAGTTACAAACATTTAATGAAAAAAAATTCCGGGACTTCAAATATTTTTATGAAAATTGGCCACCATAACGCACTTCCTGCGTCTAGATCTTTTGTTATTAACGACAATCTTCTAGATATTTAATATATTCTAATTGACTTTGCTTCTGTAGGTTTTCAATATAGGTTTATTTGTATAAAGTTATCTTATCTATTTGAAATATCATATTAATATATTTTGTTTCAATATATTTTATTTTATCAATTTGGACTATTTTTAAATGTTTTATTGCAGCTTGTTGCAATTTAGTGGTAATAAGATAATGTTCCTGGTGCCCGTGCTTTCGATGGACTTTTTTGTTTGTCGCCTGAAGCTTTTTCAGGAGGATTTGCTCTTTGTTTGAATAAATTATTACTTTTATTAACTAAAGAAAATAAGGCATAATGTAAACTGACTTCTAACTTGGAATTACAGGTAAAAAATAATAATAATGGTGGTGATAATAATAAAAAGATGACCACTTGTGCGAACGGCATTTTTTTTTGCAGCCAAACCACCTTAAATTAAATTAAAAAACAATTAATTATTACTATAAACAATACGTAGATTAAAAAAACACGTAAACTATATTTTTTAAATAGCAACAAGATAAACTGATTAAAAGGAACTGAAAATGCGAGAGATACCATGTTATACGTATGAGAACATTATGTTATGATTTTCTGTCAGCTTTCCAAAGCATTCATCGCTCTATAAATTTAACACTATTAATGATAATTGTCAGATTTAACGACCAAGATATTTAAAATGTCTCATAAAGTTCAAAGCAATTTCCTTCCTTTACTGTTAGGATATAATTAGAACGTTCTAATCGTTAAAATTTATTATTAAAACGCGAATCAACAAAATTTTTGATAAAATAGCAAATCTTCTATAATTAAGACTGTAATTAAGCGCTATAATTAACTGATAGGACTGGGATAGTAAATAAAATTAACATTATTGATTAAGCAATAACGGAATCTATTTAACCAGTAATTCAAATGAAACAAAAAGCAAAATTACCCCAAAAACACAAAAAAATAACAAATGAAGTTTAGAAGCTACATGGAAGACAACTTCGTTGTCGAAATTCGTATCTAGCGCAGAACTCTGTTATTATTTTTTGGTTTTTGGGGTGATTCTGCTTTTTATTTCAGTTTCTAGTCTCAGTCTTCAATTCAAATGTAAGATTTACCAACATTGGAACTTTTACAAATATTTCCGCACACGTTAACAGTTATATATTATTTTTACGATAAGTATGGACTAACGTCACACAGGCAGTGTGGGAGCGCATGCAGACTGCACTGAAAGTGGTGGAAGGGTGGACGGTTGATCAAGGGCTCGGGGTGAGCCCCGAGAAAGCAACCGTCGTGCCGTTTACGAGGAGGAGGAAGTGCGACAGCCACAGAACTCTCACTCTATACGGTAGGCCAGGGAGGTAAAATATCTTGGGGTCGTATTGGACTCTAAGCTAACCTGGAATGGCCACATTGCAAAAATACTGCGTAAGGCAGTCATGACCTTAGCCGTCACTAGGCGGCTATATGGAAAAACGTGGGGACTAAGACCTAGTATGGCCCACTGGCTGTACACAAGGGTGGTCAGACCATCGGTAACATATGCGGTACTGGTGTGGTGGCCTAAGGTGACACAATCCAGTGCCAAACAATAACTAGGCAAGATCCAAAGGATGGGTTGCCTAGGCATCACAGGGGCTATGTCTTCAACCCCAACAGCCGCCATGGAGGTGTTGCTGGATCTGCCCCCCCCCCACCCTTAGTTATTATGGGGGAGGCCAGGCTAGGACTATACAGACTAGCCTGCAATGGTAGACTGAAGATCAACCCAGACCTCAGGGGTCACTGCAAAATTCAGGAGATCGTGTAGGAGCCCATGCTTGAAATGAGGTCAGACTTCGCGAGCCCGCGAATGTGCAGGGAAAACAACTTTACAGTTGAAATCCCCGACCGCGAGGCATGGCGGGAGGAGACGCCGGGCATACCACGGGATGCGCTCGTCTGGTTCACGGACGGATCCGGCAGGGAGCGTGGGACGGGGGCAGGTGTTTACTCGGAAGGACCGAGGGTAAGTCATAGTATTTCCCTCGGAGCCCATACAACAACGGTGTTTCAGGCCGAGATGTACGCCATCCTGCACTGTGTGCGGGAGAACAAGAGGAGAGGCTACACCAACAAGCGGATCCTCATAGCCACAGACAGCCAGGCAGCCCTTAAGGCACTAAGTAGCCCACGGGTAAATTCCTGGCTGGTGAGTGAGTGCCGAGACAAAACGAGCGACCTGGCTGGGCAGAATGAGGTGGCCCTCATCTGGGTGCCGGGTCATTCGGGTGCCAAAGGCAATGAAGAAGCTGACAGTCTCGCGAAGAGAGGGTCAGCAGAACCATTTGGGACCAGAACTGGCTCTGGGCGTGTCAAAGAGCACTGCCAGAGGAGCCATTAAGTCCTGGGTCAGAAACCGACACAAGGTGTACTGGGCGGACTGTCCAGGGCTCAGACATGGGAAGTCAATAATTGACGGACCCAGTTCAAAGAGAGCTGTGGAGCTGCTAAATCTTAGCGGAGAACAGCTCAGAAACACAACAGGTCTCTTGGCGGAACACATGGCCGTCAAGAAACACCTGCATAAAATGGGGCGGTTCGAAGGGGACCTCGCATGCAGACTCTGCGGCGAGGGGAAGGAATCAGCCCAGCACATCTTGTGCGAGTGTAAAGATCTGGACCGCAAAAGACAACTGATCTACGGTCAGTCTAGACCGGAGACAGAGCAATATAAAACTTCACCCTACCAATCGCTGTGCAGTCTAGTTCAAGGCACAGTGATATTGGAATGGGTGGAGTAAGACTAAGGGTATGCACAATCGTCATTTTTAGTACTTAAAGGTAGGCAACACCCAAATCTAATATCTCAAAGCACCTGATTATATGACATTGTAGCTGAAATAAAAATTTTACTTAGATAACTTGTTAACCCTGCGCAACGTTGCGCATTCGCAAAAAAATTAAACGTAAACAGATTGGTGTGCCGACGTTTTACGTGAATTGATAGTTGTTGGTGGATTTATAATCCATATATTATTAAACATTTAAAACAGTTCTTTTTGGGACTGACACAGGTTCCATTAATATTATTCCTTGCATAAACTGTTAATGCCTAGACCCTTACCAACTCGTGCTCAAGAAACGGTAGCATCATTAAATAACCTATTTTTAAGGTGAACGTACTTCCTAATTTTCACTGCTGTACGCGACGTAAGTAGCTTTAATTTATCATTAATTGAATCCAAAGTTTTAAGCCTTATCACGCCAAAATTGCAGGTAATGTTGCAAAATACTTAATGATAATTGCTTTTATTATTTGTAGAGAGTTGCAGCTGCATTAAAGCTCTTACAATCTGACAACGTTGCACTGCTTCCTATATGACGTCATTCCATTCTTATCGTAAAAATACTATAATGAACAGTATAATTAAGTTGATGAATGGTTTGTGGCAAATTTTTGCAGAAGAAATTCGCTTACAGCAAGATAACGAGGTAAATACTTACGAAATAGTGCTCCAAATTGAATCAAAGCTTCGACATAGCTGTGATAACCTACTCTCTCCAGAAAGACATTCTCATTAAGTGAATTTAGGGTTCGTGACTTGACCAGAAAGAAAATATTTGTATTCCTTTACCCATAAACTTATGGAACGTTATGTTACTTGAGTTTTAACGAAAAAATGTCAGTTTTCACCAAATCAACCCTCATTTATCCCTTGCCCCCTGAAACGCTCTTACACAAAAATAATTCGAAGCGTTCTCTTGTCAGGTACTGACCGGAGACCAGATTTGAAGATGATATCTCAATTCGTTCAAAAGTTATTGTACCTACTAACACACAGACGTACAGGCCGACAGACCCACCGACCGCCAGACAAAAAAAAATCCGTTCAAGAATCAAATGTTCTATAAGTTTCGAGACTTTTTACGCCGTTTTAGCAAACCTTTTTTTTAAATTTCTATCACCGATATTTCACCTCCACACATTCAACCCCTAATTTAATATCAGCACAGAATATCATATGTTATCTAAAATTGAAAGTTTTCTAATAAACAAACCCTACAACGTTATATTGCTCGAGTTTTAACGCAAAAACATCAAATACCCCTGGAGCGATTTTACCCAAAAACAATCTGAACCCTTCGCTTATCGGGTGCTAACTGTATACCAAATTTGAAGACGATATCTTAAATCGTTCTAAAGTTATCATAGCTACAAACAGACAGACATACAAGACCGACAGAGAAAAAAATTCATTCCCAAATAATGTTTTCTATAAGTTTTGATACTTTTGTCGCCGATGCCATACTTCACACGGATTGACGCTGTTGAAGTAGTTTGACTTCCACATCGTCACAATGTGTGTAAGTATCGCATCGGCGACAAAAATTTCAATTTTTTTTGCTTAAACGTCGTAAAATGTGTCAAAACATATAGAAAACATGATTTGGGAACGAAAATATTTTTTGTCTGTCGGTCTGTATATCTGTTTGTAGCCACGATAACTTTAGAACGAATTGAGATACCGTGTTCAAATTTGGTACACAGCACCCGACGAACGAAGGGTTCGGATTGTTTTAAGGTAAAATCGCTTCAGGGAGTAGGGGATAAATGCGGGATGATTTGGTGAAAATTGACAGATTTTCGTTAACACTCGAGTATTATAACGTTTTCGGGTTTGTTTATTAAAAAACTTTCAAGTTCATCAAACTTTTGGTATTCTGTGCTGAAATTAAATTAGGGGTTAATATGTGCGGGGTGAATAACGGAGACAAAAATTTAGATTTTTGTTTTCATTGTTAAAACGGCGTAAAAAGTCTCAAAACATAAAAAACTTGATTCTGGAACGAAAATTTTCTGTCTGTCGGCCTGTACGTCTGTCTGTTTTTTTTTCTCCCTCAGAGCTCGTCCGCGGCGTTGCCGCCCCGATAGCACTGCAACTTTTGGCTTATTGTGCATACGTCTGTCTGTTAGTAGGCGCAATAACTTTTGAACGAATTGAGGTATCATCTTCAAATTTGGTATACAGTTAGCACGCGACAAAGGAAGGCTTCGAATTATTTTTAGGTAAGATCACTTAAAGGGGTAGGGGATAAACAAGGGGTAGTTTGGTGAAAATTGACATTTTTTCGTTAAAACTGGAGTAATAGAACATTTCAGAAGGTTATCGGTACAGGAATGGGAATATTTTTTGTGGTTATTGGCCCTAAATTCATTTCAATGTCTTTCGGAGCGGAGGAGAGTAGATTATCACAGCTATGTGGAAGTTACGATTCAATTTGCAGCACTATTTTGTAACGTCAGGTTATTTACGCGATAATAGACAACACCGACCACAGCGTGCATGTAGGATACCAAATTTTATCCATCAGCATCCCCTTTCACCACTTTCACGAAAATTAGCAATTTTTTTTTAAATTGCCTGAAGTAACGTTACATGAAATTATTTACGAAAATTAGCTACGTTTTTTATACAATTCACTAAATAAATGTCTTTTTAAAAAAAATCTAAAACAAATTTTTTATGTGAATTCGCTAACATCTTTTAGTGAATTTTCTTAAAAAAAAATTCACTAATGAGGAGATCCCGACTTTTGAATTTTGAAAAAATTCCTTCAAATGAGGACTAATTAGTCCTCCGAGAACACATATCCGGGGTCAGTTTCAATTTTTATATGTATATGTATATGTATATGTATATGTATATGTATATGTATATGTATATGTATATGTATATGTATATGTATATATATATATATATATATATATATATATATATATATATATATATATATATATATATATATATATATATATATATATATGTATGTATGTATGTATGTATGTATGTATCACACCGATAACTCAAAAAATAATGGGCCGATTTTGATCAAATGAGTGAGTACCTTCCTTTTGCCAATGGCTTGGATAAGTTCGTTAGTCAGGAAAATCTGCTAAGTGGAAATAGATTAAACAATGATTTGTTTTAAATTGACAGACGGATTCCCCCGGTCAGTATCAGTTCTTAGCTGACCTTAAATGTATGGAATTTCGACCACATAATTATAATGCATGTTTGTAAGAAAATAAATTCGGGACTCAGCAAGTGCGTTATGGTAACGAATTTTTATTGAATGCCTCAAATTTAAATAGCTCAATTTGCTACTAACCTATAAGGTTCGTTGGCCAGAAAACTATTTTTTTCGGGAACATTCTAAGTTTATTTTCGAATTTTTTTTATACATTTTCAAACAGTCAAGTTATTTTCATGAAATATGGCACATTTTTTCTACTATATATGTTATACTGGTAACAAAATTTGATGTATGCTTTCTTTAAAAAAATACATATTTACTATTTAAATTTTTTTTAAAGAAATTCACTATTATAACGCACTTGCTGCGTCCAGACCTATTTTACAATAACCTATCAAACATAATTTATTAATCACTATCACTGACACTAACACTAAAGAATATACAATGTAGGTAGGTATATCACATAAGAAAATATACACAAAGTATCCTGTCGATCACAATATAAATAAAAAACCTAACCAATTTTCAAATCATTCTCTGATATCTTAATGCCCCATTAATAGTCTCCTTTTAAACTAACACATGAATGATAAATTAAGGTGGCCTTTCCCCGATTCTTTTCAAACAAGACGCTAATAGATGGCCGAAGTTGAAAACATTATTTCAAACACAAAAAGAAATCGGGCAATTATACCTTTTAGTATCTCAACTATGGGGATTTAAGTATTGTCGACTTCCTTTTCTTTTTCCTAGAAACCATTTCAAGGCTTACTTCTATAAAAACAGTTGGTATTCGTCAAGTCACCTCGTCTACCTGAACGTCAAGGGCTATTATTTCTCTAAATAGGATTGAGGTATTGTTGAAATTCGGTAAAAGTCTTCTTCAGTTAACATATTATCTTAACAGGCAAAGGCCGCGACTTGCATTTAGATACTATCTGACAAAGGAAGAAGTATGAAATAAATAGAATCGTCCATCACTTCGAATTTTTACGTGGCTATTGTGAAGAATTCGAAAGTGCTTAGGAAACTTTTATTTTAAACTAAGCTCAAACGACAGGCCGGTTACCTTTCATACCAGAAATTGTGATGTACTTGTTAGTGAATTTTCATTAAAAAAATTCACTAATAGAGAGGTATCGATGGTGAGACTTTGCAATTTTTTTTTTCAAATGAGCGCGATTTAGGACCCCTAGAACCCATATCCGGGGTGAGTTTCAATTTTTATATGTTTATATATATATATATATATATATATATATATATATATATATATATATAAACATATAAAAATTGAAACTGACCCCGGATATGGGTTCTAGGGGTCCTAAATCGCGCTCATTTGAAAAAAAATTTGCAAAGTCTCACCATCGGTACATCTCGATATATATATATATATATATATATATATATATATATATATATATATATATATATATATATATATATATATATATATATATTTGTATCCAACCGATAACCCAAAAAATAATTAACCGATTTCTTCGATGAAACTCGGCAAGTGCCTTTCTTTTATTAATGGCTTGGATGAGTTTGTTAGCCAGGAAAATATGACCAGAGTTTCAAAGTTTCAAAGCTATTTTAATGAAATTTGGTGGATATTTTGCCTTGAGAAAGACCTTACTACATACCAAAATTAAACATTCTAAGTTTATAGAAAATTGAGTTTTTAAAATTTTCAGTTTTGTTTTGAAAAAAAAATTTTTCTCCGAAAATTACAAAGCTGTTTTAATGACACTTGGTGGATATGTTGCCATAGGAAAGACCTTACTACTTACCAAAATTCAACTTTCTAAGTTTATTGAATATTGAGTTATCCAAGTTTGAAATATTTAATAAAAATTCACTACCATAACGCACTTGCTGCGTCCCGAACTTTTATTATTTTAAAAGGAACATAATTTCGACAGTATTAATTACTAATCCTTTGCACTAAGATTTTTTCCTTGTCTTTTTATTTCCTTAAGGTCCGCGACTATGGCCAATCACCAACTCCAATAAGCAGTTCCACCTCGCTAACCTAGAAATTATGCCGAACCCCCGCCTTTCAGTAAGATAGGTAGGGTTCTTTAACGTGCCCAACATCGTATGGTACACGAGAACGACGGATTTACGCTCCCTCCGAGTAGCGGAACGTGCAGATATTTAACTTGCTCAAACACAATGCCACAACTTTGGATGATGTTAATTTTGCACTATGTATGCCCTACTGGTAGTCGAACCTAGGACTCTTAGGTTTAGAGGCACAAGTTCTTGTCACTAGACCAACGAGGCTGCATTTTTTTTTACTTGGTACATAAGAAATACGTCTGCCCTTTCATGCCGACTACTAAAGCGAGCGTTACGTTTTGATGTAACGTTTGAAAATGCAGAATTTTTTGAGCGACAAAACATGGGAGGCTTATAAAATATAACATTCAGAGGCAAGGAGATAAACTAAGGGAAGATTGGAACCTGTGATGATCACTGATAAGTATACTTGGAGGACCCAAATCACCACAACACATTTTAAAAGACCTGAGGATCGTTTCATTAACCAAGTTAGCGCCATCAGAGGATGAAAAATTCTAACTACTTTAAAAACTAACATCACCTTATATACCGGATCTTAGGTAAAGGACGGAACCGAGAGGGGAACTAGTCTGCAGTGTATTGTATTTTTATCACCGGACGAGGTCTTTGAACTTTCTTTATTAACATATCTAAAAGGTGTCCATCTCTAATTATTTTGGGAAGGTTCAACGACAACAAAATTAACATATTTTCGTTTGGCGAAGATATCTGTATGATTATGTTATCTATAGGACGTGTTGAAACGTGGGAATTTATTTTCCAAAGAAATCGATCAGGTGACTCGTAATCGGCGGTGGTGGAACGTTCATAAATTGTTGTAACTATATTTCGTTATATATATATATATATATATATATATATATATATATATATATATATATATATATATATATATATATAGTCTCGAACGCGTTTAGCTGTCCTGGTTGTCCAACATTTTTTATTAATTTTAGATTATCTTCATTAACGTCATGATTATTATCCAAATATGTCAGGTGACGGAAGATCTATCTATAGTACCGTATCATGATTTGGCAAGTGTTCTAACGTACTTAAGTTTACAATCTTTACAACTTATTTCATAAATTCCCGACATTTTGGACGTGCTATCCTTGTCCGTTGGGTTACCTAGCAAGTTTTTAAGGTATTATTTATCGAAAATGTTAGCTACAAGTTGACTTTTAAAAAAATGCTATCTAGGCCCCTCGTAATTAGAGGTTCAAATGGTAAGCAAACAACGTTTTTTTCGACTTCTCTCTTCTAAACGTCGTTAAATCCGTCAACATTTACTTGGCTTTCTGTTTGTTGATTATAAATTAAATTATATTAAGATCGTGGGCGGATATAACGGATGCACTGCTTGCCTAGTGGGAAAAAATTAACAAAAGAAAATGTCGTACAAACAAAAAGATCGATTGGAATTACATTCAAAGAACTCTTAGCCCAATTACGATACGGCACTATAGATACATCTTCCGTCGCCCGACATATTTGGGATAATAAGCATGACGCTAATGAAGATAATCTAAATTTTATAAAAAATGTTAGACAACCAGGACAGCTAAACGCGTTCGAGAGTATATATATTGCGAAATATAGTTACAACAAAAAATGTATGAACGTTTCACCGCCGCCGATTACGAGCCACCTGATCGATTGCTTTGTTGAATTCCCACGTCCTAGAGATAACATAAGAATACGAAACCATGTTAATTCAGTTGTCGTTGAGCCTTCCCAAAATTATTAGAGAGGGACACCTTTTAGATAAGTTAATAAAGACAGTTCAAAGACCACGTCCGGCGATAAAAATACAATACACTGCATAATTTGCCTGCGACTAGTTCCCCTTTCGGTTCCGTCTCTTTACCTAAGATCCGGTATATAAGGTGATGTTAGTTTTTAAAGTAGTTAGAATTTTTCATCCTCTGATGACGCTAACTTGGTTAGTGAAACGATCGTCACATCTTTTAAAATGTGTTGAGGTGATTTGGGTTCTCCAAGTGTACTTATCAAAGAAATAAAGTTTATAAACAGTATAGCATGTGCCCACTAAACTTAGTATAGTATATCTTTGGAGTCTGATGGGGACGTTAAAGGAGGTATCAATGAAACTGCATTATTGAGTACTATCTATGTGGTATACAGTAACGTTGTTGTCAGTGTAAAAAGAATTACGTCTTTATATGCACTTACTTTAAGATTTAGGCGATCAGTAGGTATGTACAAACTGGTCTTGAAATGGAAACTAAAAAAAAAGGTTGATGCTTTCCGCAACTAAAAAGTTTAAAATTGCAAGAAGTATTTGGCATTCGCACAAAATTGGATCTATTTGTTTGAAATTGTGTACCATACAAACACAAGCTGATGAGTTTGTCCCGGATATTGTAAAATTATAATTAATCAATTAACCATCACAATATTGTTAAAAATATTGATTACAGGTAATTGGAATTGTAAAAATTGTGTATTTGGACAATGTGTCACCGTATATGGTTGCTAAATGTTTTAAAAATATCGTAAACATATTCACAAGAGTATAGCAGATCATGGTGAATCTAAGAACGAAGAAGCCTGAAATGACCATTGCCAAGCGAGGCATGTTCCACACGAGTATGGTCGACTTACTCCCTAGTGCCGCTGCCTATGTTTGTATGGGGGTGGAGAATATGGACAACATATTCTATATTATATGCTCAAAGATTTGCGACCGTGGCTCCGATAAAGTATCGGTGACTTTTTTCAAACCCAAGTACCAGTTGTCTATTATTCAATTTTCAATTGGTGTTTTAACCAGGCGTCGATATCTCATAAAAAAGAGGAAGTGCTCCAATTAATTCGGCAAAGCGCACACATTGTTTTCACACAAACTTGTTAATACCATCCTGACAGCAAATTATAACCCAACTTTTAAAGTGGTCTGTTTATTCTTAGTAGTGAAATATGACAAGCTCACATGTTTACATTACTAAAATCTCAATTGAGGATTTTATACTCCCTGTCAAATTGTAAACAATGATTTGTAGTTTAAAAAATATCTAAAAAGCTCTAAGTGAATTTTGATTAGAAAAGTGAAGTTGAGGGTGACAATGGTGAGGCTTTCGGAAAATTTAGAAGCTCATTGCATATATGTGCTCTATGATAAGCTTGTCACTTTTTTATGTTAAATAGCCAAACAAAGAAGCAACTTTTTGTTCATTTGGTCAGTGAACAAAACTTGTGGATATATGCTTAGTGCTGGATTATTATTTATTTAAATTATTTTACCAGGAAATGTATTTTTTTATTCACCAATATATTTTCCAGTATTCTATAAATTATTAAGGTTAAACTAATCAGTATGTAATTTGCAAAACATGTGTAATGCTAATGTGTCGCTTCTTTTGCAAATTGCGTCGATAACAGTTCGGAACCAAAAACAGGCCGAGTATCCAGGTTCGCCTGGCGGGTCACCTGTAGAGTTCGAAGTATGAGATCGTTGGGTTGAGTCTTCTATTCAGACATTTAAAGATTTTGGAGCCGAAGCCTCTGCCTTTATGTATGAAGACTTTAGGACTGGTGGTCCTCCTCCACTACCTAGTCGAAGCCACTCTCATTCCACTACAACCCCCACAGCCTCAAAATAAAGCGGGAAAAGTAAGACCTCCCTTGGGGTTAAGGAGTCGCGGGCCAAAGGACTCCAGGGGGCAAGCTGAGGAAGTGGAAATAACAACATAAACTCCCGATGAAGCTTTCCCCAAGACCGTCATGCGCGGTAAAAATCCGCATCCTGCACGAGGTGACCCTGCTAATAACTAAACATGACGGATCTAGACAAGGAGGTCGAACTAAACTCCCCCAATCTACGGTGTCACGTGACCCGTGCCTATGGATGGATGGCACCAGGGCGATGGTGTCGTGAACGGAACCTCTGGAGTACCAGGCAACCCTCCAGAGTAACCCGCCTTGCACCACACAGGGGGTTCTGATGGTGTGGACAGTATTTCCCCCATTCTCGTGGGAACAACATGAAGATTATAAATACATATAAAACCAAAACCAATGAGGCTCGAGGAGTGGCTCCGGCTACAGACTTGAGCCTTGAGTCTATCCCGGAAACGGAGACGAGCCAGGGTGCGGCAGCGGACTCTGGAGGTCCCACGACCGGCGTAGACACGGGGGATCAGGGGGTAGCTTCGGCCAGAGACCTGTCCCCGACACCCAAGCTGGAGGCTGGGTCCCACCGGAGGGCGGCGAGCTCCGCGGACTCCGGGGGCCCCTCCACCAGTGAGGACTCTACTGTTAGAGTAGAGGGACTGCCCCGGCAGTCCAAGCGTCTTTCCGGTGCGCAAAGAAAGAAGCTCCGGAGGGCGCAAAAAATGGCGGCCGGGACCTGGACGGTCGAGAAACCTGTAAAGGCGCAAGAGGGGAGTGCGGGTCAGAAGAGGACGCGCTCGAACTCTAGCACGCCCACTACAGACAGACGTTCCAAAAGGGCCAGGGTGCCTGTAAAGGCGCAAGAGGAGAGTGCGAGTCGGAAGACGCCGCGCTCTGGCTCTAGCACGCCTACTACAGACAGACCTCCCAAAGGAACTAAGGCCGGAACACCGGCGCAGACTGGCTCTTACAGGGAGGCTGCGGAGGGCCTCGGGATGGCGGTGATTGACAGACGCCATCCTGAGGTCACGCTAGACCAGGGGAAGGCGGACCTGATCCAGGCTGCGGTGGTAGCTGCAGTGGACTCTCTTCAGGAAGGGGAGAGCCCGCCTCAGTTCCACCGGACGCGCCTGACGGGGGGCATCCTCTGGATAACCTGTGCCGGCCCGCAGTCGCGGGACTGGCTGCGGAAAACGATCGGGGGCCTCGGTCAGATTTGGGAGGGGGCGGACTTGACAGCCGTCGAGCCCAAGGAACTCCCAAAGAGACGCAAGGTCCTCGTACGGATCCCTGACACCGTCCCGCAGGAGACGGTGATCAGCAGACTTAAGATCCAGAACCCTGAACTGGGGACGCAACACTGGTCGGTTCTAAGCAGGAAGGCAGAGGAGAAAGGACAGACGCTCGCCTTCTCGATCGACCCGACATCTTACAGAGCCCTTGAAGGAACCTCCTTCAAGGCATTCTGGGGCATGGGAAGGGTTAGCTTCCGCCCACTGGGGAAGCAATTAAGGGTTAATGGGACTTAGGTTCCTTCAGGTCAACCTCCAACACAGTAGGGCAGCCACGGCCGGACTACTAATGGCTCTGAGGAACACGGATGTGGCCCTCATCCAGGAACCGTACTCCTACAAAGGAGAGATCAAGGGACTCGGCGGAGCTAATGGAAAGCTCATCTACAGCAGGTCCAGCGAGAATCCGAGGGCCTGCATTTTTGTCAGGGAAGGGATAGAGTTTCTCCCTCTAATGAATTTCTGTTCCAGGGACCTGGCAACGATCAAAATCCGATGTGGAGGAGCGGATGGGCTGAGGGACATTACTGTCGCGTCAGCCTATCTGCCAGGGGACAGCACGGACCCTCCTCCACCCAACGAATTGGAGCAGCTGATGGTGGGTAGCAGAGCAGGTGGATCGCAGACCATCATCGGCATGGATGCGAATGCGCACCATGAGTTGTGGGGTAGCTCGGACACAAACTCTAGGGGTGAGGCACTTTTACAATTCTTTATGACATTTAATTTAGACATATTGAATAGAGGTAATAAACCGACATTCGTCACAACACGGCGTGAGGAAGTTTTAGACCTAACAGTTTCCACCCAGTTTCTGGGTGACTTTGTTAAAAGCTGGGCTGTGTCTGGGGAAGTGAGTAGCTCAGACCACAGATACATCCGGTTTGAAATCGCCAAAGTCGAAAGAGAAACGGTATGGTACCGGGACCCCCGCAAGGCGGACTGGGAAGCCTACAGGGCAGACCTAGCTGTGGAACTGCGGGGGGTTGAGAGGGCCATAAGGGATTCAATAGACCTCGAGATTGCAGCAGTCCAATTGCGAGACGCAATTACCTCGGCCTATAACGCCAACTGCCCCCTGAAAATGAGGGTGTCCACCAGGAACGTCCCATGGTGGAACGAGGACCTCAGGCAAAGGAGGACGCAGGTTCGTAAGCTGTTTAATGCGGCCAAAAGGTCGGGAGCATGGGATGAATATAGACAGGCCCTATCGACCTATAACAAAAGACTGAGGGACGCCAAGAAGGAGTCGTGGAGGAGGCACTGCGAAGAAGTGGAAAACACGTCCGAGAGTGCTCGACTACACAAGATCCTGTCTAAGGGCCCTCAGACTAACATAGGCTCCCTTAGAACACCCACGGGAGGCTTTACAAGCTCGGGGGAGGAAACTATGGAAATTTTACTCCAGACGCACTTCCCCGGCTGTAACATAATAAACCAATCACCTCCGGACTGGGAACACTCAGAAATAGAGGCGCCTTATAGGCGGGCATCTAGAGTAGACTGGACAGTCGCTAAAGAGGTGGTTACCTGGAGCAAAATCAGATGGGCCATTAACAGCTTTAAGCCATACAAATCGCCGGGATTTGATGGAATAATGCCCATCATGCTCCAACAGGGGATAGATATACTGGCGCCGGTGCTTACCCTCATTATGAGGGCCAGCCTGGCTCTGGGGTACATTCCGAGGGCATGGAGACTGGCCAGGGTTGTATTTATTCCTAAACCTGGGCGTCCAACAGACCAGGCAAAGTCCCTGAGGCCAATAAGTCTCACGTCCTTCTTGCTGAAAACAGTGGAAAAACTGCTCGACCGGCACATTAGGGGCGGTGTACTGGAAGCATATCCTCTACACTGCGGACAATATGCATACAGAGCAGGATTCTCAACAGAAACAGCACTGCACCAACTGGTGCTGAAACTGGAGAATACGCTGGAGAACAAGGAGGTGGCGCTGGGGGCCTTCCTAGACATAGAGGGGGCCTTTAGCAACACCTCGTTCGGATCGGTTCTGGCAGCTGCCCGGGAGCGTGGAATAGAGGAGACCTGCTGCAGGTGGATCGGTTCCATGCTCAGGGACAGGGCGGTTTTCACCTCACTCGCGGGAGGGACTCTGCTGGCGGGGGTCGCGGCGGGGTGTCCGCAGGGGAGCGTTCTGTCTCCCTTGCTCTGGTGTCTAGTCGTGGACGGCCTGCTGGGGAGGCTCTCGGGAGGGGGGTATGAGGTACAGGGCTATGCGGACGACATTGTCATCATAGTCCGAGGAAAGGTCACACAGGCAGTGTGGGAGCGTATGCAGACTGCACTGAAAGTGGTGGAAGGGTGGACGGTTGATCAAGGGCTCGGGGTGAGCCCCGAGAAAGCAACCGTCGTGCCGTTTACGAGGAGGAGGAAGTGTGAAAGCCACAGAACTCTCACTCTATACGGTAGGAGCGTTCCAATGGCCAGGGAGGTAAAATATCTTGGGGTCGTATTGGACTCTAAGCTAACCTGGAATGGTCACATTGGAAAAATACTGCGTAAGGCAGTCATGACCTTAGCCGTCACTAGGCGGCTATATGGAAAAACGTGGGGACTAAGACCTAGTATGGCCCACTGGCTGTACACAAGGGTGGTCAGACCATCGTTAACATATGCGGCACTGGTCTGGTGGCCTAAGGTGACACAATCCAGTGCCAAACAAAAACTAGGCAAGATCCAAAGGATGGCTTGCCTAGGCATCACAGGGGCCATGTCTTCAACCCCAACAGCCGCCATGGAGGTGTTGCTGGATCTACCCCCCCTACACTTCGTTATTATGGGAGAGGCCAGGCTAGGACTATACAGACTAGCCTGCAATGGTAGACTGAAGATCAACCCAGGCTTCAGGGGCCACTGCAAAATTCAGGAGATCGTGAAGGAACCCATGCTTGAAATGAGGTCAGACTTCGCGAGCCCGCGAATGTGCAGGGAAAACAACTTCACAGTGGAAATCCCTGATCGCGGGGCATGGCGGGAGGAGACACCGGGCATACCACGGGACGCGCTCGTCTGGTTCACGGACGGATCTGGCGGGGAGCGTGGGACGGGGGCAGGTGTTTACTCGGAAGGACCGAGGGTAAGTCACAGTATTTCCCTCGGAGCCCATGCAACGGTGTTTCAGGCCGAGATGTACGCCATCCTGCACTGTGTGCGGGAGAACAAGAGGAGGGGCTACACCAACAAGCGGATCCTCATAGCCACAGACAGCCAGGCAGCCCTTAAGGCACTAAGTAGCCCACGGGTAAATTCCTGGCTGGTGAGTGAGTGCCGAGACGAGACGAGCGACCTGGCTGGGCAGAATGAGGTGACCCTCATCTGGGTGCCGGGTCACTCGGGGGTCAAAGGCAATGAAGAAGCTGACAGTCTCGCAAAGAGGGGGTCAGCAGAACCATTTATGGGACCAGAACCGGCTCTGGGCGTGTCAAAGAGCACTGCCAGGGGAGCCATTAAGTCCTGGGTCAGAAACCAACACAAGGTGTACTGGGCGGACTGTCCAGGGCTCAGACATGGGAAGTCAATAATTGACGGACCCAGTTCAAAGAGAGCTGTGGAGCTGCTAAACCTTAGCAGAGGACAGCTCAGAAACACAACAGGTCTCTTGACGGGACACATGGCCGTCAAGAAACACCTACATAAAATGGGGCGGTTCGAAGGGGACCTCGCATGCAGACTCTGCGGCGAGGGGGAGGAATCAGCCCAGCACATCTTGTGCGAGTGTATAGCTCTGGACCGGAAAAGACAACTGATCTACGGTCACTCTAGACCGGAGACAGAGCAATATAAAACTTCACCCTACCAATCGCTGTGCAGACTAGTTCAAGGCACAGTGATTTTGGAATGGGTGGAGTAAGACTAGGGGTATGCACAATCAACCAAGGGTTGCGGTGCTATCGGGGCGGCAAGGCCGCGGACGAGCCCTGAGGGAACAAAAAAAAAAAAAAAAAGACCTCCCTTCCATCATAGGAGTCTCCTCACATTCATACGTGCGTTGGCTTCAGTCTTACCTCACCCAACACTAAAATGATTCCCCATTCGGCGCCTTCCCTTTCCTTCCGGTTTGCACCGATTGCGATTCGTATTCCCTCTCCCAGCTAGATTTTCGTGGCCGATTCGTTGAAATTTCTAAGTTCCTCGTTCTTGGTTAACCTAGTCACCTTAAACAAGTAGGAACCAACGCCCGACCCTATCTCCTCGCGAAGTTTTCTCTTTCCGTCCTGCGATTTTTCATTTGGCAGTCCTCTAGCACATGTCTTGCTGTTTCTTGCTCGCCGTCGCCGCTTTCGCTTTCTCCCGTTGGGCCTTAGATTAAATATATTAAAGAACCCTTCAAGAGTTCAGTCAACCGGCTTACTGCCCTGTGGCTCCAACCCTTGAGGGCTTGCCAACCTCAGAGAATGGATTTGCGGAAAATAAACGATCAAAATGCGGGACGTGCCTAAAAAAAAGCGACACCCAGTTGTCAAAGGTCAGAGTGTAGGAAGGTGAGAAATACAATTAGAAATCAGGTTTATTTTTAACATTTTAAATAGTTTTATTGAATATGTTTTACTTTCGCATACATTCATCAAGAATTGAAACAATTAGGCAAACTAATATAGGTAATTCTAATAATTAACTAATCTTCCATCACTTCTGTTCCTAATTAAAACAAATGACATGAAATTAAATTCAATAAACTTCTTCACATTTACAAACATAATGAAACATTAGTACTTTTACCTTCTTACTCTGGTATTTTAAAAATGAATAGTTGGTCAAAGTATATAATTAGAAAAAAAAACTTGAAGTATTAAATCACTTCTTCTAAACTAACTGAGATCTCTAAATATTTCTTTTTGAAAGAATACTGTTCTTGTGACTTTCCACATTTAATTTTTTTTTAATTCTTCAGTACCAAATTTCAAAAGTCGTTGCATTGGTAGTCAAAATTTATTTTGACTTGTAATTCTGTCTTCCTCCCCGTCTGCTGCTGCATTTCAGCTTGGAAATGAAACAATAAACTGAATTTTTTTTTAACAAATTTGGAATGTCCATATTGACAGAAAATAATTTATGCCATAATTCATACACAGTTGTTTTTCTATTTAAGTTCGGTCTTGCTCTCTCCGCAATTATTTTGTTGATGGTTTCTTTGACAACGCAAAACTCGTTATCCAGCTCGTCCATATCGAGCCTTGGTGTGATCGTCAATTTCTCACAACAGGTTGATATTTCGTGATAGGTAAATGTTCTTTGCAAGCCAAATATACGTGTCAACGCCAAGTGGTTATCTTTTGAAAAACCAAAGTGCTGTTCTAGATGCTTCAGAGCATTTTTATACCATGTAATAAGAATCACCTTGATCGACTCTTTTTCATCGTCTAAAAAACTGGTCATAATATTTGAGCAAAAAAAACCAAATAATTCATTACTGATTGTTTGCTGTATTTTCGAGGTAAATCTTCCATATTGTAAGTTTCACAAGATAAAACATGATCTTTTTCTAGGAGCATGATGATGTTCTGGAAAATTCTTACAGCATTGTCGAATAATCCAAGATAGCATTCCGGTTTCTATGGGTGGTGACAATCAAAATATTGTTTCAATGCACCAGGACAGTTATCTCCAAGAGACAAAAAAAATCTGCTTTCAAAACGGGAAATCCGTGTAAGATTTTTTCGATGGCGGGATGTAAGGAAAGCCATCTAGTTTTGACGTGTCTCATTATAGTCTGTTATTGTAAATCAGCATCAGCAAAGCACTCTTGATTTCTGAAATCTTCATTCTTCACTCTAATTCGATTAAAACAAAACTTGCGTGTACCTCTACTGCTACTCGCAAGATTAGCCGTACCATAAAACGGGACAATTGGCGTCCCGCACTCATTTTTCGCGGGACGCATCCTCAGAGGCTCTGGAACCGGGACGTCCCGCACTCGCTGGACGATTGGCAACCTTCTTAAGACCCGCACCCGCGTTCTTTATGCACCGATAGGTGGTACTACCATTGGTCTCTCGTCCCAGTGCTTCTGCCACTCTGCAGTAGAGTCCTTCTTAGCCTTCGTTTGAGCCCGTTTTCAAGCAGTATGTTTTCCTGTTTTTTCGCTCGAATGTAGAATAGCCGGTTTCTGACGAATTATGGGTGGTGCCCCTTGTCTATATACTTGTGTAAGCTCTCCCGGACGAATCTAAAAGACTTCAAGGCGCGGATTTTGTTTAGAGTTGTGTTAATCAGGGGAAATAATACCGTTACCCAAGAATTTTCTGAAAAAAAGTGACAAAACACCTGTACCATAATAAGTACACTTGGAGAACCCAAATTACCACAACACGTATTTCAGAGACCTTACGATCGTTTCGTTGACCATGTCAACATCTTCAGAGGAAGAAAAATTCTAAAAATAAACTTCTAGCTACCGTGTATTTATATCGCGTCTAGGTAAACGAACTAGTCCGAAGGTCAAGTCGAAGACCCATCATTTGTTTATTATGTAGTGAAACTACGAGGTCGAAGACCAGCTTTAATCTTCTGGTCGACAAATTTATGAGCCCTTATCTAATATAAGGATAATAGGCTTAAAAGGAACGGCACCGAGTTATTTAAGGAATCTGCACGTTCCCTTTCGATCTAGAAATTTACTATGTGGATAATGGAGCAAGCCGACAACCACATCTGGCGAGATAAACTAAATCACCTCCGCTTTTTTTATATAGAAAAATAAACCCGGGTGTTTGGCTCACATTGTTAACTCTAACAAAGGATAAATAATTCAACTAAAATACTACATAAAAATTATATTTATATTGATTTTAATTCTTCGAAAACAGTATTTATATTGTCTTTATAGATACACCGAAAACGAAAAGGTCTTTAAGTCGAGACAAGCGTAGAGATTAGTATATGTATAGACCGGCAGAGTTATTGACAGTAATTTATTATTCTACCAGATAAATTAGGAGTGTTTAAGTGGTCAAATGCAAATGAAAATAAAGGGCTTGGAATTAAAGGTGCCGCACGATTCAATGAAGTTTTGTTCTTAATCGACCTTGATATAAAAATACTTTCTAAAAAACCTGGACCATACAACTCTTTAAAAGTAGTGGTAAAAAAATTAATTTATTTTACTTTTAGCCCCTGATACAAGGTACATATTCAACACAAATTAAAAGTAGTCCTTTCCAGTATACCCACATACAGGTTACCGTAATTATGATAAGGGAATAAGCCAGAATAAATTCCTTCAATTAATCTATAACGACGTCATTGAAGATAAAACTTTATAAATTCATTTACCATGAAATCATCAAGTTGGCAGCGGGTAATGCAACAAATTAAATATTCCTGTGCATTCCACTCATGCAGGTTTATTTAATGAGGACATAAAATGTCTTAGTATCATCCATACCAGTCATGGTTGTATGAAAGAGGTACGATAAATACAGCCTTACAGAATCAGAACACCTACGGTAACTAATAAATGACAAAACGTCAAGTAACAAGTGTGAAATGTTATCAGGAAGCCAACCTCTAACCTTACTAGGCACAAATACCAACACCATAACGTTTTCTTTTCTTGCAATTGTACATAAATAGCGATTATGTACTTAATTTAACTGGACCATTTACCACATCTGGAGTTATTATTACGAGGTAGAAAACACAGCCCGGTATTAAGTTCATTTACATAAGGTGGGAATCGAGATGATAAAAGAAGAATAACAGGATTACAACGCCGGCTTATTCAGTCATTTGACGATTGAATTGATAATTGGATCTCTCACGAGCTTTTTTTTATGTTTTCACTTGGGATTTAGATAAAAATGTCCCTGGCTGACATTCAACTTTTTAAGAGATATGCAAATGATCTCTAATTATTATCTTAACTTCGGGTTTTTGTATTAGCTGTGTTCACTCAAAGCCAGCGTTCGATAGAGAAACAACTTTTCTCACTAATAAACATGGAATGGAGATACAACTTTATCAAGTTTAATATATGGCGTGTTGTAATATATGGGGTGAAAACTGAACTTTGAATAAGCAAGACTTCGGGAGAATAGAAGCCTTTAAAATGTGCACATGGAGAAAAATTCTGGACGCAGCAAGTGCGTTATGGTAGTGAATTTTCATTAAAATGTTTTTAATAACAAATATGTGTTTTTTTAAGAAAGCAGGCATCAAATTTGGTTACCAGTATAACCTATATACTAAAAACAATGTGCCATGTTTCATCAAAATAACTTTATTGTGTGAAAATGTACGAAATTTTCCAAAAGTATACTTAAAGTGTTCCCGAAAAAACTCGTGTCTTGGTCAACCTTATAGATTAATAGCAAATTGAGCTGTTCAAATATGAAGCATTTGATCAAAATTCCCTACCATAACGCACTTGCTGCATCCAGAATTTTTGTTCTTACAAACATGCATTATATTTCGAACATAAGGCCGTGTTTGATTAAAAAAAAAAAGAAAATTTGTATCACCAACGACTTATGGGCCATCCTGTGATTGTAGAAATAATTTTTTAAGATGTAGCTCAAGACACCCTATAATTAATATATACAATTTTTTTTTCATATCTGGTATAATAACAGATATATTGAGCTTTATTGATTTTTTTTACGAAAATTCTACAAAAATTAATATACTATTAACGATAAACTCTATAGCTAAGACTACTGCCACGTATCAGAGAAAGGGTCTATTTGAAATGAATTTTCTGGAAACATTTTATTAAAATGAAGGACAGTGACGGTTGAAACTAAGACTTCAGGGTTTGTAAACCATTCTTCTTGAGACATTTTATTTCCATAGCCCGTAGTAGATTCAAGTTCTTTTCCTAAATGTTGCCAATTTTGACGTTTAAATCGCAACTTTGACGTTTTGTGA